>OX459052.1:6943234-7543234 GCA_949775005.1 Orthosia gothica
AAATTACACCTATTGCAAGGCGACATGCATAATGCTGAAGATTGCCTGAATATTTCCACTGCTGCATTAAAAGGGGAAAACCGACGTGCTTTGACAACAACAGAACATAACTCTAGTTTGAATAAAAACACACAAAACCAAATCGACAAGAATTCAAGTAAAACACAAACGGATTTTGTCAAAACATCGAAACACAGAATTGCTATATTCACCGATCAGACTGGACACGGAATGCGACAAAATTTACAGCACTTGGTGGGTGATTCATTTCATGTGACGTCATTCATTAAATCAAATGCACCTCTTAGAGATATATTAAGCTCAAGTTTGTCTATATGTAAGGATTTTACCGACTCAGATTTCGTTTTATTAATAGCAGGCTCCAATGACAACAATCCCTTAAAAGTCTTAAGCTCTCTACATCACACTTTGCAGAATTTGCCAAACACAAATATCTTAGTCGGTAAGGTCTATCGTAACAATTATATAAATGTATCGAAACTAAATGAAATGTTAAAATTTATCTGTAGAAATTGCAATAATTCAGAATTTATTTTACTAGACAATGACTATGATAATTATCGTAAAATTTTTAATAAGTAAATTGCATGCCAGTTAATATATAGGGAAATACTACGTGTGAGATATACAATTACCTATTCAAATTACAGGGAAAATGTGCACAATAAGAAAACAACACTAAATATGCAATACGACATGCATGCACACAAACAGAGTGTAATTTTGACGGCAAGGAGAAGTTACACGATAAATCAACCCAAATATTACTAGATTGTTCTATTTCAGCACAGATTAATAATTCCCCTAGTTTTGGCGATGCCGTTTTTTTTCGAGAATAAAGTAGAATCACGAAACTATCATTCACTGAACAAAAATCTATCAAACCCTTTATTATCAGAAGATACAATCTGTTTAAAATTATTTCACCAAAACGTATGTGGCATAAATAATAAAAAACTTGAACTTGAATCATATATTGAAACTTTTTGGAAAGGCTTGGACTATATTTGTATAACAGAACATTTTTTGAATGATAAATCTATTAATTTATTTCAATTAAGCAATTATAACTTAGTGTCATATAACACAAGGACAAATAAAAAAAGAGGTGGTAGTCTTATTTTAGCGTATATGAATAAAAAATGTGAAAATATTGATGCAGTGCAGAAGTTATACAGATCAGAAAGTTTTGAGGTTTGTGGAGTAAAGGATCTTGAGACAGGTTTAAATATTTGTTGCTGTTACAGAAGTCCAAATGACAAAAATTTTGACAGTTTCTTAGGAAGCCTAGAAAAATTGTTAGAACATTTTATTGATAGGAAGTGCGTTGTATTTGGCGATTTTAATGTTGACATACTTGCGGAAAGTAAAAAATCTTTTGAATTTATAAGTATATTAAAGTCTTACAATTTTAGGCACCTTATAAATACTCCTACTTTTATTCGAAACAAATCATACTCTTGCATTGACAATGTATTGACTAATCTTTCCGACGATGATATAGAGCAGTGTTTGGTAGATCATAATGGTTTAGCAGATGGCCATGGCGGCCTTCTTTGTAATATCATTCTTGATAAGATTGATAAAAAGACAAATGAATCTCAACATACCATATTGATTAATAAAAGAATATTTAACACAAAAAATAATGCTGCTTTTAAAAGGAGCTTTCAAAATAAAAGTAATGATATCGTAGGCATCAATACATTTCTCAATTGTTTTAATAAAAAATTTCGTGAGTGTTACCCAAAGAAAAGTCGGAAAGTAAAACTGATGCACAATAATCAGATAAAGTGGATTACCAAGGGAATTAAGGTGTCAAGCAAAATTAAAAGAATATTATTTTCGGGCACCACCAATAATACTAGTGTTTATAACTACAAAATCAATTACATACGAATCTATAGACGAGTTTTAAAGCACGCACGAAAGTTAGCCATATCATGTCATCTCAACAAAGCCAAAAACATATCAAAGGAGACATGGAAGATTGTAAATGAACAGACAAAGAGAAAGCAAAACAAAGTTAGAAGAAAACTTGTTCTAAACATTGACAACAAGGTGGTTACAGATCCACAAGAAATAGCAGATACTTTTGTTGATATATTTATGTATAAATCATCACTTTTAAATTCAGAAAAAGAAAGAGCGATGTCCTTTCTAAGAAACTCAACACCGAGAACAGAAAGTGAGATGACATTCAAAGTGACAACACCACAGGAAATAGCAAAAATTGTACGTAAAATGGCAAACAAAAAGTCTTGTGGACACGATGAAGTGCCGATATCGGTGATCAAGGAAAATATAGAAATATTAGCGTATCCCCTATCTGAATTCATTAATAAATGTATTGAAGAGTCTGTTTTTCCAGAACAACTTAAATTGGCAAAGGTGGTTCCGTTACACAAAAAGGGTACAAGAACGGATCCCAAAAACTACCGGCCAATATCCTTATTACCAATTGTATCAAAAATTTTTGAAAAAGTTATGAAGACTAGGTTAATGGCGCACTTAAATTTAAATAGAATAAATAACTTTAGACAATTTGGATACCAAAAGGGAGTAGGCACTTCAGATGCAATAAATAATCTTGTTAATGACATTATTTGTAAATTGAATGACAAAATGAAAGTGGCTGGCTTGTTTATTGATTTAAGTTCTGCGTTTGACACTGTAGATCACGAGCTACTTCTGGCTAAACTAGAGCATTATGGCATTAGGGGTAAAGCGTTAAAACTTTTGACATCTTATTTAAAAAATCGTAGAATGTACGTAGAAATAAAAGACATTAATGCAAACAATTGTGACATAAAGTGTGTGAGTGAAGTAATATATAAGTCAAAAATGACCAAAATAAGCCGCGGTGTGCCTCAAGGCTCAATCTTGGGACCAATATTGTATCTAATTTTTACTAATGATTTACTTAATTTTATGAACAATACCCAACCCAACGCAGGGCTTGTAATGTTTGCAGATGATACGAACGCCATAATCGGCTCGTCAAACCTAAATGAGTTGACAGAAAAAGTAAATATGTGTTTAGAAAATCTTTCCATTTGGTTTACAGCAAATAACCTAATTATAAACCCAAATAAAACCCATGTTATGTTGTTTAAAACAACGTCACGTAACAGCGATAGCATAGAGGTCATGCTTAAAAGGGATAATATTGGACTAGTAAACGAAGTAAAATTTTTAGGAGTCTTTATACATTCCCTATTAAACTGGAAAAAAGAGCTCGCCACCATCGATTCGTCAATATCTTCAGCTTGTTACGCGCTATGAAACCTAAGGGACTGTATTGATCTAAAGCAGCTAAAATCAGTATATTATGCATTGGTAGAATCCAGGTTACGATACAGCATTATGTTTTGGGGAAGCAGTTACGGGTATAATTGCCAAAGAGCATTCATACTACAGAAGCGTGCATTAAGAACGATTGTCAGAATCCCGCAACACGAGTCTTGTAAAGAATACTTTAAAAAATTAGGTATTTTAACAGTACCAAGTTTATATGTTTTAGTACTACTCAGCCACTTTGCAAAATACATACACGAGCACGAATCACAAGAAAACGTGAACTTAGAGAGAACACAAGAAGAAACGTTATGAAAAACAAAATTGCAACTAAACTCAATATTGCTAAACACTGCTCTAAATACCAATCGGTGGAATTATTTAATAGGTTGCCTACCGACTTAAGATCATTGATTTACAAGGGTACTCTATTCAAAGCTAAACTTAGGGCGTTCCTGTTGAATAAATGTTTATATTCTTTATCTGATTTGTAGACAAAGGATGGTAAATGGTTTATGTATTTTAGTATTTTTTTTATGACATTTAATATACGCATTGTTGACTTTTTGTATTTTATGGAATAAGTTGACATTTTTTATTTTTTTTTACATTTGACATGATAATTTTTACTACCATTCATTTAATAACTATTTACAATCTATTGAGTATTGACATAATATTTATCATATGTTATTGATTATTTTAAGTGAAATTTACTGTTTTAAATCCATAATTTTTGTTCTGGGTTTTAATGAATTAAATAATGTACTACGTAATTCAAACACAATGTGAATTGTTATATGAATAAATAAATAAAATAATAAATAAATAAGCAATATCATCTGTTAAAGTTACAATCTTGGAATTTGTAATACCAAGGTTGCATAGGTCGTTTATAAAAACGAAAAAAAGCGTATGACCCAATATACTACCTTGAGGTACTCCGTAATAGATGGGGAGCTCAACGCTTTTATAAGTATCTAAACTAACCATTTGAGTACGATTTGAAAGGTAGCTTCGGAAAAGATCCAATTGTAAGCCCCTGACACCAATCCCTTCAAGTTTTTTTAAAAGAATTGAAACTGGAATGGTGTCGAAGGCTTTCGCCAGGTCTAAGAACACAGTTAAAACCTTTTTGTTTTTATCTAAATTATGTACCACATTATTAAGCAAATCTTGTACGGCGTCAGTGGTTGATTTACATTGGCGGAAGCCAAATTGCTGCGAAGATATCAAGTTATGATGTTCAAGGTAATTAATTAGTCTTCTATTGATAAGGCGTTCTAGTACCTTTGACAAGGCACTTAGAACGGCTATAGGGCGGTAATTACTAGGCATCATACCGTCACCTCCCTTGAAAACTGGGTGAATTATTGCCTTTTTAAGGCATGTAGGGAAGGTACCAGTTTCAAAGCAAATATTAAAAATATGGCTTAGGATAGGTGCTAGGATAAATGCATATTCTTTTAGAAAATAAGGCGAGATGCCATCCCAACCAGTAGCAGCATTAGAGCGTAATGATTTGATCACTGTTATAATTTCATCGGGATCAGTACGCTCTAGAACAAAATACGAGGAAGATAAGGAATTACATGGTTTTTGGGGCGGACTAGGTACGTACCTAGTCCGCCCCAAAAACCATGTACCACTGACGTCAGTGCCTCTATCTTTTACCACATCATTTGCAAGCTTTTCGCCGATACTGACAAAATATGTATTAACGGTATTGCATGATTGTGTAGGTGAAGGTGATAGTGTAAGTAATTGCGATGCTGTGCTTTTAGTTTTTGTGGTATTGGTTAGACGTTTGATGGTATCCCATAAGGCTTTTGGGTTATTATTTGCCTTAGTAAATTCTTGTGTATCATACAGTCTTTTTGCTTTTTTCAGTATACTATTACAAAAGTTTCTATATCTCTTATACGTAGTTTTTATGGTTTCATTTTCTGGGGTATTATTAAGTTTCTTATGAAGCGCATCTCTATTCCTTATACATCGCAATATACCAGGAGTAATCCAGGGCTTTAAAATCTTCTTTTTAGAGGGAACTTTTTTGGTAGTAGTATTATCAGAAATGGCTGAACTAATAAGTTGTATGAATTTATCGGTAACAATATTAGCGTCTCTCACATCGTAAAGAGGCTTAAAATCTAATTGCCTTATACTTTTATCAAGCCCCTCACAATCTATCTTCGTAACTGTAGAGCAAGCTGCTATTCTCAAGCCTTGGTTTTGGATGCACAATAAAGTGGAGAAGTGATCGGTAACTGTGGAGCTATAAACGAATGTATGGGTGGGACACTTTGTTCTTAAGATCACGTGATCCAGACAATTTCCACCTCTGGTTGAATGAACATGGGCAGGAAGAAAACCATGAAAAGCTAGACAGTCCAAGTATTCGTGAGAACGCAGGTCAGAAGTGTTAGGTTTTATAACTAAATTTAAATCACCGGTTATAATTACAGATTTGAATGCATGAAGCGAAGGGAGAACCACATTGAGGGCAGCCATAAAACTATTTATATGGTCTGTTGATGGTGAGCGATAGATACAGATTATCGCTATATCAGTGCCGATCTTTATTATAAGACCAGAGGCTGATTGATAGAGGTCTGGTTCTTCACAGGTAGCTAACAAGTTCGACTTTAGATAAACCACAACACCATCACTCTGGTTTTTGTGTTTGGAAGTTTTAAATATATTGTAGTTTTGCATAATTGGAATATTGCAGTTACTAGTACAGGGTAGCCAGCATTCGGTCAATACGAACAAGTCGCAATCAAAAGTAATGCGGTGTAAGAGCGTTTGTAGACTTAAGAAGTTACGAGATATAGATCGAATATTTTGTGATAAAATATTTAAATAGTTATGCGGATGCAATAGTATTGAATGAGTGTCTTCAGGTGCACATGTATGGGTTACAGATACAGAAAGCTGGTCTAAATTATCAATTACTTGGTTAATGTCATTAGCCATTGAAATGTTGAGATAAGGGCAAAACTGAGATGATCGTAAAAGTGACTAGAATATCACAGTGTAATGTACTGTATAATAAGTATAATTGTATCAGAAATGCGTTATCTACGTCAGTATACCAGCAAAAGATCAATTAAAATATATAAGCTATACCACACTTTTGTTGATTGCGCCAATTAATAGAATTGTAAGCAGATTGTGTGACTGTAAAATGTGTACAGTAATAGTAGTCTTGTGTATGAGCTGTGAAGATGATGTAGTGATATGTTTGTGTGTAGTGACAGATGTCAAGTTGAAAAATACAATTTATACATGCGATAATAATTTTAAGTAGTTTAAAAAATAAAGTTAAATTTATAAATACGGTATAAAAAAATAGTTTGTCTAAAGATAAACAAGATAGGTAGTAGATAATCTTATATTTACGCAGTCATGCATTGTTGGCTATGGGCAGCTGCTTCAATTGTTTCTTATCCTTGACCACAATGGGTTGGCTATTAGAATCCTTTTTCAGGAATACTCGTCTATTCGATGTCCAGCAATAGTTGTATTGTTGGGACTTTGCGTACTGTCTAGTTAAGTAAAACAGCCTTTGGGACTTTAGAGAGTGAGGTCAGCTGCTCGGCAACGTAGATTGGTGTTTTGAGGCGGTGTTGATGTTATGATGGTTGGAATTTACTTTATTACTGGCATTCAATTTATTATAAGTTTTGGCAGCAGCAAGGAACTTTGTTTTCATAAGTGTATTTGAAAACTCGACTGATATGCTTGACGTCGGGGCTTCCCTTTTAGACGGTTGTCTGGTTATATCACGAATGCTGATCGGTTCTACGTTGATCTTCAGGGGCTTAGTCTCTTGCTCTCTCTTGGGAACATTACGAATTTCTATGGATGTTTTAACGAGGTTATGATCATAGGACTCTATCTTTCCCTCCAACGTAGATAGCTTAATCGCCATAGAGCTACGCTCTTTTTCTAGACTCGTAATCTTAACCTCGACAGATTGTAACTGACCGGAGATGATAGTCATTGTTTTTTCGAGTTCATTATTGGTTGCCTTAATCTCAGAGTAAAGATTCTTTATATCAATTATATGATTCTCCAATTGATCTAACCGTGAATTTTGAGCCTTAATCATTTCAGTGACAATCTCCTTGATTTCATGTTTAAATACATCTAATCCTTCTCCATTATCCCCACCCGATGGGCGCCTGCGTTTGGCTCGCTGAGTTATATTTTCCTCGATGCATGTGTCTGAACATAATTTCTTGATGTCTGATTCCGACCGGGATGTATATTGATTTGGAGGAGTTCTTGGTGACTTAGACATACCTAATATGTACTAAACAAAATAAGTTCGTACCACACAAAAATATTTTGTACCACACAAAGTAGTTGCCCGCTAATCGCTGTCGCGCATAAATTGTGGCAAGCGTCGAATTGTATGTTAATAAAATGAAAAAAAAAATATAAATTATATATCGTATTTGTGATTGACGGAATGAAGTTTTTCGTATTTATGTAGTGTACCCGTATTGCATAACTTGTGTGATTTTATTTTTTACGATTGTACCCTCCGACCTAACCACACACGATGTCTTAACCTAAGCGAATACATCCTGACTTCCCTATTGGTTTACATCTATCGGCCAGCCTTGATGCGACATATATATATGTCACGTCGAAGTACCTATGAATCGTAGAATCGCCATCTTTAATTCCAATGTCTAGAGGCAATTCCTTTATTCTTGACTGGAGCGGGTTACTTCAATAACACACAACACTGGATTGAAACTCAAGAGTGTTTATTTGATTTAGTTACAGGCACTTTGAGTTTTCAAATGAACTTGAAGCTAAAACCACATCGCGTGGCTTGCTAGATCGCTAAGCCCTTGTCGATCGCTGGAGGAGATCTAGCAAGAAACTCCAGGACACTCTTTTTAAATGTTTTTATAGATTACACAATCACTTTATGACAATTAATTAGGTTTTCAAACATCTATTCGATTACATTTATTAATCAGTTCTTATTTTTCACACATAGTCCGCGCGACGCGCGTTCTAAGTGGGCGGAACTTCCATATTGTTTTTTGTTTAGACACTAATTACTTGGATAGTTGAGTAAAGTTAGCAAACAATACTAAAATGCTGATCAGTTAATTATTTTAACATTAAACAACCTCAATACTCACAAATACAAAGTGGTTTGTAGTTTATTATTGAAATAGTCATCTAATAACAAAACTATTCAAGTTTCCGGTGATCTAACAATCTTACTAATTAGAAAGTTTCTCATTATTACATAGCTGTGTAAAATAGTCTTATGACTTCTTAGTATTTAATCATTTACTCAAATTTGTTTAGTTCTCGTATTAAATTATTAAATCTGGTTATTGGTCATAGAAATTATAACATCCGCCATTGTTTGACAACTTAATAAGAATAACATAATGAAACACATTTACTTCGTCAAATGTGCAATAGTTAAAATGAGAACAAATCCAAAAGTCCTACAATAAGTGTTCCTGTTTAATTTAAACATCTCGTATTAATTAAACATTGAAATTAGCATATGAATTATGAATCAATACTGATTCCACAGTGAGCCAATAGATGGCGCTGAACTCAAAACCCAACTTAAATAGACATAGACACTTAAAACGATTAGTTAGGATAATAAATCAGCAAATTCACGCCTACGCGGCGACACGGCCATTGTGATCGGAGGCTCGTGCTCTGGGCCTTCCGGTGTCCTCAGTCTCTGTGTTTCTTGGTTGTTATCTGTAATAGCGGAGAAATATTTGTCGGCAGATTATTGTTGTTTATCATCCTACAGTATTAATTAAGTTTAGAATCTGATAACAACTGATTTTATTTATCATTGACAGCTTGTAATAAATCTAAGCTGAGTATGCCTTATTTTGGAAATATTGAATGTATTTTTACACCCACAGCTATATGCTTTAGGTATTCTACTTGCTATATGGTAAAGACCAATGTTGTTAGGAAACAACTAACTGCTACATGTCATGTCAATGAAGGCATACAATTTCTATTTCAGATTTTTGACATGGAATAATCAGTTGCTAGCTTATTTAGTCCAATTTGAATCTTGTTTGCAGAATGTTATTGTTTGTATTATCTTACAATATTCATTGATTTGTAATAGGTAATAGTCAGTTTAAGTTATCAATTTATCACTGAATACTTATGAAATTAGGTAACTATTAAGTTTATCTCAAATGAAAATATTTGATGCATTAATGAGCACATACCTACTTATAAGAAGGCTTACATAGCAGCCTTGTATTTGGTAAGTATAGTGTAGGAGTATTGTGATCAGCTGTTTTTTGTTTAGTTTCATTCTCACGGGACGGTAATGCTCTGTGATAGACACAAAGTCTTTGATTTGACAGGATTTAAGGATAGGATCAGGAACACCGCTCTGTGATAGACACAAAGTCTTTGATTTGACAGGATTAAAGGTTAAGGAGTTTAGGATCATTGCTCCGTGACAGGCACGAAGTCTTTGATTTGACAGGATATAAGGAACCAGGCTCTGGGTGGTCTTGTACACCGTGGACCCAGCAGGATAACATGAGAGATTGTTCATTAGCGGCCTCCACGCCTAACCAATGGATATTAAATCTTTATTAGTTGCTTCCACAGCAAACCAATAGATTGTGTGTTGTATTATCACTATTAGTTTCCTCCACGGATTACTAACAGACAGCTTATTGTGTTATCATTATTAGTTGCTTCCACAGCATACCAACAGTATAGTTTATTGTGTTATCATTATTAGTTGCTTCCACAGCATACCAAAAAGATAGTTGTGTTATCATTATTACTTGATTCCACAGCATACCAATAGGATAGTTTGTTGTGTTATCAATCTTAGTTGCTTCCACAGCATAATAAGATAGTTTATTGTGTTCTCATTATTACCTCAAATCCATCTCCATGGATGCTGATAGTTTGGTGTTGATATAACCTATTATTTTATTAAGTGCCTCCAGAGCTATAGGTTATTGGACATCTCAATAATTAGAGCTTGTTTTATTATTCATTTTTATAATTGACTAAATATGACAATAGAATAGCATAAACTGAAACGAGTTACAAAAACATAATAATAACAGTAGTCCTCCTGACTGTTGAGCCATCTGCATAAGGAGGTACTATGGTGCACAAGGCCAATGGCTCAACATGCTTTTTGAAGCATGGGGGTTCACCAATTTCAAAACTCTGGGCTGCTACAGAGGAATCCCTATTGGAAAAACCCCATAAACAAATTTTGCCCAACCTAGGAATTGAACCCAGGAATAATAATTTAAAAGTACTTTGTTGCATGGTAGTATCATGCACAAGCGTCATGTAGTTATTCGACATGGCTATTGTGTTGAGCCTTCTGATACAACAACACCGTATCAGTTAGCGAGGTGAGTAGAAGATAGTTTGAAAACTTCTCACCTTTTACTTTAGTTATGTTGGGCTGGAAGTCATTTTTCAGCTGACCTCTATTTGGTGGCTTGTATGTATGTTGGTAGCTTCTAAGGTCCTGACCCGGCGACACGGTCACTTGCAAACCAGGTATTTTTAGTTTTGTTTCCACATCCTTGATAATACTTGACTATGTAGGTAACCATTTTGATTTTTGATATGACACAGGAATCTGGAATGTGAGAAGGTATACAGATAAATAATAATAAAAGAAAAGATGATCCTATTAATATTTAAATAAGTAGGAGTTAGTACTGATAACAATTAAATTATGTTATTGTTTTGAAATAGTAAGTGAGTAATTCAAAGTTAACTAGAATCTGATGACACTGAAATGAATAACTATGAAGATTGCTGCATTACTTATGACGGTGTTTGCACTAGCTAAAGATTAATGTTAAAACATGTTGAAAACTACTTTTAATGATGCATGTTTGCATACCACACACGCAACAACCTATTTACACACCTATTACAAACCTATTTCATTACAAAACATTTATGTGTGAACAAGTTTGAATACAAGCTAGGTAAAAAGTTGCAAAAAGAAAAGAAAGTTATTGAATGCTAAAAGTGACAAATTATCAAAAAAACAAACCTGTCTTTTGATTGTTTTTATTCTGTGCAAGTGCATCCAATAACAAGCTTTGAAATCTGTCAGAAATTACTAATCTATTTACACCCATGTACCATAACAAGTAAAATTCAACTAAACCCATTGTGAGATTTAATTCATTAGGAAGGTTCTCAAATATTGAATGATTAAATAAACTTTATTATAACAAACTTAACTTGAACAAGCATAAATCTTAGAGCTTATAAAAGGCCCCATCAGTATCCAACTGACAGTCTGAACCAAGAATGTAGGGTCAGACAATTTTTTAATTAGATTTAACTTATAGCGCTATCACTGTCAAGAACCCCAAATGTAATCGAATAGATGTTTGAAAACCTAATTAATTGTCATAAAGTGATTGTGTAATCTATAAAAACATTTAAAAAGAGTGTCCTGGAGTTTCTTGCTAGATCTCCTCCAGCGATCGACAAGGGCTTAGCGATCTAGCAAGCCACGCGATGTGGTTTTAGCTTCAAGTTCATTTGAAAACTCAAAGTGCCTGTAACTAAATCAAATAAACACTCTTGAGTTTCAATCCAGTGTTGTGTGTTATTGAAGTAACCCGCTCCAGTCAAGAATAAAGGAATTGCCTCTAGACATTGGAATTAAAGATGGCGATTCTACGATTCATAGGTACTTCGACGTGACATCAGAATTGGGCTCAGCTCCCACTATCGCCTTCTGACCATGCTATGAAAGCCATCCGAAGAATTTTGTACAACATCGCCAGCGCGGAGGGTATGGCAAAAGATTTTCCTATGATAATTTCCAAGAGTAAGCGATGTCCAGACATAGGCGAAAATAACTGGAATATTTTTACGTGAACGATCTGAACTCTATTGAAACGACAGAAGAAGCTACTGACTAGTGGCATGGATGCTGTCCTACACCATTGTGGCCAAAACTTTATACAGCACAGAATGACCGAAGCAGCTAAGCGAACAACTTGATCTGTCCATTGATAGATTCCATCATGGTTGAGGGGAGTATTCTGTTTTTTTTATTTATGTAACTTAACATTCTTAATTATTTTCATCATACAAGGCAAGGTCAGTGACCTTTTGTGTGACAATTTTAATCAATCTGCCTAGTCTTTTCCCAACCAAGTCCGGGACAGCTTCCATTCTAACTGGATTCAGCTGAGTACCAGTGCTTTACATGGAGCAACCAAAACCCAGTAACTGGGTAACACAATACCCCTTACTGACTGAGTGGTCCCTGCTGTTGTTTGTGTGGCAATTTGTGGAATTAAAATGAATGAAACGGCTTAAATTACTCCATAAAATAAGACAGCTGACTAGGAACTCAATGTTATTGTTTAAATATGGTTCTTTTGTCTTAAGAATTGCAATGGCTCAGTTATTTGAGAAATTTTATTTTATTTGAGGAGTATGTAAGGATCGTAGCAAGTGGCAATCTGTGGTTGCTGCCTATCCCCATGGGGACAAGGTGTGAGTGTATGAATGTTAAACAATTCAAAGTACCTACGTTGAGTTTTGTACCGGACAAAAAGTAACAACTTATTTTTATAGCATTCATTACATTTAGGTAGCTAAAACAAAAGTTTAGTAGGTAAATAAGTTAAGTAAGTTACAGAATGTATGTGCAACAGAAGTAGTAAACATTTGGCAGAAAGTGCCATGACATATTCATGTTGACGCACTAATTGGCATTTTTGCAATTTATTGTTTTTACCCGACTACCAAACGGGGTTTATTATTGAATAATGTGGAACCCGTTGCATGTCATACTTTTTTTAAAGTAAAGTAAGATAAGAAAATGTATTAACACATTCCTTAAACATGAAAAGCACAACAAATAAAAATAAAATTATAGTGTGCTCAAGAAAATACTTACAACGATTTGCATTTAAGTAGCTGGGGTGAGAATAATTGTTTGGTTACAAGACTAAACAATATTTAAAATATTATCTAGAGGTTTTTGTAGAGTGAGTATGCATCTAATATAAATGTATTTGTATGAATGGGTGAAAGGGTTGTGATACACCTGGGTGAGTCATTACAAACTTTATAATCAGGGTAAGTATCAGCAGAGCTTCAGTTCATGCATAATCATAATATAATAATAAATAGTCATAAGCTGATAGCCACCTGGTAACTTTTAATTTACAAGTAGGTACGCTTAGTATGTGTGAGTAACCTATTATGTATGGACCTTGTGATTTTTGGTAAATTAATAGTCCTGTGTATGTAAGACATATTTGAGTGAATCTAATGTGATTACTGTGTTCCATCTTATCTGTCTACATGATCTGGTAGATTTGTTTCAGTTCTTATTTTTCACACATAGTCCGCGCGACGCGCGTTCTAAGTGGGCGGAACTTCCATATTGTTTTTTGTTTAGACACTAATTACTTGGATAGTTGAGTAAAGTTAGCAAACAATACTAAAATGCTGATCAGTTAATTATTTTAACATTAAACAACCTCAATACTCACAAATACAAAGTGGTTTGTAGTTTATTATTGAAATAGTCATCTAATAACAAAACTATTCAAGTTTCCGGTGATCTAACAATCTTACTAATTAGAAAGTTTCTCATTATTACATAGCTGTGTAAAATAGTCTTATGACTTCTTAGTATTTAATCATTTACTCAAATTTGTTTAGTTCTCGTATTAAATTATTAAATCTGGTTATTGGTCATAGAAATTATAACATCCGCCATTGTTTGACAACTTAATAAGAATAACATAATGAAACACATTTACTTCGTCAAATGTGCAATAGTTAAAATGAGAACAAATCCAAAAGTCCTACAATAAGTGTTCCTGTTTAATTTAAACATCTCGTATTAATTAAACATTGAAATTAGCATATGAATTATGAATCAATACTGATTCCACAGTGAGCCAATAGATGGCGCTGAACTCAAAACCCAACTTAAATAGACATAGACACTTAAAACGATTAGTTAGGATAATAAATCAGCAAATTCACGCCTACGCGGCGACATATATATTTTTAAATTAAATTAATTTATTATTTATTTTCAATAATTTTAATAAATTTTAATGGGTGCGTCTCACATCATATAAAGTTATTTGGTATATTTTCATTTCAACAACGTTCAGAAGATATAATAAACGTGAGTTATACCAACTGTTGATATAATTTCTTTAGATATAACAAGTATTTACTCTAAAACTTATTTCGTACGTTATTGGATATAACGTTTATTTATTCAAAAATCATTAGGCCTATCGTTTAAAATATATAATATTGATACCATCTTTATGGTTAACACCCCGATTCAAAGCAATCCGACTCGGATGGGTTATGTGGAGTGCCAGGTCTCCTCTATGTTGATGAATCATTTGGGTTAGGTTTGGTTAGAACAGTGACCATTAACGGGCGAAGGCGAAGGCTTTCTTTCTTTCATTCTTTTTTTCTTTCTTGTCTGCCCTACCCTAGAGTGGTATTTAAAATCGCGTAGGCGCGGAGCGGCGGGGCGGCCCGCGAGCTGAGGAGCAGGTGATTTTAACACTCGCCGCCGCGGCTGAGGCTGGCCAGCGAAGCCTGCCATCAAGCCGAAGCAGCGGTGGTGAGCGTGAAACACATTTGCGACGATAAGCTCGCTTGGGTCCGCCGGAACCCCGCAGCGTAGGAGCCGTGACAGAAACCATGCCTGTTGCATGTTGCATGCTTGCTTGCATGCTGCATGTATGAAAGAAAGAAAAAAAAAGAAAGAAAAATATTTATTTGTGACCCGCACAGGAGACACGAGAAAATAAGCATACACTTAAACAATAATAAAATAAAAAACCCTGTGCGAGACCAAAAAGGCTCCTATCTCAGCATGTGCAGCGATATCCAAAAAAGGTAATAACGATGCGCTGATATTCTGATAGGGCCTACTGTTGATGCCACGGGCACACTTACTGAAACAGGACTTATAAAATAAAATAAAATAGAAGAATATATAAATAACAAACAAAATAGAATAAAACATTGAAGGTGGGTCAAAGTAAGTGTAAGTATAATACAAGTATGGTATATGCTTGTTTGCATGCCTGCTGCATGCATGGTGTATGCTTTTTTGCATGTTTTTTATAGGGTAATGGCGTTTTATCATATTAGACTAAATAGGTTTTATGTCTTTTGAGTGGTATATCAAACGATTTTATATCCAATGTATGTTATGCGTATAAAAAATAATTACTTTAAAATTATATCAATCGTTTATTCAATTAACTGATCATTATATCAAATAAAATTATAGATTCAGTTGTTATATCTTGTAAATAATAGAGATTTTGTAATTATATCATATACTAGCTGAGCTGGCAAACTTTGTTTTGCCATAAAAACACCAAACATTTATCTACCCTACCTACCCTACGCTACACTACCCTACCCTACACTACCCTACCCTATCCTACACTACCCTACCCTACACTACCCTACCCTACGCTACCCTACACTACACTACCCTACCCTACCCTACCCTACCCTACCCTACGCTACACTACCCTACCCTACACTACCCTACCCTACACTACCCTACCCACCCTACACTACCCTACCCTACACTACCCTACACTACCCTACACTACCCTACCCTACACTACAAAAACATCTTTGAACTTCAACGAAAATTAAAAAAAAAAGAATTGGCCAAATTGGTCCAGGCGTTGTTGAGTTATGCGCTTACCAACACATTTTGCGATTCATTTTTATATTATAGATTACCACCCTTTTAATTATTGATATATCTAATAATTGAATAAATCATGATTATTATAAGCAGACATGTTTGATAATTACTAGTAGCTGTGCCTAACAGGGTCCAAACTACATATCTTCCTATGAAGTCTTTATGTAAGATCTGTAAAACAATACCTATGAAATGCAATAAATGAAAATTATAATTATAATAAAGTTTAATAATAATAAAGATTTTATTGTTTCTCATACAATTGTTCTACAGCACAAAATTGAGGCAGCCCCGGTAACTTATAAGGATATTTGCAATGGTAAGTATATATACATACCTAAAATTTGTCTTACCATCCTACTTACGTTACTTACTACGTGAGCAGTGGTGGCTCAGTGGTATCGGCCGCTACTTACAAGTTGTAGGTCGTGAGTTCGAGCCCAGGCAGGCGCTTTACTTTGTGTAAATTATTTCTTCGCCACTGCTCTCAAAACGGTGAAGGAAAACATCGTGAGGAAACCGGGCATGTCCTAGAACCAAAAATTAAAGACATGTGACATCCACCAACCCGCACTGAGCCCGCGTGGTGGAATACGGCCCATTCCCTCTCACAGAGAGGACGCCTGTGTCCCAGCAGTGGGAACATTAATAGGCTGATAATGTGATGATGTGATCCTACTTATTCCGACTAATCTTACAAATGTTAAAGTTTGGATGTAACTATGTCAATCACAGCAGAACGGATGAATGGATCTGGATGAATTTTGGCACAGAGATAGATTATAATCTGGAATAGCACAAATACTACTTTTCATCCGTGTATAATGTCCCCTTGGTTTAAAAAATATACTTTCCACGACTAGTACTAGGTTGCGACCTTTTTGGAACGGAGTTCCTTATCACACGTTATGGGGCTAAAGGGCAACAGTTATAAGTGGATTGATAGGTTATGTACCTACCTAAACAACGGGTATATGAGATAAGGAATTCCGTTCCAAAAAGAGCAAAAAAGTAAAATATTATAATAATAGTTAGGCGGCTGGAACAAGGCTTGATTCAGAAAGCAGTACTTCTGGACACGGCTCGTATTGTTGGTTCTTCTCTTTTTGTGCCCTGACCGCCGGTAGCTTGGACCCTGTTCCCGATACCGGTAGGCCTCTATTTTAAAAGAAGTTACATGTTTCACATTTACCAGTTTTTTTCTTTCGGTATGAATTCATAAGATAAACCGCCAAAAGATTTTAATTCATATTTTTAATTTCAGTCAAACGTCTTGAACTTTAATGAGATTTTTTGTCTCCGCAATGTCCTCTATTATTCTTACAATGTAAACACAATTTGGTTTACTTAATTATCACACACAGATATATAGATTTAGGGCCGATTTCACCAATGAAACTAATCGCGATTAGTTCAATTAAACTTAGTTTTTGCAAATACAGCGTTCTGATTGGTTGAGACCGCTGAGAAAGTACCAATCAGAACGCTGTATTTGCATAAACTCAGTTTTGTTGAGCTAAACGCGATTAGTTTCATTGGTGAAATCGAACCTTAGTTCAAGTTTTTGCAAAACTTGTTCATAATTTAAGGTTCCACTAGTCGACGGCACGAACGCAATATTTTTTGCGCGAGGTTAAAATGCATGCTATCTCATCCGACAACACGTGCGAAAGAGGTAGATGCTGTGATGAGCAGTAAGAAGCTAGTTCGCGTACGAATTAGCACTTTTGCAAATTTGTATCGAAATTGATGATGATTTAGGACGAAAACGAGAGCGCGAAAGTTTATAAACAGACCTTTGGGAGTCTAGATATCATGAAAAAACTACTAAATGTATATTTTCAAAATAAAATTATTTGCATTGTTGAACTACTAATCTATCCATGTATGTATCCAGGCCGTTTTGCAATATTCCTTCTTTTTAAAATATTTATTTCGGCCCAAAGATGCGTTAAAATTAGTGTTGAAACATGAAACTTTCGACGCTCGTAGCTTTAATTTTTTAGGGTTCCGTACCCAAAGGGTAAAAACGGGACCCTATTACTGAGACTCCGCGGTCCGTCTGTCTGTCTGTCTGTCTGTCCGTCTGTCTGTCTGTCTGTCTGTCTGTCTGTCACCAGGCTGTATCTCATGAACCGTGATAGCTAGACAGTTGAAATTTTCACAGGTGATGTATATCTGTTGCCGCTACAACAACAAATACTAAAAACAAAATAAAATAAATATTTAAGGGGGGCTTCCATACAAAAAACGTCATTTTTGTGCCGTTTTTTACGAAAATGGTACGGAACCCTTCGTGCGCGAGTCCGACTCGCACTTGGCCGGTTTTTTTTTTTTTAATTTTTTGTTTCTATACAGGGCTAGATAATGATGAGACAAATTGATTTCATTTATTATTTTGAACGTCCGTCGTCAAACAGTGGAGTAATCGCTAGACTACGTTTGAGGACGAATTTTCGACTAGTGTAAACTTAAACGCTTCGGTCAAGGAAACTAATCGCTGTTTTGCACTACGCGAAGTTTGAAACGGTTGTGTCCATAAAAGAAATAGAAAATAGATCGAGAATAGGAAAATTATAAAATAAAAAAACAGTAAATAAACAATGAACATTCTTTTGAAAATCTTTTCGGTGTGTTTAGTTGTAATTGTAGTCAATTGTTGGTGGGTTTACCGGACCTCATCTGTGCCCCGCTTGGATCATGTGTGGTGGGGTCCCGTGTATTCGAAGTTTCAGAATGATACCAGTATAAGGCCGTTTCAAGTGCATTTTGATGAAGAGGTAAGTTCTGATTCTATTCTTAGTGTTATCAATCAAGAATGGACTATTTCTAACATTCAATGGACCTAATAGTCCAAGATCCCAGAGCCCCTCGACGTTGTTTACTTTTACCTGCACAAAATTGTTGGGATAGAGTAGTAATAGTATGTACTTTGAACGTACGAATACCTGCTATCTTGGACAGAAGACCAATTAACAGGTACCAGGTGCTAAGGGTACGCAAAAACATTCGTTTCCCATTTTTCTTAAATGTCGAGTTATTCGATTTAAGTACGTAATATTGAAAGATACTCGTAATTAAATTTTAAATTTAATGCATAATAAGTAAATATACCTAGTATTCTAAGATATAGAGGTATTTATATATTTGAATTATGTTTATTTGTTAAGAATAATAAGTATTTTAATTTCAAATTAAATTCAAACAGAAACATTCGCTAACAATATAAATGTGACATTAATTTACCGTCTATTAACAATATGATGTATTATAAAAGTACCTATGTTACTGCTATTCGTGTGTTCAATAAGTTACCGCCAGCAATTAAATGGAAATATGTTTAAAAAAAAAAATGTTAATTGATAATGTATTATATCTGCATAAGTTTTTTGATGAAAAATAAGATTTGTAAGTACCATATTTCTAAATACTATTGCAAATCCGACTTGGGTAGACTGTTGAAAATAAAAATGTAATGTTTAATAATCAGAGCTTAATTTACACATGAATATATCTTCAATTTCTTTAATCATATTTCAACTTCAAGGCCTTAGACTACTTATATTTTTTAATGCTTTTATTAGGACCTATTCACAAGCAGTTTGGTGGACCTTAAGTATGGCACAACCGTTGTTTGGTGATCTTGTAAGTAAACCAGTGACGGAGTATTTTATTTTATTGCAGATGATCTTAGATCTTCGGTACCGTCTCAAGAACCACCGCCCCTTCACTCCTCCTCTAGAAGGAGTGGCCTTCGATTATGGCTTCAACACTGACCACCTGCACAGTTGGGTGGACTACTGGGCTGACCAGTATCCATTTAAACTGCAGGAGAATATCTTCAATCAGTATCCGCAGTTCAAGACCAATATTCAGGGTCTTGATATACACTTTCTTTGGGTTAAACCTCACGTAAGTAAAGCAAAGTAATATTTACTTTGGTGATGGGTGGTGCTGTATAGATTCAAGTTGTTTTTAGGGTTCCGTACCTCAAAGGTAAAAAAAGAAACCCTTATAAGATCACTCTCTTGTCCGTCTGTCCGTGTGTCACCACCGATTTTCTCAGGAACGGGTGGACCTAGCAAGTTGAAATTTATACCAGATACTGAAGTCTATAGTTTAGATATGGGAAAATTTAGATTTTCGCGAAAACTTGTGAGTACCAAAATTTACCTTATTTTCAACTTTTACGGAATTTTCCCTTTACTAGTGCTAGTACCATGCTTTTAACCAAAATGGATAATTCTAGGTCAACCCGAAGTACCGGATAGACTATAGGTTTTGGGCCGAAAACCTATATGGTAGTTCCCGTTGACCAAGTTACCTAATTTTATTGGTAAATTTATCTGTTTGTGCCGAACCCTCGGTGCGCTAGTCCGACTCGCACTTGACCGGAGACGAAGACACCTACCACTTGTACTCCCGAGACCCTGCCAGAACCCCCTACCACTGGGACGACTCTACCAGCGCTGGGTTCTCCACCAGTGAGAACACTTGGCTACCAGTCGCTAAAGATTACAAGGAAATTAATCTGGCTAAGCAGAAGTCCGATGAGAAGAGTCATTTTAAGGTGAACTATAAAACCATAGATTCTATTCTTTTAAAATTGGATTGATGTATTTAGATAGGCTCTATGCCGTGACACGGAATTTTAGTTCCTGCTGTCTTAGCAAAACGAATGATATTCGTATGCTTCTAAACTAATTTAAATTCGATATTTATTATGTTTATAGGAACCACAATATATACATACATACATACATTCACGCCTTTTTTCCCATGGGGGTAGGCAGAAACTACAGAACGCCACCTGCTACGATCCTTACATACTTCTTTTGCTTCACACACATTCATACATCTAGTCATAGACACACGCCGGTTATGGGTACTGCGCACTTGGCCTTTCTGAAGAACATCACCTATAAGGTCTATATATGTCTTCTTAGGGCGTCCCCTCCGGTTTTTTAACGAACAGATGTGTTGAAGGAGAGTTCACTGTGCCATTTTTTCAACTGATGACAGGCGGACGGTATGGGGAAGCTATCTTATGAATTTTGCAAGACACGTCAGTATGTATGTTAGTCTGCCAATGGGCGTAAACAACCCACTAAAAATCAGTGGTAGGCATAGCAGATATTCCAATATTGCAGAAAGAGTTAGACCCTTCTGGAACGGAATTCCTTATCGCTCGTTATAGTTCTGAGAATGGTTTCGTATTA
Source organism: Orthosia gothica (assembly GCA_949775005.1). Classification (NCBI taxonomy): domain Eukaryota; kingdom Metazoa; phylum Arthropoda; class Insecta; order Lepidoptera; family Noctuidae; genus Orthosia; species Orthosia gothica. Next base: position 6,964,544 of record OX459052.1, read on the forward strand.
TTTTGTGACTTCAGATTTCCTAAGGATCCAGACAGAAAAGAAATATGGATTGAAGCGACTGGAAGGCAAAGTTGGTTTCCCGCAAAAACTTGTACAATTTGCTCAGATCACTTCGTAGAACTAGATTTTTTTATTCAAAGCAGAAAAAATACCTAGTCGACACAGCAGTGCCAAAACTAAAATTATACATTTTCAAGTAGGTATAGGTATAATTATGTTATTATTTCCCTGTTGTCCTAAGGCCAATTGTATGTATCAAATCTATGCAACTTGGTATTTTTTACGGTTTCATAACATAATGTTGTTGTATCTCGCTTCTGAGATTCTGACTCCATATCGTAGATCCGCAGCGAAATTCAAATATTCTTATGTTTTTTGCAATTTGCTGGTCAGTGTCAGGATTACTTCTCTTTTTCATGAAATCATGACATTTGAGAACAAAATCTTATTAATGTTTATGTTTTATTGTTAATGTTTATGTATGTGTATGTTAACTAATAATTGACATAACATTTACTCTTATTATTTTGTATAGTCAGATGTGTTACAAAATGTCGCTAAGTGATGCATCAATATGTTGTATGTGTGATTCCAAGTTTGGAAGAATCCTTGCTAGCTATGCAACATAAAAGAAAGCATGATGATATAACTAAATCGCCCCCTCAAAAAAAAAACAAACATTAGATATTACTTCACCAGCTTCTAGTCCTCGAAAAAGAAGACTACAAGAAATCGGCGAACTTTTAAGAAACATTTCTGAATTTAGTTCTCAAGCAATATCGCATATTGCAGGTTACATTGCCCGAATCTTAAGGCGCCGATTCCCTTGAGTAGCTGATTTTAAAATGAGAATCACGTCTAAACGGCTAGTCGTAATTTATTGGAAAAAAATATATGTTATATTAGACCATTTTCTTAATAATTTCATCTGAGCAAAATTTTAGTTTTATTCGTATAACATAGTGTAATTAATTTGTAAAGTTATGTCTAAAACGGACAAAAACACGACAGTCACAACAAAATCGCTGGTCGTATTTTAATGAAATGGACACCATATCAAAGACAATTTAATTATCTACATTTTGATCTGAAGCTTCGCGCCCTCGTTTCTCACCCGCGCGACCCGAAATTTAGTAGTTTTTTGTACTTTTCTTATTATACTATGACTTTAAAAAAAAAAGCTTCAGATTAAAATGTAGATAATTAAATTGTCTTTGATATGGTGTCAATTTCATTAAAATACGCCCAGCGGTTTTGTTGTGATTGTCGTGTTTTTGTCCGTTTTAGACATAACTTTACAAATTAATTACACTATGTTATACGAATAAAACTCAAAATTTGCTCAGATGAAATTATTAAGAAAATGGTCTAATATAACATATATTTTTCCAATAAATTACGACTAGCCGTTTAGACGTGATTCTCATTTTAAAATCAGCTACTCAAGGGAATCGGCGCCTTAATAAAGAAAATTAATTACGACATCTGCGTTGGCGCTCTCATTACAAATCAAAGCATTGCTTTACATAAGTTTATAGTAGCCAAAGATAAAGGTGGTCTTGTATATCCATCAAGCGACATGATAAAAATTTGTAAAGTGGCTGAAGTTCTCATTCGAACTATGGATGGCAAACTATTTAAAAAAGAAGAAATAATGGCCAAAATATTAAGAAAGCTTAGTGGAGAAAAATTGTTCGATGATATTAATTTTCATCAATTTGTAGAATTTCCCACATCAAACCATGTAACTCACTTGATAAAAGCTATTACAGAACGCTACATAATGTGCGGATACACCATCTACTTAAAATTAATATAATACAAACAAAAAGGCAACTTCTTAACAAATATGTATTATTTGAAGGCCAATAATCTGTGTATTTTTGTCTTTAGCAGATTTTAATTATGTAATTAATTAAACCATTGTTTCATTTTAATTTGTATTAATTAAATCTAATTTAAGCGATTCGCACATAAAATGTGTGATAAAAAGACAACCGCCTACAAAATCAACAAAATGTAAAAATACCTTTAGTTTTGACGTAGTGAAAAATAAAAACAGATGAACATAGAACCTCCTTTTTTGAAGACAGTGAAAAAGTGGTTTATGTGTTAGTCTTACATTTAAGATCTACTGGTGTATAGACCAAATTTTTCTTCAAAGTCCTTTACGTAGTTAATCAAGCTAAACATAATATTAGTGTAGCCGCAGGCGAAAGGGCAAGCTTCCTATATAATAGCATACCTGTAGTGTAGTCTATCGCATAGTTCTATTAATAGAAAAAAAATTAAATTAAAAAACTCGACTGCTTCAAAAGCGAACTAAAAAGACGTAAACAAGGAGAAAATCATGCTGTTCAGTCGAGGGATACATATCCGCGGGCTGGCTGACCAAAATCTGGTGTATCCTCCACCTTATATTTAGCTCCACCTTAGATTTCTCAAGCAAATGCAAAATATACATGGTAAATATCCCGAAACAAATTATTATATATATTATATTAATGTTAATTTATCCATTTACACTCATTATTCAGGTTTTGGAACAAAAAAGATAAGTGAATACTTTGTATGTTACAAGTAAAATTTCAAAATTTAAAAAACCCCCGACACATTTATCTTGCGAAAACACCACGATTGTATTCAAACATAGCTAAGAACACTTTCGACAAAATCACCTTTGAAACAAAAAAACCTAAATCGAAATCGGTTCATCCGTTTAGGCGCTATGATGCCACAGACAGACACACAGCAACACACGTGAAACTTATAACACCTCTCTTTTTCCGGCGGGGGTTAAAAATAGTTAAAAATAGTTAAAAGTAGTCATCAAGTTTTCATTTTGTTTTAATCTCTTTGCAATAGATGGCGTATTTCCCAATTTTTTCTAAACTATATATCCATTGCAAGCATCATTTATAAGACAATTATTATTTAATAGAGGCGTAATTTAAAATAAATTATTCATTATAGGCGTCCCTCTCACAGAGAGGAGGCCTGTGTCCCAGCAGTGGGAACAATTATTAGGCTGATGATGTGATGTGATTGTAGGCGTAATTTAAAAATGTTTATTTATTAAAGGCGTAATTTTAAATCTTTACTTCTATCTAATCGTATAATACATACAATCATTTTTTTATGAAGCTTGTTTACAAACAACCCGAGGTCAGACAGGACCCGAACGAATTAACTAGATACCTGGCTGGAACTGGATTCGTATCGCGCTAGGGTCTAGTCAACTCGCACGAGTTATAAAATAAGAGATAACGCGACCTGTGTGCCGCTTGCCGTCCGAGTTTACGCGTCGCATAGTAGGTACAGTTTGATTCAAACTTAATGGCGGCTCGAAACACTTTGTGAGTCGCTACGCACTTGCAATTTCATGTGACAGCGGGGGTGAGAGCCTACCTCGGTACTGCGCAGCGAGTAGCGTTTTTAAGACATCGTTAAGTTTGAACCAACGATCCATAAGTAAATAGGAGTCGCACATGTTACAGAATTTTTTTAATTGTAGACTGACTGACGGCTTTACTAATACAGTTTGATTAAAAATTAATAGTGGCTCGGAACACTCCGCGAGTCACTGCGCAGTTGTGCAGAAGCAATTTCAGTGACAGCAGGGGTTAGGAGTGAGGTACTGCCCAGTGAGTAGCGAATTTTATAGCCACTATTAAGTTTGAATCGACGTCCTGTTAGTAAATAGGAACCGACATAAAGTAACATGTGCAACATAAAGTAATATTTTCCCTTGTGATAACACGGCTCCAATACTCGTACTGTTCGATTCAACCTTAATGGCGGCTTGGAACACTCGTATGAGTCGGTGCGCACCCCTAAACACCGCTTGCACAATTATTTTGTAATATGCAATGTCTGTTGCGAATTGCCATTAAGTTTGATTCTAGACTACATCAAATTTGTTTAAGTAGCCCATGCTACGTACCTAACTAAAGTATTAAAAGTTAACATTTTTGTAAAAGCATCCTGATCTTTATTTATCTAAGTACCTAACTAAAATAAAAAAAGGATAACCGATATAGTGAATAATAAAATGATATTAAGTAGGTACAATACCTACTTCATGTCATTCCGTTGCCGCGGAACCAAGCTACCTACCTACATTTAATTCTACATAAATTCTATAATTTTGATTGATTTGGAATATTCGTGAATATCGTAAAATTCGCTACACAATGCAACTACTTAGATTTAAGGAGTTACCGCGGTCTGAGCGGAATCTACCCCGATCATATTATACCTATTGTTATTATACGAATACGAAGTAAGCGATCAAGGACAACTTACAAATAACGTCTCTGAACACATGATGCGATTCCTCGCTCAGTCAAATTGCCATACTTATCGATGCCATTTAGTATCTAGGCAAACAACTAGATGGCGTTAGAAAACTACAGGTTAATTAATGAGTCATTGGGGCTGCTGCCTGTTAAAAATATGGAGAAAGAAAAAATACCGACCAATAGCCCGACTTAAGGAGGTGACATTTCTTTGTACGGGATTGGGTATCTGTACTGTAGTTATTATATTAACTGTGGTACAAGCTAAGATCCACACAAAAGGGAGACGCCGAGGAGAGAGCCGGAGGCGAACGAAGAAAACCGAAGACGTACGAGCACGCGCTGTCTAGACACATACAGTACCTACGCTAGCAACCGCTATTGTGTATTTACACTGAGCATCAACTGTGTTGTTGTTAGTTCAATTTCGTCATATTTTACGAAACAAAGACTCAAAGACTGTAAATTTAATGAATCGAACTCTGTTCCAACCGTGTCCATAAGACAACTCGCTCTTTTTAATAATGGCTGGTCTTTAGCAGGTCCATACAGAGAGAAATATATGGAAAATAGGAACTTCTAAGCCCAGCTATATAACAAAACGTGAAAACCAATTCAGACTGTCGCCGTGATGTTTTACTAAGCACGAATTTCAGCTCAGAAATGTACCCGTCACTATAGTAAATATGTAGTTTGAGAGATGTGCGACTGTGACAGGAAAAACGTGTGTGTGTGTGTGTGTATGTGTGTAATTTTAACGCAGTACTGGGGGTGACCAGCGCTTAAGAGCTTACTTAGAGTAAGGTTATTTTGAGTGTGTGAAAGGGACAGATTTAAATGACTTGTATGCATCTGTCACTTACGCGATCTCAAAATAACCTTAGGTACTCAAAGAGCTTTTGTTAGAATACCAATAATGAAACTCCTTTTGGACAGTTTTGTTTGCAAAATATACTTTGATATATCCTATTTTATTTATAAAGAAATTTTAGCTATAAATTTTGCCGTGTAAAACTGTTTTTAAACATCCAAGTCTATTTCATATTTTTCTTAAAGAAAACTATTAGTTACACGGCAAAACCATATGTTTCACAAATAATGTACATGTTTTAAACCTTTTAACTTAGCCGTTACTATATAAGGAGTACGCATTAGAAAGTAACCGTTCTACGGCACTAAAGCGGTGGAAGGCCCTTAAGACGGTACCCTGACCAAAAAATCGGCATGAGATATGAGCGTTCCTATTGGTCTAGCGGCACTGGTGGCGCATGAATTACAGTAGTGAATACGCCCAGATTTTAGAATAAAATCTTTATAAAATCGAATTTTAGTCTTTTGAAAAAAATAATTCTACAAAAATGTTCGTTATTAAATTGTCTATCCATTAGTGTTAGTACAAAAAATAATCAATGAACACTTTACGAGGAGATGCATAAAATCAATAATTATTTTTCATTTTTATGTTTTTTTGGAAGTAGATTAGTGAAATATATACAACATTTAAAAAAAAACTAAATCTACCATTTTAGAATCAATATTATGTAGAAATTTAATGTATTTATATTAATTGATATTTCTTTTTAAATAACGAGAAGATAGCTCCTAAAAACAGCACAAAAAACGGCTTACGCGGCGTTTTGCTCGGGGTACCGCCTTAAGTAACGCGTATTGTTCTCGGTCCGTGTAATGCCTCTCAAAACTTTTGTGTTTGTCACACTACAAATTATCCTCTTGCCCTTATCCCAACATATTTGGGGTCGACGCAAATCCAGACAAATAATTTATTTGCATAACACAGGTGCGCAGCGTCTTCTTCTTCTTTATTTTATGTTGTCTCACAGCAGTCAAAAACTACCCTTTAAGGTTACACTAGTCCAAAATTCATCCATACAATAAAAAAGAGGAGTGAAGTGAATAAAAAAGTACTCCACTGTTTGACGATGTAAGTTCAAATTAAAAAAAATATATCAATTTGTCTCATCATTATCTAGTCCTGTATGGAAACAAAAATGTAAAAAATAATATATTTCAAAGTTATGAGCGTCGAAAGTTCCATATTTCAATACTAATTTTAACGCATCTTTGGGCGGAAATAAATACCATAAGAAGGAAAATTGTGAAATGGCCTCCATACAGGGATAGATTAGTAATTCAACAATGCAAATAATGTTATTTTATAAATATATATTTAGTTGTTTTTCATGATATCTAGACTCCCAAAGGTCTGTTTATAAAATTTCGCGCGCTCGTTTTCGTCCTAAATCATCATCCATTTCGATATTTTTATATTCGTACGCGAACTAGCTTCTTACTGCTCATCACAGCATCTATTTCTTTTGCACGTGTTGTCGGATAAGATAGCATACATTTTAACCCCGCGCACAAAATAGTTCGTGCCGTCGACTAGTTCAACCTTAACACAAGATAACGTTAAGAGCCACCACGAATTCTAAACAGTAGTGGTATTAGGTAAGAAGTAAAATTTAAAAATCTGCGACACAATTTTATTTCATGCTAAATAATGTATCTAGTAGTAGACACGCTTCGATCTACAATCTATTGAACACCTAATTATGACACAATATCTTGCGAAAACACCCCGATTCAAACAGCAAAACGCCCATAACTTTTGAACGGCTGGATCAAGCTTTATTAAACATAGCTAAGAACACTCTCGATGAAGTCACCATTCAAACAAAAAACGATATTAAAATCGGTTCATCCGTTTAGGAGCTATGATGTCACAGACATTATACAGATACACAAATTCAAATTCTCCTCTCGATCATCTTTCAGGTGCCTCTAACTGTGGAGGTGGTTCCACTACTGCTGCTGCATGGTTGGCCCAGTTCTGTGCGAGAGTTCTTCGGTACCCTGCCCCATATAACCGCGGCGCCCATGTGCCGGGACTTTGCTGTCGAGGTGATCGCGCCTAGTCTGCCGGGTTTCGGTTTCTCTGATGTAAGTAAATAGTAAGGTTATGAAAAACTTTATTACAAATTAACACTTTCCGGATAGGGTAATTATAACGATTTTGTATAACAAGTAAAATTTAAAAATGAATAGACCCGACACCTTTTTATTGCATGCTACTTGATGTATCTAGTAGTAGAAGCGCTTCGATCGACAATCTATGTGTGTATATATCAAAATATCGTGTTATAATTAACCCGATATTTTGAGAAAACACCCCGATTCAAACAATAAAACGCCATTCCATTTTTAGAATTGAGAATATTTTTACTGATGACATTTTCTTAAGGCTTCCTGGTGGCGCGACGTAATTTAAATTGCGTCAATTGGTTATATCGCGTACACGTATTTTTTTTGAAAATCAGTCAAGTGCGAATCGGTCGAATTGCTTCGCATTGCGTCCATGTGAACGTACCTGCAATTTAAATCTATCAGTGTGATTTATATCAAATTGCTTGACGCTCACATATAAAGTACATTTAAACTTGCCAAACCTTTTACATTTTCCGGAGTAAATCTAATGATTTTAGACTACCAACATAGTTATGTATTTTCTTTCTAATCTAAGTAAGTTTTGGCTTTTTGCTTGGCAAATATTTATAAATGTAGTTTATTCTGCGTGTGTGCCTTTAACTATAATTGCTGTGTGTATTCTAAGTTAAAGCAAAAAAAGGAAGGAAAAAAAGGGGTAAAATAAAAATATGTAAAACACGACCGCTGAAGCGAACTAAAAAGATAGAGAGAGGTACAGTGCGACATAAAAGAGTAGAAGTTAAATATTGGGGAACTAAAAGTTTTCATTTTCTGACAACATCTAAAATGAGTACTTGAGCTGTCAATTCATCTCGATCGGTTTCGATTTTCGAAAGAATTTTGGCTTTTGTGTTATATTTCTGTGTGTGGACAGAAAAACAGTGGAAAAACATGAATAAGGTAATTCGTGGAGGTGCCCGTGATATAGTTTACAAAGTTTATATGCAGTGTATAGCCGAATTCCAAGCTGGGAAGCTTCTATCCAACTTAGAAGATGTTTACCATCGTACAGCAGATTTTACTGGTAAGTAACTATTGAAAGTTGCACTAAACGTTAATTACAAACGATTAATACATTCAGGGAACAAAATTTTCGAACCAAATATCATTTACAAATTATTTGTTTACCATTTTTGAGGTTATGCTAAGATAAACAAATAGCGTTGTAATTATAGCGCGACTTAACAACGTTGATAGTAAGGCAACAAAAATTAATGTAATTTATTGCGGATATTTTTGTTTCTTCCAAACCCATCGAGTGAGGTATCAAAATGAAGGGTTGTTAGAATTAAATAAAAAAATATATATACAATTTATAGGTTCGAAAGTAGTTCAAAAAAAAATTGTAAATATAAAAATGTAAATTAAAAAAATCAATAATCCGATATAAACAAGAAGAAAATTATGCTATAGAGTCTGAGGATACGTATGGTTTTGGTCAGCTAGCTCGCGAATATGTATCCTCAGACTACAATGCGACATAAAAGAGTAGAATATAAATGAGGGCGCCACAATAGCTCAGATAGCAACCCAGTTAGTACGACCCAGCTGATCTTGATACTTGAATAGTATTATTTACTCATTGGGTATAAATAATGAATAAATATATTAAATAAGTATGTTTATTAAATAGTTGACAATTATGTAGTAGTAATAAAACAACAACTTCACAAAATATTTGTATTTTTAATAATCAATTGCTTTCAATATAAAGTCGTCCAATACCTTTGGGGGACGACCCTCCCTGTGTTTAGCTGGTGTTGAGAATTTCCCACCGTTTTCAATGCCGTGTTGCACGATTCTGCGCACTGTGCTTACAGAAACACCTAAAACAATCAAAGAAAAAAACCACTCAGTCCGATGAAAGAAGTTCCCTGTTAAACAAACGTGAATATATTTTAAAATTGTTTCTTTCCATTGAGTCGATTGCATCAACAAATATAATAATGCATAAAATATTTCGTATCCGCAATAAATTACATTAATTTATGTTGCCTTACTATCAACGTTGTTAAGTCGCGCTATAATTACAACGCTATTTGTTTGACGGCAACCTCGTACAGGCGTTCACGGATGGGATTCGTGACCTGGAGGTTAGGGCTGCCGTAGGGCTAGGTCATTTAAGGCACCACAAGGACGCTGTAGCCCACGCTTTGGAGGTGGAGGCAGTTCAACGGGACGATCGAACTCACCGAATCAGGGAGATTGCGACTTCACCCCGATGATATGTCTGCGGGGAGAGAGGCCACGTCTGGCCATTCCCACGGTGGTAAGCTGTCGCCAGTTGAAGGATCACCTGACATCCCTGCTGGGCAGCAGCAGGGAAGCGAGAAGATGCCAGGACTAAGGGGCGGGTGCTGGCTGATGATAGAAGAGCCCCAAGGATCTCGATATCACAATCCTGTGCCAGGAACAGCTGGATCATCGAGGCCGCAGCCTCCAAATGCCTTGCCGCAGTGTTAAAATGCTATTGACATTGGATAGGTACTGCGGGTTCTCGGACAGTTGTCAGTTTCCAACTAGCAAGACGGTCTTCTTCTTGGGGACGTCTTCGGGAACCATCAAGGTATACATCTGAGAACAGCCACCGGTCAGCACATAACTGTCCGAGGTGACATGAAGTTAGGGAACATGTACTTTACCGCCACAATGTTATCGTGGCACACATTTTTTGAGCGCGCAGTCACTCCACAACTACACGATCTGCAGCTACCCTTCTCACACAATTAACACGCACCTAACTCGCACCCGCAGGCATAGTTATCAAGATTTTTTTTATACAAAACTACCCACATTAAAATGAATGCGCTGTGCAAATCTTGTAAACAAAACATAACGGCCGATGGAATAATCATATGTTCTGACTGCGACGCTAAGTATCACAAAACATGTGCTAACGCGACCCTAGTCGACACTAATACCTGGTTCTGTTCCCCCTGTCGGGCTAAGACACCTCGTAAAGATAACAGCAACGCTCCCCATCGTCCAACGCTTGCGAGAGCAGAACTCGATGTGGACGCCGTGAACGTGAATACTCAATCACGCGGTTACAAGCGTGTGGCTATTCGATCACCCGCCAGAGATATTCCTGAGGACTCTGTGACGTTTGCTGATCTTGTCTCAGAAATACGGATGATGCGATCGGACATGGATGTGGTCAACAAATCTCTGAAATCATTGCTCGATGGTGTTGACAATTGCAATGCGCGTCTTGACAGCTGTGAAAAGAGAATTCAATCTCTCGAGCAAAGCTATTCGCAGGTAGTTATTTTGAACGATTCTATCTGCAATCTAAAGGATCAATTAAACCATCAGGCGCAGTCAAACATGCGAAATGAGGTTGAGATTATGGGCATTGAAGAGTCTCCCTCAGAAAACCTTCATCACATTGTCTTGTTAACTGCGTCTAAGCTTGGTGTTCAGTTTACTTTGGATGATGTCGACTGGACAGCTCGGGCAGGGCAAAGAAAAACTCCTGTGGCCGACGCAAACACAAAGTTTCCCAGGCCAATCATCGTTAGGTTAATTAGAAGGTCAAAAAGAGATGAGTTAATAAAGTGTTCCAAAACATGGCACAATTTCTCTTCCAAGGACATTGATATCCAGGGACCTGTCCGCAAAATCTTTGTCAACGAACATTTAACAAAGCACAACCGCATCTTGTTTCGTGAGGCGCGGGCCCGCGCACAAAGCACGGGTCACAGGTACTGCTGGACTAACAACGGGCGTATACTCGTCCACAAGACTGAGGGGCAACCTGCTATTACTATCAAGTACTTTAAAGATCTCGATTATTTTCTCGGCACTCATACTAGTCTCAAACCAGACACCTCAAGCTAAAAATGTTCTAATTTTTGCACACTCAAAGACCACTGAATGCTATTATAATATCCTAATGTACCTCGTAAAATTTTTCAATGTATGGTCAATGATTATTTTATGCTTACACGAAATGTTTCATATTTGTTTTTTATTTATTTTTTGTTTCTTGGTGTATGTCCGTAATACTTGTGTCCGCGTGTTTAAATACTCAAATGACATATATTTGTATTATTTACTGTATAATGTGTCATCTGTAATGTTATTGGTCTTATACTTTGTTTCATATGCAAAATAACAGTTAACACACCGATAACACCACAACACAACATACTATCGTTTGAAAAATACTTCTTCCACTGCACACTCAATCAAATACACATCTGTGACTTCAACATTACACACACACACATTTACGAAATACGCATCCCTACTGAACCCCATTGCATTGTAAACTTGAACTTCTCGCATCGGTGTGCTGGAAAGTCCTGACTTTTCTTACTCTCATAATAATTTCTGACTATGAATAACACTGACCTATTGAACGAAATAGATGAAACACTGAGCATATCTTGCCGCACCGTCGATAAACTAGAGCTGTGCGGGAAATTAGTTGGGAAACATAATTTCAGGGTAGGTACTGACTCTAAATATCAGGAGTTTGCAAAAAAATTTCCTCAGCCTTCAATCTTCCTTGTGCCGGCTTGATTTCCAACCTGATGTCATTGTCCTGACAGAATGCTGTTTAAACGTGAACTCCCTAATTTACCAACTGCCCGGATACAAAAGCTACAATACCTCCAAAATAATAAATAAGAGTGGCGGAGTTACTGTTTACGTTAGCGACATCTGGATCGCGTCAGTTACTGAACCAGAATTCGACGATGCTAACTGCCTACAAGTTGAGCTGCAAAGTAAGATTACACTCCTCGCTGTTTACCGCTCACCTTCATTTACCAACACCGATCAGTTTCTTAACTCCTTGGACGATTGCTTAGACAGACTTAAAAACAAATCATCCGTGTAGTTGTGACGGGAGACATCAACATAGACTTACTGAATGACTCACCTAATGCGGTCCATACAACTTATCAATGCTTGATGACCGAACATGGGCTGCTACCAGCTATCACGCATGCAACTCGAGGGTAAGCTTGTCTGGACCATGCCTACGTTAAACTTAAGGGTACTACTGCACAGGGAGTCGTCTGTGAGGCTTCAATAACGGATCATCAGCTTGTGTTTCTCGGCATTAACTACTCTAATACCAAAGCTCAAACCAAGAACCGATTCAGACTCATCACAGACTACTCTAAGGTGATTGAAGAAGTGAGCCGGCTCGACTGGGTTGACTTTTATTCCACAACCAACATTCACGACGCAGTTCTTCTTTTTAACAAGACCCTGACCGATATCGTGACCACACACACCTCGAAAACAAAAATTAGTCGTGCCAAATTTAACATAAAACCATGGATAACGCCTGGCCTTCTTAGATGTATCCGTCGAGACATCGAGACACTCTTCACGCACAGGCAAAACAGCAGCCGAAAAATGATGCTTTGAAGATTGTATACTCAAGATACAGAAACTACTGCAACAACAATTTGCGCCAGCGCAAAGCCGATTATGAAAGGAAGGAACTGGAAAGAAACAGCAAAGAACCCAATAAGCTCTGACGGACTATAAAAGAGATATGTCAGGTACCAAAACGAACTAATGATAACCAAGAACTGCTAAAGTACAAAGAAAACTGCAACATTTCCATTGACGCGTGTAACAAGCACTTTGTTGCACACACAACAAACATCCTGAATGAGCAATTAAAACCGGTGGACAAACAATGTATGGGAGTAGAATATAAAAACCCACCAATAAATTCACTGTTTCTACACCCTACGGATGTGCAAGAGATTAGTAACATCATACACGATCTCAAAGACGATAGCGCTCCCGGTCTCGATGGTTTCCGGCCTCTGCTCCTGAAACACATAAAAAAATACATTCTGGAACCTATCAAATACATATGCAATCTGAGCATGGAAACTGGTATCGTCCCTGACTGCTGGAAAACTGCTGTCATCACGCCTATTCATAAAAGTGGTCCCAAGAATACCCCTGACAATTACAGGCCAATTTCATTGCTTTGTGTGATCTCTAAAATCCTCGAAAAACTAATAAACAACCGCCTCGTAAGGTTTTTAGAGGAAAATTCACTTCTCTCAGAGCGGCAGTTTGGCTTTCGCCGAGGAAAGTCAACCTCGCAAGCGGTCAGTCTGCTGACTGCCATTATATCCTCAAACATTGACAGGGGTCATCGATCAGCTGGAGTCTTCCTTGATCTCGCCAAGGCCTTTGACACAGTCTCCATTCCTACACTTCTGAAAAAACTTGAAACCTTCGGTATCAGAGGCTTGCCCTTAGATTGGTTCAGGAACTACTTGTCTGGTCGCCATCAGCTCGTCAAGATCGGAGAAAACGTCAGTAGAAGCCTGCCAATTGCTTTTGGGATGCCCCAGGGAAGTATATTGGGACCCACCCTCTTCGTAATGTACATAGATGGCATCTTAAGACTTAACATTGCACAATCGGATGTCATCTGCTACGCTGACACTGCCATAATTTTCCATGGAGCAAATTGGGTGGAGGCTCTCGACGCAGCTGAGAAAGGAATGAGTGTCGTAGCAATGTGGGTTGAGCAGAACCTACTGACACTGAATCTAAAAAAGACGAATTTCTTGTCTTTTCACCTCACTCGATCAAGTAGACCAGACACTGACAAGCTAAAAATTCACAACACCAAATGCAATGCTTCGACGGCGGTACCCGTCTCAGACTAAGCAAGTGTTTTCCATGGAGCAAACACCACTATATACCTAGGCGTCATAATTGATGAGAACCTGTCCTTCAAAGCACAAATTCAAACACTCGCCAAAAAGACTCGCAAATTTATCTACGTTGCGAAACTCCTACGAGCCAGGCGCGCCGAAGAATATCTGTATCCAGGTGTACATCTCCCTGTGCCAATCTGTTCTGCAATACTGTATTGGTGTCTGGGGCAGCGCCGCCAAAACGTGCATGCTGGGGCTGGAGCGGGCTCAGCGCGCTGTCCTCAAGGTCCTCCTGGGAAAGTCGCGGCGTTTTTCCACTGATGATCTGTACAAGGAAGCCGGGGTATTACGCGTACGACAACTTTTTATCCTAGGATCACTTTTAAAACTCGTGAAGGACAGGGCAGTTCGCTCCAGCTGCAGCAGGAGGGGTAGGAAACAGCCTGATAGAATACCCCTTCCAAAAATTAAAACCCTTTCTGCATCCCGGTTCTCACCCTACTTATCCATACGAGTGTTCAACGCTGTAAGTAAAATTTTCACTATACCGAATGAGTACTCTGAGGCCAAAACCTAGCTAAAAAAGTGGTTGCTTGACCGGACATATGAGGGAACGGAAAGTCTACTCTGTTGCACGAGTTAATAGGTACCTACTTATACACTTTCGGTTCAATTACACACCATCGAATCACACACCATCGAATCATACACCCTCACTTACACTTCACATTTACTCACCTAAACTGTTTTTGCATTATGGCTTTTAATACGCTACTTTAATCATTTTCTTGGTTATATTTTTTTTTCCTGCTTATTTCTGTTTAATCTAAAATTACCACGTAGCGCTAGCAGGACTCGTAATAACACAAACAATGTGTATTGTCTGGGTCACCAAGATACAGGTTATGCCTAGTTTGGGACCCATTGATAACACGTCAAGGTCATTGTTAGTTGTTAGGTTTAATATATCTACGTTAATGTAATCTGTCATAACTGTGTATGTTTAATAAAAAAAAACATAAAAAAATAAAGACATAGTGGACGACTGCATTCTGGGTCTAGACTTTATGCGGAAACATCAGTGTGAGAATGAGGTTCATCAAGGAGTGTTGAAGTGTGGCTCAGAGTAAGTCTTCATGGATGGTGCATCATCGGGGAAGATGTACTGCCTGGAAAAGGTTATTCTTCGTCCAAGGTCAGAAACAATCGGACCAATTAGTCTACCAAGAAATTCTGGTCGGGAAAACCGATGTGTACTTATAGAACGATTAGATAGCGATTACTCATGGAAGATTGCGCGCACCTTGGTGAGGGGTACTAGTATTTGATCGGTACGTGCACTCAACACAAGTGACAAGGAGCACCAGGTGCTCAAGAAAGGTAAAGCTCAAGGAAAACCAACTTGGCATTTCGGTAGCGCATTTGAATTTATACCTAAATTATTAACTTTAGGACAATCATTTTTATTTATTTTTTTATTGGGAATACAAACAGTAGCATACTAAAAATATACAAAGTGTCTTAAACATATGACTGAACAAATGTACTACCCACTACATTTGCCACAGATTTCTACTTACACTAAGACAAACTGACAATTTTACATAAGAAGCTAATGGTGATCCTTCAAAATTTTGATTATGTCAGTTCTAAAGGTAAATCCAAAGACCTTATACTTCTTACTACTAGACTGTGCACTATGGCGCAAAAACCGGTCCGAGCGAGAGGGCTCCCGTTGGTAGTGTGTCTCTTTCTAATGAGGTGACCATGACATAACACGGGACAAATTGATTGTAGAAACAATAGTGTAAGTATCCCAATATATGTATTTATGCTACCTAACTACGCTACCTAAACCTACCAAATTCATTGAAAAAAAAAGGAGTGTATATTTTTTGGAATCTACGTCACTTACCGAGTCGGTGTCGAGCGTACAGAATTTCGACATCCCATGTTTTTCCATTGGTGTCGTAAGAGGCGACTAAGGGACAAACCAGAGAATGATCAGCAGCGTTCTCTATGCATTTGTAATAACCATACTGGGATCGCCAACCCGCCTGCAAAGCACTCCCCATGAATAGCACAAATAAAACATAGCCCCTAGTGCCTGGCAGCCTGCCTAACCTCGACTACGGTAGCGGTCTAGGTTACGGTATGGCAAGGGTTGCAAAGAATCCCGGACGAGATCCAGCTATCCCAACAAATACCGACGACAGGACCTGGCAACGTACAACATGCGCACACTCCGGACTCCGGACCGACAATAAGATGACCGAACTCGAAGAGGAATTAAGCAGTTTACGATGGTGTATTCGGGGAGGACTCGATAATCCTCAAATCCCAAGTCTGTATAAGTCTTATTCTTCAAAACCCATCGTATAGATAGGAAAATAACTCTGATCTTACTCTCAAGCTCATGAAGGAGAGGCGTTAGATGATCCTGCAGTCTTCAGACGATGCTTTGAAATACCCCAAAGGATCTCAATTATTTCACATATTGTCCAGTTGAGTAGACAGTTGAGAAACAAAACTACACCAATTTTATTCCACTAGGAATCAATTTGCGAATAACAGCCGCTGAATTTTACTCGAACAAAACCCGCCAAAAACGCCGCAAACCTGGTGGTCTTCTTTTTCTTTTTTAGTTCGCCCTTTTCGGGCAGGCTATGGTCTTGGACCATACCGCCTCGTCTTCAGTGCAATTTTAACATTCTTTAGTATGCATTAGAATACGGGTGTAACAGATTCTAATGGTTTTTGGAGTATTTGGCAACAAATTGTATCGAGTCAGCCTTCCCAGTAAGCTTTGCAGAGGTAGTCAATACTACAATAAAATTCTCCGCTCCACTATCCTTAGATCGCTTCTGTCAATGATTTCACATATTGTCCAGTTGCGTAGACAGTTGAGACACAAAACTACACCAATTTTATATCACAATATCCACTAGGAATCAATTTGCAAATAATATTAACAGCCGCTGAACTTTACTCGAAAAAATCCCGCTAAAAACTCCAACCTGGTGGTCTTACATTTAGTATTACCAGGCCCAAACATTTAAAAGTACTACTCTTACTCAGTATTAATGATTTTTTTTTAAATACTATGAATTGATTAATTATAGGAACTGTAAAAATATTTAAATACGTCTCAAAGTTTCATAGACTTTGAAACGTATTTAAATATATTATTTTATTCGTTCGTTTTGGTATAACATAAAAATGAAAAATATAAAATTTTCTACCATTTCTACCAAATCCAATGATTAGTTGAGCTAGCAAGATGTCAGACAAGGACACACTACCAGCGGGAACCCTCTCGACAGGACCGCTTTTGGTTAGCTACCGCTTACAAGGAAATAGCTAACCTAGGCGTATGATAATAGATTTCATTTTAGCTAAACAAAAATTTATGGTGCACAGTCTAGTAGTTAGTAAGAAATACGTATAAGGTCTTTGGGTAAATCTGCTTTCAAATAATATGTCAATTGCACAAAATAGCTTATTGTATGTATCGACTAAACAGCGGCGTAGCAGTGAGCGCACACCAGCATTAGATTTGCAAGAATTAGTAGCGAATAGTTGCCTGGTGCGGACCTCCCGCCCATGCAATATTTTAGGAACCAGGTAACACAAATTCACCAAGTCGTTGCAACTCAATTTCTTTCGGCATACACTATATAAAGTCATTGTCTCAAGGAGCGTGCGCATTGTTATCAATGTAACTTTTGACTGGTGGCTTTGCTGAAAGGCTTATATTGTTAGAAAACTATGACTTAGGAGCTTTTAATAAAATATGTTAAGTATAAAAGTTTTTGTTGCAAGAGATAATATTTAATAGTTAGTAGGTAGTAAACCTCTTGAGTTATTTGGGTGACGGTGCGTTCAGAAACGCCTAAAACAAAATAACAATGACGCATTATATTACATGATGCCGGTCCTGTCCCGCTGGTATATTTATATACCACAGACTACTTAGAGATACTACGTATCAGACGGCCAACTGTAGAACAAAAATTCTCATCATTGTTTTAATGTCATATGACGTTTCGTTTTTTTTTTGCTTCCGAGTATGTGACATAGACAATGGCAAAGGAATAAAACGTATACAGCCTGAGACGCCGTGCTTATTAACCGACTTCAAAAAAGGAGGAGGTTCTCAACTTATTTTTATAATTGCTATTGCTGCTATTCTGAAATCAATTTTGCGGATAAGTAATTAAAACAAAAAATTATTTATTCATTTTATTTATTTGAAAGTTCAGACAATATACAGTCCATATCTTGTTAGTAACAAATCCTTATGAAACTAGTGTTAGTAAAGGTACATTCCAAATCAAACATTTACAAAATTTTGCGAAATTAGACGAGAAATTGAATAAAAACAAATTGTCAATTGATTAAATTTAGAGTCATAATTAATCGAACAATGGCGAGATTTTAGCTGACTTAAATTTAAGCGTCTGAAAGTGAGTTATATACGAAAGACGTTCTATTAATTGTCTACATTTTTTAAATATATTATTGGGCTGGTTCTGCTAAGTGACAAGTAGTAACTATATTAATTAATAATATAATTAATGTATTTATTGCAGTAAATGAATTAACAATACAGTTTATGTCTAAGTATAAATGTTCCTCGCAGGTCGGTTAGAATATTGTAGAAATAAATGAATTACTTTTAGTTAATGATTGGCAAAAAGACTAGTATCTACATAAGTTTAAAAATAAGTTTAAAAAATATAGCTTGGTTGTTGACGAGGACGACGACCTTTTGATAAACGTCAAAGTCGCTTAGTTTAAATAAATATACTCTTTTCAAAGAGTATATTATACATTTCATGCTGAAATAACTAGGTAAGGGAAATGCTAATGCGATATTCCCCTTTTACTTCCACGAAATTGAATAATATTACCTATTAAACACATTATTAAAAGTTACCCAGACATAACCTACAAAAGTTTATGACTGATTATCTATTATTCTCGACTTTCTCGAACAAAAATTATTGCACAAACTAATTCAGAACATCACCCTGAGTTAAACCAGATATTTTTCATTTAAAGACGTAGGAATTTAATCTCAGCTAAAAAAATGTATTATATATATATTGTTCTTTAACAATTAGATGATTTGTTTTTAAATTTATTTTTACGTTTTTCAAAAGCTTTTTTTGCATCGCAGGCAAATTACGGTTGAGTAACCTACGAATATCCGTGCCCTTTAAAATTCTATTAACCATATTGCACCAATTCGTTAATGTAAACCTCACAACTAAGGAAATGAAATGATTTAGGAAAATTGTCTTGTGTTCGGTCCAGTCAATAAAATCAAATGAATACTTGGAAACAATAACATCATTTACATTTGGTGCTACATTGTTTAATGGCATTGTGTTCCAAGTATGCATTTGTTTAAGATATTACTGTACCAAAACACCTCACTGCACCTTCAGATGGGTAGTTTACTGCCGTGTATTCCCGGTAGTCTAAAAACAAGAAGTCAAGAAATAAGAAAAAAGACGAAACTGACAGACGCGTTACACCAAGCACTAAAACTAAAATGGAGCTGGGCCGGCCATGTAGCGAGATGCACAGACCAGCGATGGACTCTCAAGAGCATGAAATGGACTGGCCCACAAGGAAAAAGAAACGTGGGCAGACCACAAAAATGATGGGCGGACGACATAGTATCGGTGGCAGGAAAAAACTGGACAAAAATAGCACAGGACAGAGCAAAATGGAAGAAGTTGGAGGAGGCCTATACCCTACCAAGGGGTTCCTATAATAAAATTAATAAAAACTAACATTAGAATCAATTAAACATAGAGCTACTAACATAGATTTAAGATAATATAAAAAACATTGTAACTACTTATGTAAGGTTTATAGGAAATAAAAAGGCTTTATTATTATTATTATTATTCCCGGTAGTTTATCCAGTCGTGGATACTACTTTCATTACTCGTTAGGCTATTTTTGCAAGAATTACATTTTAATAGATCAAAAAATTTGCGTACTACCCATCCAGCAGAGTAGGCTCGCGAGTGGACATTCAATCGTTCTCGGCGAGCCTCCTCATTTCAATATTTTGACCTGTACTTGAATGACCCGGCTCGACATTTTCTTTGAATTATTCAGTAAACAATGACTGCAAATTTATTACTTGGTCTGCCGGGTCATCCTCACAATTAAACGTTTGGTTGTAGAACTTTATGATTCTGGTGATCAATAATGACTTGAAGGTGCAATTGAAGCTGTGGCAGCTTGGGTCATTATTACGGTAATTATATGCTCATAATTGACCAAAAAAGGTTTCTATAGGATCAAAATTAAAATATCTGGGTCTCATTATTTTTATATTATTGCTTTTAAATATCTGCCACAGCCTCATGTAACTTTTTAGAGTTATAACAAAATTTACTAAAGAGGGCACAGATTTTTCCTTTGCATTGGAATCAACAAAACGTATTTTCTCCAATTTACTACCTGCCTCTTTCCAAAACTGGTAGTGAGGTGATATTTCTACCACTGCTTTGCCCAGGATTTTCCTTTGTTTCTTTTTGAAAAGGTTGCAGCTACATTGACACTTTCAAATAGTTGGTCAATAAATAAAACTGTCTCTGCTGTATTTTGTAATGTGTTACTGACAGGTCTTCCATCTTCATGAGCTGAAAAAAAAATATTATGTTTAATATTATAAACCAAACCGCCTACTCCACCCTGCCCCCAGATTAACCGCCGGTTTCCCAGCTCTCAATTATAGGGCTGTTAACGTATTGGACGAATAATCGCCGGTTAATTCTACTTTCAGTTTCTCAACACCAAGTGTGACAAGTGGTTGATAATTTGTCACATTTGAAAAAAAACTCTAATTAACCACATGTTACAGCAGTTTTGGGTTTCTGAGAACCTTTTTCAATGTTAATCTCTTGTCAACGAGCCTAATTTATAATTGTTGGAAATTGGTCGATTATTCGCAGATTATAATTAATATTATGTTTTTAAAGGCTTATATTACGATAAAAAATTAATAGGGGTCGGCGAAATCTATGGTATGGGTTGAGTTATATAACATATGCAATTTAGATCAATTATTTAAGTAGCAAGATTAAAAAAATAAGATATTACAAACTTTTTAAATTAATTACAGTATAAAAACATGACACAATTATCAAAAATAGGTATTTTGTATTTATGTAAATAAAAATAAAAAAATCAAACCTGGGAATCGAACCTACCTCACGCTAATGCGCGTGAGGTAAGGTTCGATCAGTGACTGTGCCTTGAACTTAGTACTTACCAAGGTCTGTTTCTGGATAGGTTTGTGTTTAACTTGAAGCGGCTGGGGTAGTGACTGCGCCAGGGTAAGAAACACTTACCAAGGTCAGTCTTGGGATGGGCGACCACTTTTTTTTGGATCGCTTGTTTATGGATAAGTGACTCCGCTAGGGTAAGCAACACTAACCAAGATCAGTCTTTGGATGGGTCACCATCACCACAAAAAAAATTGCTCACCCATCCTAAAGTCACCCTGCTAGGTTAAACAACATCTACCAATGTCACCCATCCAAAAACAAGCAAACCAAAAAATATGTGGTTCCCCATCCAAAAATCGTCCTTGGTAAGGTTTGTTTAACTTGGCAGCTAAACCAACCCAGCCGCTCAAGATGAAATACTATTTAAAGTTACTGAATACGTTATAGTAGTGAATGAAAACCAGCTAGGGTAGCCAACCGAAATAAATTAATGCCGATTATTTAATTTAACAAGCGATTAAGTAATTTCTCGATGATCAAGTGTTGAGAAACTCACTAAGAACTGGGGGCTGGTTAATTTGTGATAATTTGAGATGTCACGTCGACTACAGAAAGCGGCCCTAAGGGCCACCCATCCCAAGACTGACCTTGGTAATTGTTGCTTACTCTGGCGCGGTCACCGACCCAGCCGCTTCAAGTTAAACAAACAAACCTATCCAGAAACTGATATTGGTAAGTACTAAGTATAGGGAACAGTCACAGATCGAACCTTCCTCACGCGCATTAGCGTGAGGTAGGTTCGATTCCCAGGTCAGTAACAGTTTGATTTTTTTATTTTTATTTACATAAATACAAAAAAAGACTATTTTTGATAATTGTGTCATGTTTTTATACTGTAATTAATTTAAAAAGTTTGAAATATCCTATTTTTTATTTAATCTTATTAATTGAATAATTGATCTAAATTGCATATTTTTTATAACTCAACCCATACCATAGATTTCGTCGACCCCTATTATCTTTTTATCGTAATATAAGCCTTTAAAATCTTAACATTAATTTTAATCTGCGAATAATCGACCAATTTCCAACAATTATAAATTAGGCTCGTTGACAAGAGATTAACATTGAAAAAGGTTCTCAGAAACCCAAAACTGCTATAACATGTGGTTAATTCGAGATTTTTCTCAAAAGTGACAAATTGTCAACCGCTTGTCACACTTGGAATTGAGAAACTGAAAGTAGAATTAACCGGCGCGGCGATTATAAATAGCTAGCTAAATAAAATAAATTTTAAACTACCTTAATTTTTTTATCTTTTCAGGAATGACATGCTGGTCGTTCAATTTATACAGAAGTCTGGCTTCTGTGTGATGGCAATATGTTTCATACACATCTACTATATCTTGCCATTTCGATATTTTTTTCTCATTAATTTTTACATTTTTGTTCAAAAAGTTGTTTCGCATTCCTTTTATAAGATGTGACGGGTCATATACAATACTCAGATTGACTCCGCTTATTGTGCTGTGCCATCTGAAATAATTAAACATTTTGAATCAAATAATAATTCCAAAGTGCCATCAAGTTAAACAGTATTCATGTAAATATGGTTAAAAACATTGGTTGTTTTACATCTTTGCGATGCAAGTTCCTTAAACGACATGCCCACCGCTGAGCCAGTTGATTAATGCCAGTAATTTTAACTCTTGCGATAACCATTCACAAATGTTTCTGAATGTATGGACCGCTAGGATGGAAAAGTTAACTGAATAAAACTGACCTGGTTCTTGATTTGCAAGTAATTGATCATGTGTTGTGTCTGCTTTCAGACTTCTTAAAGCAGATTGAAAAGCATATCCTTGGTCACAAATCAATGCAATTGGCTTCAGCCCACATCCTACTATGGCAGAAATCACATCTTTCAAAATATTTCTTAATTCAAGCCCTGAAGTAGCTCCCCAGCAAAAATAATAGGCCACTGGTTGCTGCCATTTAAAAACTGCTCCTCTCAGCATAAATACAAATGCATGATCAGCAAACTGGGTCTTTTCATGTTTAGCTCTATAAAGCCATCAATTGTGTCTTTATTTTTATTGTAACTTAAGGCAGTTTCTAGTGACAGTTCATCAAATAACAGAGAACACATTTTCTTGCTGTCCTCCCATGTTGCAACCTGGAAACCAACAAATTAAAAACTGAAACTTGTTAGGGTAGAGTGACTTGAAAAGAAAAAAAACCCGGCCAAGTGCGAGTTGGACTCGCGCACGAAGGGTTCCGTACCATTATCGCAAAAAACGGCAAAAAAATCACGTTTGTTCTATGGGAGCCCCCCTTAAATATTAATTTTATTCTGATTTTAGTATTTGTTGTTATAGCGGCAACAGAAATACATCATCTCTGAAAATTTCAACTGTCTAGCTATCACGGTTCATGAGATACAGCCTGGTGACAGACAGACAGACAGACAGACAGACAGACGGACGGCGGAGTCTTAGTAATAGGGTCCCGTTTTTACCCTTTGGGTACGGAACCCTAAAAATTAATGAAGATTCCTCAAAATCTTAACTATTTTTACCATACAGCAAAGTGCAACTAAAAGATATAAATAATTTATAAAAAAAAGTTAAATCAAAAAACCCGACTGACCAAAATCTGGTGTATCCTCCGCCTGCACAGCATGATTATTTCCTTGTTTACGACTTTTTAGTTCGCTTTTGAAGCAGTCGGGTTTTTTGATTAAACTTTTTTTATTTATAACTTTTTAGTTAAGTTTTTTTCGAATTAGATACATTTAAACATATAAGTGTTCTATATTTTTGAAATCACCTCTTAAAACCCTTTATTTTGATACCCCACACGATGGGTTTATAAGCAAAAAAAGATTTGGGCCCCCACAATATGGCGCCCAAAATCCGCAATTTTTCTATTGTTCAATTTTAATGTAGCCTATGACTTTCGCAGGGTTAAGACGAATCGATTGACGTATGAATCATCAAAATCGGCCAACGGGTTTGGTCTCTGGAACGCCATATAGGAACAAACACACATACATACATAGACTGATAAACACATTACCCTCCTTTGGCAGTCGAGTAAAAACAGGTTATATTATGTGCGTTACGCATGGCCAGCCATACAAGCATTCTGTTTGTATTAGGTTAGGGTTCCACTAACAAATAATTATTATAAGATTTAACCAAGGTTTTTCATATTGCATAGTAAAGGTACAAACCTGTTTTTTTTATTAATTTGAAAACTTGAGGGCAGATTCCTGTTTCAATATTTAATTTTGTCACCATCTAATTCAATGTTGACCTCGATGGCAATATAAATATTTAGGGTAAAATCTGTAGCATTTAGGACTTTGCTTCATTATCGATAATGAAATCAGTTTTTCTTCTATGGTAAATCGACGCCCTTTCTTATTTATAGTGCAAAGATTAATCTGCGTTTTCATAATTATTTTTGCTTAGGGTTCATGTGTGCTGTCAAATTTTCGAAGGAAGTTTCCTTATTAAACTTCAGAACTTTCTTAGCTCTTTTGTAAAAGTCCATTTGTTGTTTTGCCTTTTTGTACTGTTTTTACATTTGGCATGTCGGTGATTTTTTTTAAAGTATTTGTTATTAATCGTTATCTGGAAGTGTTTAGTGTTTTTACATTCCGGACTTGACTCAAATCTGAAACATTGCAAAATACTCTGTATGATGATATAATAAGGCCTTAATATAAGCCTATGGGTTACTTTTTCTGATTATTTTGATTCATACCAGAAGGTTATTATAATTTAAAAAATATCTTCTAATTGATTGGAACTCTGAATTACCAGACTCCTGAATAGTTGGTGGATTTTGTGGAACTTGTAGTAAAGTTTGGAGGCCACAGGAGCTAGAAGCAAGGACTTCTGAAAAAGACAAAGTCAAAGAATAAATGATCAAAGAGTTTACATTTGAACAAGGCATTTAATATACATAAACTAAGAAATTTGAGATACCTGAATCTTGACTAGATTGTGGATACTGAGGTAAGCACTACAGCGGCAATTCATTTGAGATAGAAGCAGACGCCTGAATTTCTGAAAAAGCAAAAGAGAAAATTATGGCACTTGTCTATTAAATTAGTACATTACTACAGCGGCCAGCAAAAGAGACATTGATGAACGATCATGTAAATGTGGGCCGAGGTACGAGAATTTGAGCATTACTTTAGACTACCAAAGTAGTGCTCAAATTACCAAGCATGTTTGAGAAAAATAAAGTAGCAAGACAATTTTTTTTTTTTTCTTAATTATACCAACAAACAAACCTTTCAGTGGTTCCATGGAGTATGTGTGATCAAAGTGTCTTTTACGGGAGTATAAAAGCTCCACCTGAGGTAATAAATTTTCTGAAATCAGACAAACAACAACAATTTCGGTATCCATGAAACTGTTTTGAAGACTGTAAATTTACTTTGTTAAAGCAATATACTTTAGGTCACAATTGCATTTTAATACCATATTACATATATATCCATATGTTATAGTTTGATCTTGTCATTGTCATATTTTCTCATGTTTTATTAGGTCCAAATCTTGAATTACAGTGACAGGTTTCTTTATTAAAGTTGGACCGGAGTGGTTGTTAATTTTCTTTTTAGGAAGACACCAGATTGAAGATCACATGATAATGGTTATATTGGTTCATAACTACACTTAATGACTTATAGATATTGCTAACAAAAGTACATTAAAGGGTAACAATATCCTGGAGTTTGTTCATTTTACTGATGAACTTAGGCACCTCAGTCACTGAATTAACACCTGAAACTAGTGAGGTAAGTTTGAAAATCAGCATGGTACTACTAACGAAGCAAGAAATAGTAATAATTAATGTATCTTCATAATATTTACCGTCATTCTGCCGAAATGCTGTTCCAGTCAAAATCTCATCTTCAGCAAACAGAGAAGGATAGGCACTGCCAATGAGACGTAATTTAGACGTATTAAAATTCTTTTCAAAGTGTTTTTGACAAACAAAAATCTTCCAAAGTTGTTCTGGTGATAATGATTTCAGATCATCACGGCAAAATAATAAATAATAATAATAATAATGCAAAATAGCGACTTGTCGCGAAGATTTACAAACACAGCAGTCGTAATACATTTTGCAAGTAGCAAAAGTAATCGCAGAGACCAGAGGGCCTGCAGTCTCGACATAGCTAACGATCGTTACGTTAAGTAACATTCGTTAACTCTTACCGTAAAAATAAGCTTGCCGTAACGACGCTAATGATAAACGCAAGTCTCGACAGCCGAGTTACCGTGCACAATCGGTAACTTTCTTGACGTAGCGTGGCCGGTACGCTACCGATGTTCGTATTCATAGTGCGGTGATTTTATTGTAAAATTATGCCAATTGAAAAAAATCCTTTCATTAAAGGGCAAATTTGTTGACAAGATTTAAAAAAAAAACTATTTTCCTTTGAAAATTGTACAGAAGATAGGTAAACCATATCATGTTAACACTTTTCTGCATAGAAACGTGTAAGTAGCTTATACCATTTTTAAGAATACGCATAACAAAGAAGAAAATAGTTCACTTCCTTGCAACACAGACGTGGAACATGGGAACTGTCAACTGTCGATGTCAATGTCAAAGTCAAGTATTTGTACACAAAATACGACAATGAAATTGAATTGGAATTGATAAAAAAACTGGAAAAGAACCGTATTTCGATGGTGGAGTACAGTGACAAAGGCGCAGGCCCGAGCCCGAGTGCCAGCAGCGTGTGCGTCAGGTAAATACAACCAACAACAATTTTCGATTCCTATTTTGGGTATGTCCGAAGTAGTTTGTGTTTACTTAATGAATATCTTAAATGTTTCAGGCGTATTTCGGGGCAGATCGATGCGCTTTTGGTGACTTTAGAACGCCGTCCATATCTCCACACGGGCAAATTTTGAAACAGGCTGGAAGGAGGTTGCCAAGGAGCTCAACAAACTCCCAAACGGATCCAACAAGTTGCCCGAGCGTTAAATCTCAAGTTAGTTTTTAAATGTAAGTACAAGCCACGTCAGTTTTGTTTATATTTAGTAGAATACTTAGGTATCCTAATAACAGATTTGGAGAGACTTATAAAGCCATGCCTGCACTAAGGCGGCAAAATTAAAAAAAGAAATCATTCAAATTGGCAACCGAGGCATCATCACTGACTGAGGTGGAGAGACGTATAATGTCCTTAATTGGTATAGAGTACACATTTGGCATCGACTGCCCGTATGCTATGCCATTTCCTTCTTTATTATTATAATCACTAGCACGCTAGAGGTCATTAAGAGACATTTATAGTATATCTATTTTTTTTACAGATTCTAGCTGCTCAACTCAAGTGCAAGAAGATGCTGCCAAGATGCAGGCTGAGGTAGCAAGGCACAAGCTGAGGCATTGGTGCTATTTGCATAGGCTGCAAATAAAGTGTCTAACGCTTTAACAACTTTTTAAATAAAAATAATGTATGGTTTAATATGTTTTTATTTAAATCACAGTGGGTCAATAAAATAAAACTAGTATTAACGAGTATTCTTCTTATGTGCTCTGCAACAGCTCTCCCAGTGCACGATACAAATCCTGTAAAACAAAAACAAGATTTTAGGAGTATTCATACAACGGTGTTACATAAGTCGGACTTGATGCTATAGAAATGAAGATGCCAATGAAATAGGTATAAAAATCTGGGGAAAATTATATGTTCTGCAAATATAGGTATACCTATTTAATAAATATAATAAAACATTAAATGAATACCTTAAAATAAATAATTTGATAAGGTACCTGTAACTTCTAGGCCATCTTCATGAACTCTACCATCATTGTCCACTATTTTTGTGGGTGTGGTGGCCTCTGGTTCATTTAATTAATATTTTATATATGTGTATTTATGCGTTGGTGGGAAAGACACCTAAAAACAGACTTCAGCACACCCAAGCATCTTTCAACGACGTTCCTGGCTAAACAATGATCATGTGTGTATTGATACTCCGGTGTCTCTGGTCGTTGAATTTTTAAAGGAGCCATCAGCCATGGTTACAGAGTATATCCATCATCACCTAAAAGATAAAACATAGAATGTACTTTCAGCAGTCTAATGGGTAACCTGTTCTAGACAGATTATAATGAACATTCATTATTAGTTACCAAGCAGCCATGTACGGTGGTCCCCATTGATATTATTTTTATATGTGTGCAGTCTATGGCTCCAATCACATCATGGAATGGCTGTGGAGCATTTCTAAGCTTCTCTTTAACTGCACACCGTTCTTCTTGGGTCATGAGAAATTTGACATACCTATCTAGGTTTTAGCCAAAGTTACAGCATGTATTACTCGGCTTACTGACTTTTGGCTTATGCTGCAGCCCCACTGTAAGCCAATAGGTAGTTGCCACTTGACTATTAAGAAGAAAATTATAAAAAACATCTTGGATATTAGGAAAAATAATTAGAAATATTATTTAGGCACGGTATCAACCCAACTCTACACTCACTTCAGACTCCAAAGAAAGTCCGTAAGGCCCTCGTCTTTGAATAGATGGGCGAAGTTCACCAACGAGCTCATGAAACAAGTCCTTGTTTATTCGGTTCGGTTTATTCTCTAAATCCAAAGGATTTTCACCTTCACGCCGGTTTCGTGCAATTTGCCGCAGCATTATCATATCGCGTCTGTGTTCGAGCACGACTAAATTCTCTACAGCCATATTTATGTCTAATTATTATTTATTTATTGTTTTTATAACCTCTAAAAACAAGATAATGATTATTAATGATCGTTACGAACACTTAGCGGGCTGTCAAAAATGCACGCTAGGAAATCCGATAACATACCGTCGTAACGTCAAAATATGATAAGTTTGCGATAAAAAATGATAGCTTTGACAGTCGAGACTACCAAAAATCGTTATTTGACAATCGTTAGGACTTATCAACCGATCGTTACGATTTAACGATTGCTATCTATGTCGAGACTGCAGGCTGGTACGACTTCACTCGATCAATACAGCAAGTACCTGTAATGTCATTTCAAAATTAAAATGATACAAAAACAAATGGCGGCCTACCGGTGCCTGCGACAACCAATCACAGCCAAGCAGAAACGTCATGCATCATTAAAAAAAAATGGCGCTACGCCGAGCGTTTCGTTCTATGAAGATTATCAGCCGTGTTTATATACCACCCAAAAACCAATACTGTCAAGCACCGGTAGTACGAAACTTTTGGGAAATATTAGTATAATGGTATCCCTAAAAGTAACCTGTCAAATAATCAACGCGTGCTCTATCTTTGTAAAACGGTACCGTAGACCCGTTATTGTCTTGTTCACTTCAAGTAAACACCACTGCCAGCACTTTAAATTACTTTTGGCATAATGATGGCGATTATTTACATCGGAAACGAATAAAAACACGGAATACAACACACTCTCTTGACACCTGACATAAATGACAAACGATTAGTTCCGATTTTGGCCGCGCGCAGACTTATCTTGCGCGCACTAACTGTGTACCAATTGCATGATTTAATCTGTTTGAATGCTTACTTCTTTCAGCCAGCCGTCCGTCCAGGGTTAGGAGCCACTGAAATGGCAGTAGTACTTAGGAATCTGATGCACAGACTCGGCTACAAGAGGTTCTACGTCCAGGGAGGTGACTGGGGCGCTTATATTGGACTCAGCATGGCCACTTTGTATCCAAAGGTACGACTTTCTTAAGACTACTATAGTTTTCAAGTGCGTCCATTACAAACAAACATACAATTTTACCTCTTTAAGTTTTTATAATAGGTACCAATTGGTTAAAATTAAGGTTGCCCTAATCGACGGCACGAACTATTTTGTGTGCGGGGTTAAACTGCATACTATCTCATCGGACAACACTTGCGAAAGAGATAGATGCTGTGATGAGCAGAAAGATGCTAGTTCGCGTACGAAAGGGCGAAAACATGGCCTCGAAATTTTATAAACATACCTTTGTGAGTTGTACCAGATATCATGAAAAAACTACTGAATCATGTATATTTTCAAAATAAAATTATTTGCATTGTTGAACTACTCATCTATTCCTGTATGGTCGCTGTTATGAAATTTTCCTTCTTCTTATGGAATTTATTTCCGCCCAAAGATGCGTTAAAATTAGTATTGAAATATGCAACTTTCGACGGTTATAACTTTCAAATATTTTACTTTTTTGTTTCCATACAGGGCTAGATAATGATGAGACAAATTATATGATTTTTTATTTTGAACGTACATCGTCAAACAGTTATGTAATCGCCAGACTACGTTTATATGGAAGAATTTTCGACTATTGTAACCTTAAGGGACGTGCCTGATGACATTATTACACTATTGTTATTTAACCTTGTGTTAGCAACTAACTCTATGTTAAGTCTTTGGCGTAAGTGGGCCGTATACAGATTTGTGTTTTAGTTCTGCCACTGTATTTAGTATGATAAAAAGCGAAGTTTGTACCTTCTTTACAGGAAGTCCTGGGTTTCCACACAAACCTACCGATGTCAATATCTCCGTCATCCGTGGCGATCTGGGTGCTCGGCTCGGTGTACCCTGCTCTGGTGGTGGAGCCGTACCTGGCTAGTAGAATGTACCCCATTCTCAGCATTATTTATTGGATGACCAGGGAGACGGGCTACTTGCATTTGCAGGCCACTAAACCTGATACAGTCGGTAAGTTACTATTTATAAAAGGTCTTTGCTTTGCAGGTGATATTAATTAGCAGTATTATTCTATTCTCTTAGGCACTGACTCAGTATACTTCTATGTTAAAGATTTTACTGCCCATAGTAATAGCAAAGATCGTTTAGGTCTTTTAACTTTATTTGAGAATGCTGATTTCAGACGTATGCATCATTTGTTCTCCTGAAAGGCTGATTTTCGCGATACTTTTGCTTTGAAAATATAGGGCTCTGTATGCATTCAGTGACATTAATTGATCACATTATTCAGCTAAAATTTGTGGGTCAACTGCACGGTGCATGTAGCACTCTGCACATTTAATACAATAATACATTAAGGGTGTTGATAGAGTTGCCGCGCTATTGCAGTGTTTCGCGCCGGCTTCCACGCCGTCATGCACAAGCGATGCCCCCAACGACAGTCCAGTAATTTTTTTATTAATTTCCAGGTGTAGCCATATCGGACTCCCCCTCAGGCCTGCTCGCGTACATCTACCAGTTGTTCTCGAGTGGCAGCCGAAGGAAGTTTTACCACAGAAGTGACGGCGGGTTCGATGAGCTCTACACAAGGGACGAGCTGATAGACAACCTCATGATCTACTGGATCACCTATAGTTTCACCACCTCCAGCAGGATTTATGCAGAAACTCTGAACTTGAGGAACATCAATATGGGAGTATTTGCGTAAGTAATCGAAATTGATTGCCATGGTACGGAATGTGATGCGGAGGAATGGGTAACATGTCCTATGCAAGATGAATGCCACCTCTACTGAGTATGATGTCCTGGGTTTGATTTGATTTGATATAGACGGGCTTAATGCCTGAGGCATTCTCTACCTGTCAAACAAGGATAGTGGAGAGATAATATAGCAGGTGCTTAAAAAATAAATAATTAATAAAGTAAAATGTACACACAAATATATATATAGATACAATAGACATACTTAAATACTTTACTTTTGTTTTTCATAATAAATACACAAATTCCTAGATATATTAAGTAATAGAAAGGCGGTTTATTGAGACGACTCTGCTATTGGTGTAGAAAATAATTCCACAACTTCCGGTTAAATGTATATTGGCTGGTGGCCGTCTCGATATCGAGAGCAAGCGCAACCAGAGAAGAATGGACTGAATGTGAATGAAAAAAACAATTTTTCAAAAATATAAGAAGGACAAAGCAAGAGAAGATTGTGAGATGAACGCAGATTCCTAGCGTATGAAGTAAATAGATATTGGAACTGAGGTATGAGATAAGAAGGAGGTTGAGTGAGTTGAGTAGAGAAAAGCTTGGTCAAAATGCGCGAATTTCTCCTCTGTCGAATGCACATCCATTTGAACTCCGTTCTGCAGCTTCAACATAGTTATATTTTTTGAGGTTGAATATGAACCGGATGCAGTTATTTAGAAATCTATCGAGCTTATCCTTTTTTTAATGTTTTAAATGTATAGTTTTAATTATCTTATTCATATTCATATTCTTTATTGTACACAAAATAAACATTTAAAAATACAAAAGGAAAACTTATGTACAAAGGCGAGCTTAACCCATAATTGGGTTCTCTGACAGCAAACCTCAGTGCTAAAGAGAAATTTACAAAATTAGGACAGTTAACAAAAGTGCACAACAAATACTAAAAAACATTTGAATTCTTACTAACTAAATTATTAAGATCGCGTAAGTGACAGATGTATACAAGTCATATACATCTGTCTCTTACACACACTCAAAATAACCTTATTCTAAGAGCTTATGGTCATCCCCCAGGTCAAAGTTGCACATGTCATCATAGTCGATTATAGGTAGGATTAAAGTCTGCACAAGCATAGTCATTTGATTGGGTTTTCCACCTAGAATTTCTTAGTAGCATCAGAAGAGTCTGGATTTGTGCCCGGTTTACAGACTCGACCGGTATTATATGGGAATTAAAAACATAACGACGAAATGCGGGACCTCAAACCGCCTAACTCTTTGGGTGAAGTATGTATTGAAAATATAGTCGTAATATAATACTCACAACGGATCTATGTGGCTCTGAATTGGCTGCAAGAGGCTGCGCACTAGCTATTTTTTCGTCAATATTGAAAGTAAAAATAGCATTGTATAACTGTCTCTTTCACTCGCATACGTTTGTCGCATCATCCTATCTCGTTTACTCTATGCAGTTACTCTGTTTCGTGCGCAATAGTTGACAGATCCAACTTCAGAGCCACAAAGATCCGTTGTGAGTATTATAGTAGTATCTAAATATAGTTATTATTTTTAAATTTTAGTTTCACTTTGAATTTGGTATTTATTTTAATATTTATTAGTCTATTGTTGTAGAAATTATTTATGTATTTTATTAGTTAGGTAGTTTATTGATATCCGACATTAATTACTGTTCATATTTTTTATTTTGAATACCTACCACTGTATTGTCTTTTTTAACCCAAAGGTTGGCTGGTGGAGAATGCCTTGCTACATTAAGTCCGCCTATGTATCACCATTTTACATTAAGTTTAAATAAATTAATAATAAATTAAATATGCTGTGCCAACCTCAAATGAATGAGGGTAACCAGTTTATACTCAACGGTAGACGCTACTGTTGACTTAGGTCCATAAAATTGCTAGACTTCTGGAAAAAAATACCAGGGAGTTTGTGATTTTACCCTCCCTAACCACCCTGGAACCCCCTTTGTGCAAGGTGCATCCCTAGAAAAACTGTAAAGGAGTCCTGTGAGCCTCTCTGAGCGCGGCAGAACGTGTTCCCTGTGCCTGTTATTGTATAATAGCTTTCTAAGTTATTTTTTTCAGAATACCAACACCAGTCCCTACCTGGACCATACATGCAAGAGACGAAATCTTCTATCAGTCTCCAACATTGCTGAGGATAAAGTTTCCAAACCTGCTGAATTCGACAGTTCTCGACACTGGAGGCCATTTCCTAGCTTTGGAGAAACCTGAAGTATTCGCTGACGATGTTCTTAACGCGATCACTGCGTTCAGAAGATTGTATAGACAGAACAAAAAAAGCAAAAATTAACTTTAAGTACTTACCTACACGTTATCTGATATGGTGAAAATCAGAAAAAGTATCGCGTACCCTACATACATGGTTGTTAC
The DNA here is from genome assembly GCA_949775005.1 of Orthosia gothica. Taxonomy (NCBI): domain Eukaryota; kingdom Metazoa; phylum Arthropoda; class Insecta; order Lepidoptera; family Noctuidae; genus Orthosia; species Orthosia gothica. The sequence continues at coordinate 6,998,589 of OX459052.1, forward strand.
GTAACTTAAACGCAGTGCACGCAACCGAAGCTCACAAAAAGATTTTTTTTTTCCTGTTTTTGCAATATTTTTCATTTATGCTCCGCTCCTATTAGTCGTAGCGTGATGTTATATAGCCTATAACCTTCCTCGATAAATGGACTATCCAACACAAATATTTTTCAATTCCAACCAGTAGTTCCTGAGATTAGCGCGTTCAAACAAACAAACAAACTCTTCAGCTTTATATTATAAGTATAGATTACACTACCTACCTACCTTACCTATTTACACTTGTCAGACGTATAGCTCGGCAAGACCCGAACGTAATAATTTATCACACTACGCCGCGCGGCACTTTGTTGAACAGTAAAGTGTTACAGAAAACTTGCTTGCGAACTACTACTTCTCAATACATCGATAGTCAATGCCTTTGTGCTATTCAAACAGGTTACTAAAAAATATTTCTATAGTCGATTTCAGGGCCAACATTGCAATTTACCTTATATTTGGGAAAAAAGAAAATGAGTTCAGCGCAGCCAGTACACCCAGACCAGTAAGAGCAAAACATCATCACAGACAATATAATACTAGCATACAGATGCCTCATCTATACCAATATTATAAAGAGGAAAGATTTTTTTGTTTGTACCGAATAAGCTCCGAAAATACAGGACGGATTTTAAAAATTCTTTCACCTATGGAAAGCTACATTATTCCCGAGTAACATAGGCTATAATTTTGACGGGAGCGAAGCCACGGGGGTCAGCTAGTCCCATATAAAGAAACCGTGCCGACGCTATTTAGCGTTTAATTGAGCGCGATGATTATTTTTATAAGTACATACTTCGATCGCGTTCGGTTTCGTTCCACGGCTTTATATGATGTTGTCAGCAGCGACTTGCAAGTAAAAGGGTTTTCTCGGATCGTGACTATTTTACTAATTTAAATACAGTGTCGATTTGTTTTATAGTATTTTTGTTAACGTCGGCGAGCTTTTCACGTGGATTTTTTTAGAAATGGACACTTCCCACGCTAAAGGTGAATGGCAGATTTTGTACCGCATACTTTTTCTGTTGTTCGGTTATAGAATTTGTACCACTTATTATGTCAACTAAGCCATTTATTTGCATGTAAGTTTACTATTTTTAAAACTTCGGATTAATTAATAACATCAATCTAAGGATTTTAATATATAAACGTTATAAAATCGTACGCTAAACGCAGTTATGTTATTAGAAATTGCCTTACGTAAAATAACACAAATATTGAATTGATAATTAATTACTTAGAAATAGAAATAACATTAAATATAATCAAACTCATCATTATCAAACTGTTGCAGTCGGCTGCTGGATATAGGTATCTCCTAATGCCCTGAGTAGGTACAATCCGCACCTCAATTTACCTACTTAATGGTAAGTAAAACACTACAAAGATAGCAACAAATAATTTACATAACACTTAATGCAACATTTACCTTTAAGTAACAATCTACATTGGTACACTAGTACATAACCTTAAAAAATAAAACTGGTTATAACATTTACGTCCCAAGTTTAAGAAATCTAAGAATTTAAAAAGGGATTATCTATCATATTAACTACCAAATAAAACAAAAAATAGCCCAAAACACGAAATTTCTATTAGAGGTACGAAACTCCCATACAAGCCTGCCGTTCTCCTTTGTTAATGGCTTTTTTACAGGTACATGTGTTTGGAATATTTGACGGGTCTATGAATGACGGCAATATAGAGTCCAATATGATCCTGTGTGTGGTAATTTCGGTTACTCACAGTCCCCAATTGAGGACGGTGAATTTACTAAGCGTTCCACCTTATCCAGCATCGCTCGTATTTTCGACCCTCTTGGGTGGCTTACACCTTTTATCTTAAAAGCAAAATTTCTCCTTCAAGACTTGTGGCGTCTTAACCTTTCATGGGACGAACCTGTACCCAGAGACATAGCTCAAGAATGACGAAATTTCATCACAGATCTCCATAACTTAAAACTAATAGAAATCCCACGTCGGATTAGACCTTCTCAATCTAAGAATTCCAGCTCATCGGTTTCTGTGATGGATCTACTAAAGCATACGGATGCTGTGTTTATCTTCGTATCGTTACCTCGCACGACGTACAGGTTTACCTTTTAATTGCTAAGTCCAAGGTAGCACCTCTAAAAGTGTTGACAGTTAACCATTTAGAGCAATGCAGTGCTGTATTACTGCCCAAAGTAATAAATCGCATTCACTCCTTGATTAGTTCAAAACTTATCTTAAATAAATCTATCTTATTCACAGACGGCTCGACTGTTTTGTCGTGGTTGAATACTGAGCCGCACAAACTTAAGACCTTTGTTGCGCACAGAGTAATCTTAATTAACGACAATCCTATGCCTACTGAGTGGCGACATGTGTCCACCCCTGACAATCCAGCTGACATCTGTAGTCGTGGCTTATCTTGCTTATCTTTATCCTCTTCCAAAATCTGGTGGTCTGGTCCTCAGTGGTTGTCTAACGAACTCTTCGTCTGGCCTGTTTCAGCAGTAGAAGTGTCATATAACGTACCCGAACTCGAGCCAACATCACGTGCGTGTTATGCTAGTGTGACCCCCGAAGCTAACGTGCTTGAATCCCTCACGGAACGCCACTCCTCTCTTTTTCGAGTAAAAAGAGTGGTTACATAGATCTCCCGTTTCTTTAAAAACGCGAAAGCTAAATGTTCTGAGCGTAACTTATTGCCTTACTTGACAGCCACTGAATGAAACCCTATCTTTAGATCATTTAACAAAGTACGTATGTTCAACTTCAAAATTTTAATGATGTCATATCTTTAATAACTTCCAATAAATCTTTACCAAAACATTTATCTAAAATCTCTCCTTATCTTGACATTCGCGGCATCTTGCGAGTGGGGGGACGTTTAAAGCACGCGTCGTTACCATGTTGCGTCAAACATCCATACCTCTTACCTAAGACTTCTCGATTGAGTACTCTTCTCATTGACCACTTCATCATTTCAGCCGAAAGACGTCCACTGCTGGACATAGGCCTCCCCCAAGCGTCGCCACATTGACCGGTCCCGTGCATCTCGTAACCAGCGGATCCCCGCAACCTTCACCAGGTCATCGGTCCACCTGGTGGGAGGCCTTCCAACGCAACGTCTTCCGGTTCGCGGTCGCCATTCCAGAACCTTTCTGCCCCATCGGCCATCCGTTCTGCGAGCAATGTGCCCTGCCCACTGCCACTTAAGTTTGGCAATTCTTCGGGCTATGTCGGTAACCCTGGTTCTCTTGCGGATCTCTACGTTTCTGATTCGATCACGCAAGGAAACTCCGAGCATAGCCCTCTCCATTGCCCCTTGAGTGACTGTAAGCTTTCTGATAAGGCCCATTGTAAGCGACCACGTCTCAGAGCCATATGTCATCACTGGCAACACACACTGGTCATAGACTTTCGTCTTGAGACACTGCGGTAAGTTGGACGAGAAGATACCGCGCAACTTCCCAAACGCTGCCCAGCCGAGTCGGATTCGACGGTTGACCTCTTACACGCAACTTATCTTCACTGTGGGCCTCGCCTACTCCAATCTTTAATTATGCGTCGATTTTGGATACTCGGCGTTAGAAATCTTATCAGATCGCGGTTATCGAAATGCGTGACTGTTTTAAAACTAAACCTATTCCACCTTCCACCTTCCCGTACACAAATGGGTCATTGTTTTCAAACAATCGGCATCGATTTTCGAGGTCCTTATCTCATAAAAGAAAGTAGACGTTGTAACGCTAAAACTTACAAAGCTTATCTTTGCCTCATAGTCTGCCACGCCATCAAGGCCGTTCACTTCGAGCTAGTCACGGAGCTCACAACTGAAGCTTTCATAGCGGCCTTAGATCGTTTTGTACCGCGGAGAGGACTTTGCCACTCCATAGTGACAGGTGGTGGTACTAACTTCGTGGGTGCCAAGCGTTATTTGTCGGAAGTTAGCGAAATGCTCAACCGTGAAAGCGATAGTATTTCCAGACAGCTCGCTTCTCGAGGTATCACGTGGAAGCTTAATCCTTCTTCCGGTCCTCACTTCGGAAGCATCTTGGCATGCGGTATAAAATCAACAAAATACCATCACAAGCGTGTTACGTACTCGCACAGCACCAAAACCGCTGACAAGCGATTACCTCATTACCGCACATCGCAACAGCCGCGGACACGAGGCGCCGACGCAGCACAACGTGATGCAGCCCGACACCGGACATCGAGGCCCTCGTGGAATCGTCACTTTTGGCACGGCATCGGTCAACTGTCGTCTATTTCTAAGCCATTTTATAATTGTAATTTTATTAATTAAATTTAAGTTAAATAAATTTTGTATTTTTTTAAATCCTCCGGCTACAGCCTTCGTAATTGGCGCAGTCGGTAGGATACTCGCGGGCCGGTTCGCGAGATTAAATTGATAGGATCGCGAGTCACCCGGGTGGCCGTCGGGCACCGTACGAGTATCCAGAACCTACAAGTGCTGCGGACCAGAGGAGTATCCAGACATCGATACAGAAGAGGTACAAAACCATTACAAGTAAGTACTTTAGAATCGCTCTAGAGTCGCTTCCTTTTTATCCTTAACTGTTACCCTTTAATCGTTCCAAGATTTTCCATCCAAGGCAATCTCGGTCCCCTAGGTTAGATAGTAATCGTAGAGTTAGTATTTTAGACGATAATAGAAATCTAGAGGCGGAACCGTGGGATAGTAGTAGTATAGAGATATCGAGTATGGCTGACTCAAAAGATCAAGTTTACAAGGCCCTACGATTGGTTCCTGAATTCGACGGGAACTCGAACGTACTTACTAGATTTATAAAATTATGTGATCAGTTAGTACAAGAGCTTGTGAAAAATGGACCAGAATATCAGTTAAGTAATTTGGCATTATTAAACGGAATTTTAAATAAAATAGTTGGACCCGCATCGCGTACGATTAATTCCAATGGTATCCCGGCGACCTGGGAAGGAATTAGGAGTGATTTAATTAATAATTTCGCCGATCAACGCGATGAGACATCCTTGTACAATGACTTAGCGCTTTTAACACAAGGTTCAGCAACCCCGCAAGAATTTTACGAACAGTGTCAAAATCTCTTTAGTACTATTATGACTTATATCAGCCTGCATGAAACGATAGCGAGTACCATTGAATCAAAACGTACCTTGTAAAAGAAACTCACGTTACAGTCGTACCTACGTGGTCTACGAGACCCGTTGGGTTCTCGCATTCGGTGCATGCGGCCTGATACGATTGAAAAAGCTTTAGAATTCGTGCATGAAGAGACGAATACGCTATATCTGCAGCAGCGTAGCGACTATACTCCTGACAGGAGGTCGCAGCCCCAGCACCAGGTTAGTCCTAAATTTTCTTAAGGCCTTATGCCACCGAATCACGCGGCACCACCTACACCGCGCTCTTTTAATTTGCCACCCTTTAGGCCTCCCAATATGGCAGGACCCTCGAGACCGTCTATGCCTCAAGGTCAGCAAGCTATTCCGATTTGGCGAAATCAACCTCCTCAATACCGCGGGCCCACACGTACGCAGCAGATGATTAGTTCACCGCCACCTAATTATACACCCCAAGGTCAAGGTTTTAGAATGCCCGGTCCTAGCAGGCCAACTACTAGTAATGCCCCGCAACCTATGAGTGGTGTAAGTCACTATGTGGCTAAACCATTCGTTCCACGTGCATCCCACGATTGGACTAAGGCTGGAAATCCGCCGCCCACAAATTATTTTAGAACAAGGGAATTCAATTTCAATGATTTTAGCGACCAGTTGCAGTATGACTATTATAGCGATTATTTTGTTAACGGTGATTATTACCCCCAGGAATATTTTGAGTATACCGGTTATGTGTACCCAAATGAATACGTTCATGAGTACCCACAGCCTACAGATTCATATGTTATTGTAGAGGAAGTAAAAGATCCGATTCCGCCTGCCGAAAGGGAGGATTTTCAGAAAGTCCCCAAATCAGAAAAGTCAAAATAGAGATTAATTTACAGACGCAAAGGCAATTGCCGTATATACAAATCTCAGAACCCCCGCTAATATTATTAAGTGATACAGGTGCAAATATGTCTTTTGTTAGCCCCGCAGTAGTTCAAAAGTTCTTATCCCATATACCGTGTAATTATGATCCCTTTGAAGTAACGAATATTCACGCTACCACTAGAAGTGATTATTCCATTACCATACCGTGTTTCCCGGAATTTAATGAACCAGGTGAAATAACTCTTTTCGTTTATGCGTTCCATACATTTTTTGATGGTTTGATTGGCTATGACTTGTTAGAAAAACTGGAATCTAACATCGATCTGAAAAACAGACTGCTGGTCACTCGTAACTCTAGTAATCCTTTATTGATGTACGATTCGCGCAAAAGTAACCTATACGAAGACATAGTACCGGCTAATTCATCTAAACTATTAAAAGTTCCAATAAATTCTGAGGACGGTGACGTTTTAATTCCCGAACAGTGTATTTCAAATTGTTTAATATATGATTGCGTTACAACTGTAAAAAATAACAGGGGAATAATAGAGGTAACTAATCCTTCACGTCATGATGTAGTCTTTTCTATGGATCGCCCTGTCGTTGCGGAAGTATTCAATGTGCAGTGCATGCGCACCGATAATCAGTCCAATCGCGTAAACGAAGTTCTATCCCGTCTACGTACAGACCATTTGAACCCTGAAGAAAAAGCTAATCTAGAAGTACTTTGCTCTCGGTACGCCGACGTATTTTATATTGATGGCGAATCATTGTCTTTCACTAACCAAGTAAAACACTCCATACGAACAACGGATGATATACCAATCTATACTAGAAGTTACCGATACCCATTCATACATAAGCAGGAAGTTCAAGATCAAATCTCTAAAATGCTTGAACAAAACATCATACGTCCCTCACAGTCTGCGTGGAATTCCCCCATCTGGGTAGTTCCCAAGAAAGCCGACGCCAGTGGAAAAACCAAATGGCGCTTGGTTATAGATTTTAGGCAATTAAACGAAAAAACCATAGACGACCGCTATTCTATACCCAACATTTCGGACGTCCTAGACAAGTTAGGTAACTGCCAGTATTTCACCACCCTGGACCTCGCGAGTGGTTTTTACCAAGTTGAAATGAACCCGGATGACATCCATAAAACCGCGTTTACAGTCGAGCATGGACATTATGAATTTCTCCGCATGCCGATGGGTTTAAAAAACTCTCCTTCAACCTTCCAACGGGTGATGGACAATGTCTTACGGGACCTTCAAAATGTTGTGTGTTTAGTGTATTTAGACGATATTGTCGTTTTTTCAGTATCCCTTCAGGAACACATGATAAATCTGGAAAAAGTATTTCAGAGACTCAGAGAATCTAATTTCAAAATACAAATGAATAAATCGGAATTTTTAAAGTTAGAGACAGCATATTTAGGACACATAATTAGCAGAGACGGCATTAAACCTAACCCGGATAAGATTATAGCCATCCAGAAATTCCCACTGCCCAAAACGGCTACTGAAATTAAACGTTTCCTAGGTCTGTTAGGGTATTATAGAAAATTCATTCCAGACTTCGCTCGTATAACAAAACCTATGACACAATGTCTAAAAATCAGTATGCACTCGCTACCGAGCCGAATCAGTATGCACTCGCTACCGAGCCGAATCAGTATGCACTCGCTACCGAGCCGAATCGCACGTGTTGCCTAATTACTACGGAGGTGTTGTCTGCGCACGCGCAATTGTTCGCAAAATGAAATGCACAAAGTGTTCCAAAACAGTGACTAAGAAATCTCCTGGATTGCAGTGTACAAAGTGCTGTAAGTGGCTGCACGCATCGTGTGCAGGAATCTCAGCCGAACAATTAACAGCATTAAAATCGACAGAATCTGTGGATTGGAAATGTCGCTCATGTGTGGGTAATTTGAAACCCAAGCGTATTTCCTGTATCATGCCAGACCCTGAGGATGACGATAATACTGACACCGAGATACTGAGTAATACCGTGTCGTCTCATATTATCATGGAGCTCCGTCGAGAAGTACGAGAAACGATCCGGATTGAAATGCAGTCCATCCAAACAACACTTCAGTTCTTCTCAGACAAAATTGATGATTTCGATGAGAGATTTAAAACATACGATACCCGCCTGAGAACATTAGAAAACCAATGTAACGATCTCAGGAACCAGCATAAAAACCTTAAGTTGCATAACGACGCCTTGGAGCAAAAAACCGCTTCAATGGAGCAAGCGGCGCTCGCAAATCAGATTGAAGTATGTGGTATTCCTGAACAGGAAAGGGAGAAAATACAGGACGTCACATCTAAATTATGTGCAGTATTTGACCTCAACCCTGATGATATACTCAAGGCCTACCGAAAAGTTAGTCGTGCCAAGAGGAACTCCAAGAAGACCCGGCCTCCGGCAATCATAATCGGACTCCGAGAAGGCAAACGAGAACAGTGGCTGCTGGCCTCAAAAACAGAACAAAAATCCTGCAAGGACATGGGCGGAGAAGATGACAACAAAATATACTTCCGTGAGTCACTTTCACCACATATCTCTTTTTTGCTATGGAAAGCTAAGTCTGAACTGAAAGACCAGTTTAAATATGTCTGGTGTAAAAATGGTCACGTTCTGGCACGGAAAAATTATAATGATAAGGTCTGTCATATTAATCATGAAAGCGATATCAATAACTTGAAGATCGCATCACACGATGTCAGAAACTGATTTACCTACGATTCCTTCTACAAACTACCGTCAATGTCGTCAATATGCCGGCGACCAAATATATACCATTGTTAAAGATGCAATGGCTGAATCAACGATTCAAGAAAATAACCACAATACGTGGTCATCTTTTATGAAAAGTGTTGAAACAAAACATAATCGCCTAAATGTCCTCCACGTCAACATTCGCTCAATGCTCAAAAACTATGCCCATCTTGAGTACATAATATCGTCGAGCCCTCACCTCGTACACATTATAATAATAACAGAAGTTAACTTATCAGATAGCTGCGTAAATCTATTTCAACTCCCGGACTACAACATGTACTCGCAACTTCGTAGTTATCGTAAAGGAGGCGGTATAATTATGTTTGTGCATAACAGTCTTAGTTTTACGCGGATACCTACAAATACAAGTTTCTATGAATGTATAACCGGCGAGATTGAAACGAACTATGGTTTCAAACTATGTGTATGTGCAGTGTATCGGCCGCCCGAGTTGAACAAAACATCTTTTATAAAGGAACTCTCAAGTGTCATTACTTTATACCCACGTACATGTAATTATGTTTTATTGGGGGATATGAATATTAATCTTAAGCAAATAACACCTATACGGACATCATATTTAAATTGTATGAGCGAAATTGGTCTCGAATGTGGAATAACCCAGCACACGCGCATAGAAATAAAAAATAATTCACTTACTAAGTCCTGAATTGATCATATATTTGCACGCCTAATTAATTGTAAGGCAGTGTACTCATCAGTAATTAACTATAAAATTGCTGACCATTATATAACGGGCCTAACACTTGTTCACAATACGCGGCCAGCAGGCAATAATTCTAAGATGATAACTAAGCTAGATAATGATAAGTTACGAGAGGAGTTGTGTAATATAAATTGGAAGACTGCGCGCGCTGTGTTAAGATTTATAACAAAAAAATTTTGCGAAATATATGAAAAATTTAAAATACAAACCAAAATTAATTTAGGCAAAAGGCATGTTAGTACTTGGATTAACGATAGAATGCGACATATGTGTAACAAAAAGATTGAGTTATTTCATATATGGAAAAAAGATGAAAATAACGTAAATAATAGATTATTGTATAATATGTATAGAAATAAAACAAATAAATATATATCTAAAATTAAAAATTACTCAATTAGAAAAGAGGTGTCAGAAAATTTTAGAAATACTAGAAAAATATGGCAAATAATTAACAATATATGTGGGAGGATGTGTAATGCAGTGGATGACGTAATTAAAAAGCACTTTGATGAAGACTTTAGTTATTTAAGTAATAAATTTGCTCGTGGTTTTGAAGAAAACATCAACAAAATTTGTAAAAATTGTGAGGTACCTCTACTGCAAGACACTTCCTCCCAAGAAATGTCTAAGGTGTCTATGAGACTTAAAAAAGTCAATGATAAATTGGTTTTTAAAATAATTAGTCATTTGAATAAGAAAAAAAGTCCAGGTATAGATAGCATTCGAGTGAGTGACCTACAATGTATAAATTCTGAAATAACACCTGTCATTACTCATTTAATAAACTTATGTATATCCACGTCATCCTATCCTGATGAATTAAAGACTGGCATAATTAGACCCATACACAAGAAGGGTCCCTACAATGACATAAATAACTATAGGCCTATTACTATTCTACCTAGCATAGACAAAATAGTGGAAAGATATTTGGGTAATGAAATTAATAATTTTTTGTCTAGCAATAATATCATAAATAATAAGCAGTTTGGGTTTCAGAAAGGTCGTAACACTACGCAGCTACTGTCGGCTTTTTCTGATGAGGTCAATAAGCATTTGGGCGCTCGCGAACAGGTGCTTATTGCCCTCATCGACTTTAGCAAAGCTTTTGATACTTTGCGGTATGAAACATTATTCAGTAGACTCGAACAGGGTGGTATACAGGGTCCTCTTTTGAAGTGGTTCAAAAATTACCATAATAATCGTCATACTGTAGTTCGTTTGGGCAATTGCGAAAGTGAAAAAATACCTACTAAAATGGGCACTGCCCAAGGTTCAATAATTGGCCCAACTGAGTACTTATTATACGTTAATAACATGTGTAATATTATTCCGGAAGACTCTGTATACCAGTTTGCCGATGACACTTGTTTGGTAACCCATCACAAAAATATAATTGAGGCTCAAACGGTAATGCAACGTTTATTTGATGACCTGTGTAAATGAGCACACGATGCAGGCCTGGTTATCAACGCTAGTAAAACCAAGATTATCCATATACACTCTCCTTATATGAAGATCAGACATGTACCTAAGATAACTGCGCATGACCACCAGTGCCTGCATCGCGGGCCCACTGCACGCATGTGTGCGTGTCCTACGTTAGAGGCTGTTGACCAGCACACCTATCTCGGACTCATTATTGACAAGCACTTCAATTGGGGATCACACATTGAAAGTGTAAGTAACAAACTCAGATCTATTAACGCCAAGTTGGCTATCCTCAAATATAAACTGCCCTTCCACACGCTACGCATGCTATATCTCGCTCTGGCAGATTCCGTCATAAGCTATGGCCTAACTAGTTACGGACGCTCCTACAAAACTTATGTAGATAAAATATATAGACTACAACTAAGTTTACTCAAGACTATTGTGCCAAAGAATATTAAAATTAAATATAAAGATGATGAATACGGACTATTTAAATATTGTAAAATTGTGTCAGTCTTTGATAAATTCAGGTCGGCAATTATCTTGGACAAATTTAATAATATTAGCTCCTTAACTTTAAACAATAGACCAACACAGTTACGTGATCTGGATTACTTGCCAACGTATAAACTACCTACAACTGTAAATGTGTATGGCACGAGAACGTGGGAATATATATTACCTGATACTCTGAATAAAATTCCTAAAACTGTGCAGTCAAATATTGTCACTAGCACATATAAAAAATGTAAATTTACCTTAAAAAAATATTATATTACTGGTGACATCACTTAATAAGTTTTAAGTGGGTATAAGTAAATGTTTACCTATTTTAGTAATATGTGGTTCGAGTTTGCTTCCTCCACTTTGTCACATAAACCTTTCAAGGTTTTAGACAAGTGTTATGCTGTACAATAAGTGTTATTTAATGTATTGGAAAATAAACGAAAAAAAAAAAAAAAAAAAAAAAAGGTTCGAAAATTGCCATAACCGATCCAAATTATATTAGTTGTTTTGAGAAATGCAAAACCCTCTTAATCAATGACCCGATCTTACAATATCCAGACTTTAGCAAAGACTTTATACTAACAACCGACGCATCTAACCTTGCCATTGGTGCCGTCCTTTCACAAGGTCAAATAGGTACTGACAAGCCCATCCCGCACACTAAACACTAGTGAAATTAACTACAGTACAATTGAAAAAGAATTGCTGGCAATTGTATGGGCAACCAAATATTTCCGCCCTTACCTATTTGGTAGGAAATTTAAGATCGTTACGGATCACAGGCCCTTACAATGGGTCATGAATTTAAAGGAACCCAATTCTCGTTTAACCCGCTGGAGACTAAAGCTAAGCGAGTATAACTTCACTACTATCTATAAGCAGGGCAAGCTGAACACTAACGCAGACGCTCTGTCCCGCATCGAAATCAACAATGAGGATGCGAACTCTATAGCAGTTAACACGTCTGAAAAATCCCCTTCAGTGGTTGGTTCTACAACTGCAACAGCTCACACCAGTGCTGAGAACCCTATACTAGAAATACCGATTTCTGATGAACCTTTAAATAAATTCCACCGCCAAATATCCTTTGTAATCGTAGGAGATATAAAAAAACGCCCAACTGTGTCCAAACCTTTCGAAACCCACACTAAAACTACCATACAACTATCCGAGTCTAACCTTGAACAAGACGTAATAAATGCCGTTAAAGAATATGTGAATCCCAAAGTAAAAACAGGAATTCTCATCCATCCCTCTCTAGCCATGTACAATATAATTCCGATCATCCAAGATAAATTCAAAAGCTCCGCCTTGGATATGGTTTTAACGAAAAAAAGAAGTAGAGAACATCAAAAATTACCTGGACCAACAGGAAATCATTCGTAATTACCATGAAGGAAAAACCAACCACCGTGGTATAACTGAATGTTTCCTTGCCTTATCACATCGCTATTATTGGCCCAAAATGAAAGAAAGTATATCAAAGTATATTAACGAATGTAGTATCTGTGGCCAAGCAAAGTACGATCGCAACCCCATTAAACAAAAATTCTCCATAGTTCCTTCCCCAACTAAACCCTTTGAAATTTTACATCTGGACCTTTTCACAGCACAAAATGAGAAATTTCTCACTCTAGTAGACGCTTTCTCGAAATATGCTCAAGCATATCATCTTAGAGATGGTACCGCGTTAAGCTCTTTTAACGTTTTGCACCCACCATGGCGTTCCCTATACGATAGTCACGGACCAAGGACCCGAGTTCACTAATGCATTATTTTCAGAATTTGTCCGACTCCATAAGATACAACATCATAAAATCCTTGCACATACTCCTAACGATAATGGCATAGTAGAGCGCTTCCATTCTACCATTCTCGAACACCTCAGAATCCTGAAGTTAGAAAAGCGTAATGAACCCGCCGTAAATCGCATGCCCTATGCAGTTTTAGGTTATAATAGCTCAATACATAGTTTCACCAAATGTTGGCCTATAGATCTAATCACAGGACACTTTGATCCCCGCGATTCCTTGGATCTAAACCTATCTGAGCACCTACTGCAAAATTATTTACAAGACCATTAAAAACGATTAACACAAGTCTACGAAATAATAAATGAGACCGCCCTCCACCGTAGGACCGAATTAACTGAAAGTAGGAATAAAGATCGTGAACCTGAAAAGGAATATAACCCTGACCAACAAGTATTCGTCCGCAATCCTCTAGCTAACAGACAAAAGTTAGCCCCGCGTTTCACTAAAGACATAGTCATGGCCGACCTTCCCATTCACATATATACCAGAAAGAAACGAGGTCCTGTTGCAAAATCTCGTCTGAAGAGAAGCCCTAAAGAGTCCACATTGTTACAGGATGTTACTGCTGCTACTCCTGCAGATGACGCAAGGACAAGAAGTAATGATTGATGCTTTAGGAGACGGCACTGGAATACTTCCGTTTAATTTAGGAACTACGCGTATCATTTCCCATTATCATTCCTTTCTCAACTATGTTAATCTCGACGGTATACAATCCCAGATATATACAGTTAAAACACAATTGACAGACGTTAGTCATAAACTAAATAATAAGACGTCTCTATTATTTGAACCGCACATGAACTACCTTACATCTAAATTAACTAAAATATCTATGCAGCTAGAGTCATTTGAACATAATCGTCATAAAAGAGGACGCGTTGATGGTCTCGGTTCTATTATTAAGAGCATATCCGGTAATCTTGACCAGACTGATGCAATCAAATATAACAATGCTATAACAGTCCTTAAGGAAAATTAGTACAAGATGTAAGCTCAACTTAATCAGCATGTTAGTCTATCTAAAACTTGGATTTCATATAATGCCAACTTATTAACTAATATAACAAAAAACCAAGAGAGAATAGGTAATGTTTTAAATCGGATAATCAATAGTACAGCAGACTTCGATTTTACCCAATACACCCACATGGCTCAACACTTAATTATCTTAAGCGATAGCATAGATAATTTGTTCGAAGAGCTCCATAAACTAGAATACACTCTAGCCTTAATACGTACATTAAGCACACCCCATATGGCAGTTAGTATAGCTGAAATTAGGAATATGTTAGATAAATTAAGGATTTTATACTCGAACGATGAAATCCTCGAAATAGAATTAAGGGATTATTATGACGTAATTAAGCTAGGATACTTTTATATAGATAATCAGATAGTTATAGTATTAAAGGTGCCGATTGCCTTCCCTCCAATCTATAGCCTTTACAAACTGTCCATTGTCCCTAACAAGAACAATAAAATCCTTTTACCTACCTTACCCTTTATTGCGATTTCCGGACAAGATTCTATGTACATGGAGGCTGAATGCCCGAAGGTAAATTCTCTGTACCTCTGCGAAGCAAAATCAAAGTACAAGACCCAAAATGATCCGGATTGTATCCAGCATCTGATCTCCAAGCAAGAACTTCTCCCATATTGCAAACTGTCCTCAGTTACATTGAAGAGAGAAGCTGTGGAACAACTCGACGAGAAACACTACACCATCAGTTTCCCACACCCAACCAAAGTGAAGATATCTTGCAGACAAGAAACATATAAAATCCTTGAAGGAAGCTATCTGGCTATTATCCCGCACAATTGCCACATTAAAACGCCCGAATTCACAATAGCGAACTCTAACAATCACATCAAGGGATTCGCTCTGGAAATTATGCAATTGCCTACGGTTATTGAAGACTTAGAAACCTCAAGCGAGGCACCAATCATACTAAACTCTGCCGATCTAGAAAACCTGCACTCCATAAACACGAAAATCATGCTACAGACTCCAGTTAAGCTTAATGAAACAACCGATACAGCTCTCTACCATACCACGATTCCAATCTACCTAATACTATCCGGTGCAAGTGCACTCACTATCGCACTGATGTACCGACGATATAGAGTGAAGCGACTTCAGAAAAATCAATCAATGGAAACAGATGAAGCCACATCTTCAGGAAACTATGCTGAAATTCAAGAATCAAATGGAATCAGCCCCAGCAAGATAAGAATTGACCACAGCAATATTTCATCATCGCTGTCACACAAGATTTCGAAATAGTTGCTGATCTTCGGGGGGAGGTGTTACGTACTCGCACAGCACCAAAACCGCTGACAAGCGATTACCTCATTACCGCACATCGCAACAGCCGCGGACACGAGGCGCCGACGCAGCACAACATGATGCAGCCCGACACCGGACATCGAGGCCCTCGTGGAATCGTCACTTTTGGCACGGCATCGGTCAACTGTCGTCTATTTCTAAGCCATTTTATAATTGTAATTTTATTAACTAAATTTAAGTTAAATAAATTTTGTATTTTTTTAAATCCTCCGGCTACAGCCTTCGTAATTAGCGTGTCATCGGATCGCAGATTCTTACTTTTGAAGAATTTTTTACTAGATATTCTAACTCAAGTGGAAGCCATGTTAAATTCTTGACCGTTAGTGGAACTATCTTCTGATCCCGGCGAGGTTGACGCTCTTACAGCTGGTCACTTCCTCATCGGTCGACCTTTAATCTCTCTACCTGAACGGGTTTTTGCTGAAAACGAGACTTTACGTACTCGTTGGCAGCTATTACAGCGCCTAACACAAAGCTTCTGGCGCACTTGGCAAAGGGACTATTTTCATACACTGCAACAGCGAATGAAATGGTTTAAACGCGGCAACCGTCAGCCAAAACTGAACGATCTTATAACCATTTTTGAACCTAACTTACCTGCTAACGAATGGACACTAGGTTGCATTGTACAGCTCCATCCGGGTAAGGATAATATTATTTATGTTGTGTCAGTCGAAACATCTAAAGGCTTACTTGTAAGACCTACCGTCAAAGTTTATCCACTTCCAATCGAACTAAATAATTAATTATCTTCGTATATTTTGACAGTTATATATATATATATTACATTTCACATTTATATATTACATTTACAAACTTATTTAGTTCTTAACTCCTTAATTTAAACTTAAATTCAGAATCTATCTTATGAGCATAGTGACTTATGAATCCGCATAGGCTGTAAGTCTTGAACTTTATCTACTATCTTATCTTATGAAATCCCTGGTTGATTTCAAAAGGGGGGATATGAACAGACTTTGGGATGAATTCCCCAGTCCCTTCCTGTCCTTTATCTGTGTATTTCGAATTTGCCGCCAAAACGCACTCTTAAGACGGTACCCTGACCAAAAAATCGGCATGAGATATGAGCATTCCTATTGGTCTAGCGGCACTGGTGGCGCATGAATTACAGTAGTGAATACGCCCAGATTTTAGAATAAAATCCCTATAAAATTGACATTTGGGCTTTTAAAAAAAACAATCTACAAAAATGTTCGTTATTAAATTGTCGATCCATTAGTGTTAGTACAAAAATTAATTAATGAACACTTTACTAGGAGATGCATAATATCAATAATTATTTCTCATTTTTATGTTTTTTTGGAAGGAGATTAGTGAAATATATATGTCACGTCGAAGTACCTATGAATCGTAGAATCGCCATCTTTAACCCCAATGTCTAGAGGCAATTCCTTTATTCTTGACTGGAGCGGGTTACTTCAATAACACACAACACTGGATTGAAACTCAAGAGTGTTTATTTGATTTAGTTACAGGCACTTTGAGTTTTCAAATGAACTTGAAGCTAAAACCACATCGTGTGGCTTGCTAGATCGCAAAGCCCTTGTCGATCGCTGGAGGAGATCTAGCAAGAAACTCCAGGACACTCTTTTTAAATGTTTTTATAGATTACACAATCACTTTATGACAATTAATTAGGTTTTCAAACATCTATTCGATTACATTTATTAATCAGTTCTTATTTTTCACACATAGTCAGCGCGATGCGCGTTCTAAGTGGGCGGAACTTCCATATTGTTTTTGTTTAGACACTAATTACTTGGATAGTTGAGTAAAGTTAGCAAACAATACTAAAATGCTGATCAGTTAATTATTTTAACATTAAACAACCTCAATACTCACAAATACAAAGTGGTTTGTAGTTTATTATTGAAATAGTCATCTAATAACAAAACTATTCAAGTTTCCGGTGATCTAACAATCTTACTAATTAGAAAGTTTCTCATTATTACATAGCTGTGTAAAATAGTCTTATGACTTCTTAGTATTTAATCATTTACTCAAATTTGTTTAGTTCTCGTATTAAATTATTAAATCTGGTTATTGGTCATAGAAATTATAACATCCGCCATTGTTTGACAACTTAATAAGAATAACATAATGAAACACATTTACTTCGTCAAATGTGCAATAGTTAAAATGAGAACAAATCCAAAAGTCCTACAATAAGTGTTCCTGTTTAATTTAAACATCTCGTATTAATTAAACATTGAAATTAGCATATGAATTATGAATCAATACTGATTCCACAGTGAGCCAATAGATGGCGCTGAACTCAAAACCCAACTTAAATAGACATAGACACTTAAAACGATTAGTTAGGATAATAAATTAGCAAATTCACGCCTACGCGGCGACACGGCCATTGTGATCGGAGGCTCGTGCTCTGGGCCTTCCGGTGTCCTCAGTCTCTGTGTTTCTTGGTTGTTATCTGTAATAGCGGAGAAATATTTGTCGGCAGATTATTGTTGTTTATCATCTTACAGTATTAATTAAGTTTAGAATCTGAAAACAACTGATTTTATTTATCATTGACAGCTTGTAATAAATCTAAGCTGAGTATGCCTTATTTTGGAAATATTGAATGTATTTTTACACCCACAGCTATATGCTTTAGGTATTCTACTTGCTATATGGTAAAGACCAATGTTGTTAGGAAACAACTAACTGCTACATGTCATGTCAATGAAGGCATACAATTTCTATTTCAGATTTTTGACATGGAATAATCAGTTGCTAGCTTATTTAGTCCAATTTGAATCTTGTTTGCAGAATGTTATTGTTTGTATTATCTTACAATATTCATTGATTTGTAATAGGTAATAGTCAGTTTAAGTTATCAATTTATCACTGAATACTTATGAAATTAGGTAACTATTAAGTTTATCTCAAATGAAAATATTTGATGCATTAATGAGCACATACCTACTTATAAGAAGGCTTACATAGCAGCCTTGTATTTGGTAAGTATAGTGTAGGTAGTGTAGGAGTATTGTGATCAGCTGTTTTTTGTTTAGTTTCATTCTCACGGGACGGTAATGCTCTGTGATAGACACAAAGTCTTTGATTTGACAGGATTTAAGGATAGGATCAGGAACACCGCTCTGTGATAGACACAAAGTCTTTGATTTGACAGGATTAAAGGTTAAGGAGTTTAGGATCATTGCTCCGTGACAGGCACGAAGTCTTTGATTTGACAGGATATAAGGAACCAGGCTCTGGGTGGTCTTGTACACCGTGGACCCAGCAGGATAACATGAGAGATTTGTTCATTAGCGGCCTCCACGCCTAACCAATGGATATTAAATCTTTATTAGTTGCTTCCACAGCAAACCAATAGATTGTGTGTTGTATTATCACTATTAGTTTCCTCCACGGATTACTAACAGACAGCTTATTGTGTTATCATTATTAGTTGCTTCCACAGCATACCAACAGGATAGTTTATTGTGTTATCATTATTAGTTGCTTCCACAGCATACCAACAAGATAGTTGTGTTATCATTATTACTTGATTCCACAGCATACCAATAGGATAGTTTGTTGTGTTATCAATCTTAGTTGCTTCCACAGCATAATAAGATAGTTTATTGTGTTCTCATTATTACCTCAAATCCATCTCCATGGATGCTGATAGTTTGGTGTTGATATAACCTATTATTTTATTAAGTGCCTCCAGAGCTATAGGTTATTGGACATCTCAATAATTAGAGCTTGTTTTATTATTCATTTTTATAATTGACTAAATATGACAATAGAATAGCATAAACTGAAACGAGTTACAAAAACATAATAATAACAGTAGTCCTCCTGACTGTTGAGCCATCTGCATAAGGAGGTACTATGGTGCACAAGGCCAATGGCTCAACATGCTTTTTGAAGCATGGGGGTTCACCAATTTCAAAACTCTGGGCTGCTACAGAGGAATCCCTATTGGAAAAACCCCATAAACAAATTTTGCCCAACCTAGGAATTGAACCCAGGAATAATAATTTAAAAGTACTTTGTTGCATGGTAGTATCATGCACAAGCGTCATGTAGTTATTCGACATGGCTATTGTGTTGAGCCTTCTGATACAACAACACCGTATCAGTTAGCGAGGTGAGTAGAAGATAGTTTGAAAACTTCTCACCTTTTACTTTAGTTATGTTGGGCTGGAAGTCATTTTTCAGCTGACCTCTATTTGGTGGCTTGTATGTATGTTGGTAGCTTCTAAGGTCCTGACCCGGCGACACGGTCACTTGCAAACCAGGTATTTTTAGTTTTGTTTCCACATCCTTGATAATACTTGACTATGTAGGTAACCATTTTGATTTTTGATATGACACAGGAATCTGGAATGTGAGAAGGTATACAGATAAATAATAATAAAAGAAAAGATGATCCTATTAATATTTAAATAAGTAGGAGTTAGTACTGATAACAAATAAATTATGTTATTGTTTTGAAATAGTAAGTGAGTAATTCAAAGTTAACTAGAATCTGATGACACTGAAATGAATAACTATGAAGATTGCTGCATTACTTATGACGGTGTTTGCACTAGCTAAAGATTAATGTTAAAACATGTTGAAAACTACTTTTAATGATGCATGTTTGCATACCACACACACAACAACCTATTTACACACCTATTACAAACCTATTTCATTACAAAACATTTATGTGTGAACAAGTTTGAATACAAGCTAGGTAAAAAGTTGCAAAAAGAAAAGAAAGTTATTGAATGCTAAAAGTGACATATTATCAAAAAACAAACCTGTCTTTTGATTGTTTTTATTCTGTGCAAGTGCATCCAATAACAAGCTTTGAAATCTGTCAGAAATTACTAATCTATTTACACCCATGTACCATAACAAGTAAAATTCAACTAAACCCATTGTGAGATTTAATTCATTAGGAAGGTTCTCAAATATTGAATGATTAAATAAACTTTATTATAACAAACTTAACTTGAACAAGCATAAATCTTAGAGCTTATAAAAGGCCCCATCAGTATCCAACTGACAGTCTGAACCAAGAATGTAGGGTCAGACAATTTTTTAATTAGATTTAACTTATAGCGCTATCACTGTCAAGAACCCCATAGCCAAAACAAATCTACCAGATCATGTAGACAGATAAGATGGAACACAGTAATCACATTAGATTCACTCAAATATGTCTTACATACACAGGACCATTAATTTACCAAAAATCACAAGGTCCATACATAATAGGTTACTCACACATACTAAGCGTACCTACTTGTAAATTAAAAGTTACCAGGTGGCTTATGACTATTTATTATTATATTATGATTATGCATGAACTGAAGCTCTGCTGATACTTACCCTGATTATAAAGTTTGTAATGACTCACCCAGGTGTATCACAACCCTTTCACCCATTCATACAAATACATTTATATTAGATGCATACTCACTCTACAAAAACCTCTAGATAATATTTTAAATATTGTTTAGTCTTGTAACCAAACAATTATTCTCACCCCAGCTACTTAAATGCAAATCGTTGTAAGTATTTTCTTGAGCACACTATAATTTTATTTTTATTTGTTGTGCTTTTCATGTTTAAGGAATGTGTTAATACATTTTCTTATCTTACTTTACTTTAAAAAAAGTATGACATGCAACGGGTTCCACATTATTCAATAATAAACCCCGTTTGGTAGTCGGGTAAAAACAATAAATTGCAAAAATGCCAATTAGTGCGTCAACATGAATATGTCATGGCACTTTCTGCCAAATGTTTACTACTTCTGTTGCACATACATTCTGTAACTTACTTAACTTATTTACCTACTAAACTTTTGTTTTAGCTACCTTAATGTAATGAATGCTATAAAAATAAGTTGATACTTTTTGTCCGGTACAAAACTCAACGTAGGTACTTTGAATTGTTTAACATTCATACACTCACAACTTGTCCCCATGGGGATAGGCAGCAACCACAGATTGCCACTTGCTACGATCCTTACATACTCCTCAAATAAAATAAAGTTTCTCAAATAACTGAGCCATTGCAATTCTTAAGACAAAAGAACCATATTTAAACAATAACATTGAGTTCCTAGTCAGCTGTCTTATTTTATGGAGTAATTTAAGCCGTTTCATTCATTTTAATTCCACAAATTGCCACACAAACAACAGCAGGGACCACTCAGTCAGTAAGGGGTATTGTGTTACCCAGTTACTGGGTTTTGGTTGCTCCATGTAAAACACTGGTACTCAGCTGAATCCAGTTAGAATGGAAGCTGTCCCGGACTTGGTTGGGAAAAGACTAGGCAGATTGATTAAAATTGTCACACAAAAGGTCACTGACCTTGCCTTGTATGATGAAAATAATTAAGAATGTTAAGTTACATAAATAAAAAAAAACAGAATACTCCCCTCAACCATGATGAAATCTATCAATGGACAGATCAAGTTGTTCGTTTAGCTGCTTCGGTCATTCTGTGCTGTATAAAGTTTTGGCCACAATGGTGTAGGACAGCATCCATGCCACTAGTTAGTAGCTTCTTCTGTCGTTTCAATAGAGTTCAGATCGTTCACGTAAAAATATTCCAGTTATTTTCGCCTATGTCTGGGCATCGCTTACTCTTGGAAATTATCATAGGAAAATCTTTTGCCATACCCTCGGCGCTGGCGATGTTGTACAAAATTCTTCGGATGGCTTTCATAGCATGGGCAGAAGGCGATAGTGGGAGCTGAGCCCAATTCTGATGTCACGTCGAAGTACCTATGAATCGTAGAATCGCCATCTTTAACCCCAATGTCTAGAGGCAATTCCTTTATTCTTGACTGGAGCGGGTTACTTCAATAACACACAACACTGGATTGAAACTCAAGAGTGTTTATTTGATTTAGTTACAGGCACTTTGAGTTTTCAAATGAACTTGAAGCTAAAACCACATCGTGTGGCTTGCTAGATCGCAAAGCCCTTGTCGATCGCTGGAGGAGATCTAGCAAGAAACTCCAGGACACTCTTTTTAAATGTTTTTATAGATTACACAATCACTTTATGACAATTAATTAGGTTTTCAAACATCTATTCGATTACATTTATTAATCAGTTCTTATTTTTCACACATAGTCAGCGCGATGCGCGTTCTAAGTGGGCGGAACTTCCATATTGTTTTTGTTTAGACACTAATTACTTGGATAGTTGAGTAAAGTTAGCAAACAATACTAAAATGCTGATCAGTTAATTATTTTAACATTAAACAACCTCAATACTCACAAATACAAAGTGGTTTGTAGTTTATTATTGAAATAGTCATCTAATAACAAAACTATTCAAGTTTCCGGTGATCTAACAATCTTACTAATTAGAAAGTTTCTCATTATTACATAGCTGTGTAAAATAGTCTTATGACTTCTTAGTATTTAATCATTTACTCAAATTTGTTTAGTTCTCGTATTAAATTATTAAATCTGGTTATTGGTCATAGAAATTATAACATCCGCCATTGTTTGACAACTTAATAAGAATAACATAATGAAACACATTTACTTCGTCAAATGTGCAATAGTTAAAATGAGAACAAATCCAAAAGTCCTACAATAAGTGTTCCTGTTTAATTTAAACATCTCGTATTAATTAAACATTGAAATTAGCATATGAATTATGAATCAATACTGATTCCACAGTGAGCCAATAGATGGCGCTGAACTCAAAACCCAACTTAAATAGACATAGACACTTAAAACGATTAGTTAGGATAATAAATTAGCAAATTCACGCCTACGCGGCGACATATACAACATTTAAAAAAAAAACTAAATCTACCATTTTAGAATCAATATTATGTAGAAATTTAATGTATTTTTATTAATTGATATTTATTTTTAAATAACGAGTAGATAGCTGCTAAAAACAGCACAAAAAACGGCTTGCGCGGCTTTTTGCTCGGGGTACCGCCTTAAATCTGCGAGTGCACAAAATACATTACCTCAGCTCCGCCATCTGACGGCGGATAACAAAACGATTCAGTAAGAAATCGAGATTCAAAGCCGGCCGGTTCAAATTCATGTGCGCGAAGAAAACTATCGTGAAATAAGACTAATTGGCCTAGTGTGGTGATCACCCGACTCCATGGGGTGTTCCAAGTATCCTGTAAGTACCTTAATACCTCATTATATCCCTAAGCCTGTTTTTGTAGGAATAATTACTTCAAGCCACGTCTTTGATTGGACGTGAAGCACATTCAATGTCGATAACCAGAATTCATTGAAAAACACAAAATCAAAATGTAATTTTCCTGTCCTGAAGTCCTGTCTCCTAAGATACAGGACTACCTAGTTTAGGAGACAGGGTTACCTGATCTGTGTAGATTTATGTAGATATCTTATGTTATTTTGTACATCTGCTCTTGTGCACAGATAATATAATATTAGTTGTGTATCATTAATCCTGTGTGTTTACATAATAAAGATTATTAATTATTATTATTATTTTATTATAATTATTATTATTATAGTATTAACGCGGGCGAAGCTACGGGTGACAGCTAGTTAGTTTACATAATTTCAACAGAATCGGTTTTAATTGAAAATTCAGTGGGCAAATTATCAATAGGAGACAGGGTTACCTGATCTGTGTAGATTTATGTAGATATCTTATGTTATTTTGTACATCTGCTCTTGTGCACAGATAATATAATATTAGTTGTGTATCATTAATCCTGTGTGTTTACATAATAAAGATTATTAATTATTATTATTATTTTATTATAATTATTATTATTATAGTATTAACGCGGGCGAAGCTACGGGTGACAGCTAGTTAGTTTACATAATTTCAACAGAATCGGTTTTAATTGAAAATTCAGTGGGCAAATCTATTCTATACATAATAATAAATCTGTAGAAAAGTCATTTTTGTACATTGAAGAAATTGAAACAAAAAATAGCCAGCGTGTGAAAAGATAAGTAACAGAACCCATTTCCATCATTTTTGAAATTTTTGTCTGTTTGTCTGTTTGTCTGTTTGTTTGTGCGCACATCACGTAAAATCTACGAATTCAATGCTGACAATGTTTATATACAAAAATTATACGCAACTTGAGGTTTAACTTAGTTTTTGTTTCATCGAAATCGGTTCACTCTATCAAAAGATATGATTAATTTAGTGAGTTCAAGAAGTAAAATATTACGTTACGCAATTAAGTATAGTACTTGCAACGACATCTTAAGACTAAAAATAGAACTAATGTTGATAGTTGAAATCTAAATCCGATAGATGGCGTTGTGCAAATGACGTCATTTTCTGAATCGCGGTGTTAAGATTTTCCGCGCGAGGATGACGTCCACCGTGTTTACTAGGCAAATTGGGTTTCGTTAGGTGTCTTAAAAGTTCTTGCGTGTGTCGTAAAAGTTCTTTGGTTGCTTGGTTTATCGATTTTCTAAATTGGTCGAAAAAAAAGTATTTGCTTATCTTATTGGTTTCGTTTGGTCAACTTTGGTCATTGGTTTGAAGTACGAAGTTAAGATTGTATTTGATTTACTTCGTAGTTTGAATCCAATAGTGCCAATCGTTATACAGTAAGTTAGTGTTGCCAATTCGTTGAGTCACGACCACGAACAGACGATACGTTGTCACACTAGACTGTTCGACGCACCGTTCTTTTAAGTTTGTAGGCTATTCAGTCATAAGTGTTGTTAGTTTTGTTTATTGCTTTAATTTTCCTTGAAAATGCCTCAAAGAAAAAAAACTAACCTTTCGCTGCGTAGCCGAAATGCGAAAAGGATGAGACTTTGTAGGTCTCAGGAATCGGAAGAAGATCGTGAAGCACGGTTATCTGCTAACCGAGAGCACATCGCTCTTTCACGTGAATCGGAAACGTTCACCGAAAGGGAGTCACGTTTAAGTTCACAAAGAACACGGACCGCGACTTTGCGGTCTCAAGAGAGTATCCAGGAACGCGAAGACCGGCTGTCTGCTGATCGGGAGCGCCACTCTCTCTCACGTGAGTCAGAGACATTCACAGAAAGGGAGTCGCGCTTAAGTTCGCAAAGAACTCGGACCGCGACTTTGCGTTCTCAAGAGAATATCCAGGAACGCGAAGTTCGGCTGTCTGCTGATCGGGAGCGCCACTCTCTCTCACGTGAGTCAGAGACATTCACAGAAAGGGAGTCGCGCTTAAGTTCGCAAAGAACTCGGACCGCGACTTTGCGTTCTCAAGAGAATATCCAGGAACGCGAAGTTCGGCTGTCTGCTGATCGGGAGCGCCAGTCTCTCTCACGCGAGTCAGAGACTTTCACAGAAAGGGAGTCGCGCTTAAGTTCGCAAAGAACTCGGACCGCGACTTTGCGTTCTCAAGAGAGTATCGAGGAACGCCAAGCACGTCTGTCATCTGACCGAGAGCGACACGCTCTCTCGCGCGAGTCTGAATCTCTCTCCCAAAGAGAAGAACGATTAGAAATAGCTAGACATAACTATGTAGGTGTACAAAGAAACAATGAAAGTTATCTTGCATCTGAAAGGGAAAGAATAGATGAACTAAGACGAGCAGAAACAGCAGAACAACGTCAATCTCGCCTAGAAATAGAACGAGCTCGATACCATATGAATAGAGAAACAAATAGCGGAGCTGATGAGTCCATGGAAAATGACGATGCAAATATTTTATTACCTTGGGACAATAGGGAAAAATCAGGGTTCACATATTCGTCTAGAATTAATTATGCTGGCTTTACTTTCGTGGGTGACATGAGAGAAATTTGTAATTTTTGTCATGCTTTGAAATGGAGGAAAGAGACAGATGGAATGTGCTGCTCAAATGGAAAAATTGTTCTTCCAAATTTCCAAGATCCACCACACTTACTTATAAGTCTCCTGAATGGCGATCATCCCCAGTCGAACCGTTTTTTGGATAATATTCGTTTATATAACAGTGCTTTCCAAATGACTTCCTTTGGGGCAAAACAAATAACGGAAGGACCGTTCATGCCAACCTTCAAAGTACAAGGTCAAGTTTATCACCTTATTGGATCTTTGCTGCCAGAAAATGAACCCAAATTTCTCCAAATTTATTTTGTATCCGATTACACGCAACAGCTCAATGTTAGAAATCACAATTTTCCCCAGCTCAATGCTGAGCTTTTGGGTCAACTTCAAGAATTGCTGCATCGCGTTAACCAGTACGTTCGTGAATTCAAAGCTGCATTGGAGTCAATTCCACAAGGCAGCAATGATTTCAAAATTGTTATAAGTGCCGATAGACGTCCTGTGGGTGAACACCGTGGAAGACACAATGCACCCGTCGCAGATGAAGTTGCAGTTGTTTTAGTCGACCAGGAGTGTGAGAGACGTGATATCGTGTTGCGTACACGCGACGATCGCCTTCAACGCATTTTGGAAACCCACCGAGCTTACGACGCCCTGCAATATCCACTAATCTATTGTCATGGTGAAGATGGGTACAATTTTGGGCTGTACCAAGTGAACCCTACTACGAGAGTCACTAATTATCAAAAAAAAATATCTGCTCAACAATACTATTCCTACCTTTTACAAATAAGGCAAAACAGTTTCGTATATTTGCAACGATTTCGTGGTTTGTTCAGCCAATTTATTGTGGACATGTACGCAAAAATAGAAACTGAACGTTTAGTGTATATTCGCACTAACCAGCGACGGTTACGCGCTGAAGAATACGTGCACTTGCGGGACGCCATGCAATCAGATAATAACGTCGAAAACTTGGGTCGATTGGTTATTTTGCCATCCAGTTTCACAGGCGGTCCGCGGTATATGCACGAACGAACGCAAGATGCTTTTTGTTACGTCCGTAAATACGGCCGGCCGGACCTTTTTATAACATTTACAACAAATCCAAAGTGGACGGAGATTTGCCAGGCACTTCTCACAGGACAGGCGTCATACGACAGACATGACATTATTGCTAGGATTTTTCATTTAAAACTCAAAGTCTTGATTAATCTACTTACAAAGGAGAAAGTTTTCGGTTCAACTCTTTGTTTTATGTATAGCGTCGAGTGGCAAAAGCGTGGTTTACCCCACGCGCACATTCTTCTGTGGCTGGAAGAAAAAATTCGTCCCGATGCTATAGACAGTGTCATAAGTGCAGAATTTCCGGACTATAATGCAGATCCGATTTTGCATGACATAGTAAAAACACATATGGTTCACGGGCCATGTGGCCTCTTAAACAGGGAATCACCGTGCATGAAAGATGGTCAATGCTCAAAAAAATACCCCAGAGCACTGAAAGAACTAACTATGGCTGGGGAAAATGGGTATCCGCAATACCGGCGAAGATCACCGTCACAAGGTGGTTTCACAGCTACTGTCAGATTCCGTGGACAAGAAATAATTCTAAATAATAGTTGGGTGGTACCGTATTCTCCAGTTTTGTCAAACGCTTTTCAAGCACACATTAATGTTGAAATTTGTAATAGCGTCGAATCTATAAAATATATATGTAAATATGTTAATAAAGGTAGTGATCAAGCCATGATAGCACTAAGAAATAACAACCAATTTGATGAAGTGACAAGGTATCAATCTGGCCGATACATAAGCTCTTCGGAGGCAGTTTGGCGCATTTTGAGTTTCCCTATTCATGAAAGGTATCCGCCAGTCATCCATCTTGACGTGCACCTGGAAGGCGGGCAGCGAGTTTACTTTCAGCCAGAAAATGTGGCAGAAAGAATGAACAACCCAAGACAAACCACCTTGCTCGCATTCTTTCGCCTTTGCGAAAGAGACAATTTCGCTAAGTCTCTGTTGTACAATGAAGTGCCACATTATTATACTTATAACAAGCAGCAAGGTGTTTTTAATCGCAGGAGACGTGGAACTGCTGTAGAAGGCGAGTCCGGCATTTTTAAAGAACACGTGATTGGAAGAGTATACACGGTGCACCCAAATAATGCAGAGTGTTATTATTTACGCCTTCTTCTTCACACAGTGCGAGGACCTACTTCTTTTGCTGAGCTCCGCAAAGTGGACGATATAGAATATCCCACATTTCAAGCTGCTTGCCGCGCACGGCATTTATTAGATGGCGATCAGCATTGGGATGATGCTTTAGCCGAAGCATGCGTCAGTGATAGTCCACATCGTTTGCGCCATTTATTTGCCATTTTGTTGACATTTTGTGGCCTATCGGACGCTGGGCAGTTGTGGCAAAAATATAAAGACGCGTTTGCCGAAGATTTTTTGAGACAGCAAAATATAAATAGTGAAACTTCTGACCAAGTACGTGAAAGCTGCCATAATAGGGCTTTGCTGGCTATACAAGATATAGTTACAAGTATAGGAGGGAACCCCCTCAGTCAATACGGCTTGCCGACACCGACAGTTGGTGGGGAACGAATTAATAGGGAGTATACATCTGAAATAAATTACAACCCCGAAGAGTTAGCAGAAATATTGCGAAATGGCTGTTCAAATTTGACGTCAGAACAACGTCAAATCTTTGATAGAGTATGCTGTAGTGTAGAACATTCATTAGGAGAAATGCTGTTTTTAGATGCACCTGGTGGAACAGGTAAAACTTTCCTCACTAAAGTTATCTTGGCTCAAATAAGGAGCCAAAACAAAATTGCCCTTGCCGTCGCTTCCTCAGGAATAGCTGCCACTTTATTACCAGGAGGAAAAACTGCACATACAACATTTAAAATACCAATCGACTTGGACCGCACAGAAAACCCTGTTTGCAACGTGTCTCGCAATAGTGATAAAGCAAGGGTTTTACGCGATTGCGCCCTTATCGTTTGGGACGAGTGTACGATGGCAAATCGTAAAGCTGTGGAAGCTGTAGATAGAACGTTGCGAGATATAAGACAAAATGACCGACCGATGGGAGGCTTAACGGTGCTATTCTGTGGAGACTTCAGGCAGACACTCCCTATAATACCCAGAGGAACGAGGGCCGATGAAATAGGTGCCTGTTTAAAGAGCTCTATTTTATGGCGTAGTGTCATATTAACTAATTTGAGCTTTAATATGCGAGCATATTTGGGAGGTGACGCAAACGCGCAGGTTTTCTCAAATTTACTACTTCAAATTGGTAACGGCACATACCCGACTCAAGAAGGAGGTAAAGTAACTTTAGTCGAAAGCCTGTGTTCTTCTGTTGCCTCACAGCAGGAACTCATTTCCTCTGTATACGGAGATCCATCAGAGATCTCGAACCATGACGCTGCTTGGCTATGCCAACGAGCTATTTTGGCACCTCGCAACGACCAAGCAGCAGCAATAAATTCTCAAATATTGGTACATGTTTCTGGAGAAAGTAGGGAATATTTATCTATTAACACGGTTTTAGAAGAAGGAGATGCCACCCACTATCCAGTAGAGTTTTTAGACTCTCTAAATACACCAGGTCTTCCAGCACACAAAATTTATTTAAAAGTCGGAGTACCAATCATTCTACTCAGAAATTTAAGCCCACCAAAACTATGCAATGGAACTCGGTTGAGAGTAACAAATCTCCAACGAAATGTCATCGAAGCCGAAATCTTAACAGGTTGCGGCTCCGGTGATGTTGTTTTCATTCCCAGGATACCCATTATCCCCAATAATTTTCCGTTTACTTTCAAACGTGTGCAATTTCCTGTAAGCCTCTGTTACGCTATGACTATTAATAAAGCCCAAGGCCAGACGTTATCCGTTGCGGGTGTAGACCTTACTTTTGATTGTTTTTCACACGGCCAACTCTATGTTTCTCTATCACGTGTTAGCAACCCAAACAACCTTTTTGTATATGCTCCGGGTAATTCCACCGCTAACATAGTATATAGAGAAGCATTAACGTAATCAACTATACCAAAGTCAGGACTCTTATCTAAATCATCAAAAAGGTGATATACTCTTATCTAAACGACGTTGTTTTGCTCTCGACAACCACGCGAACGAAGTCGCGGGCACAGCTAGTTATCAATAAAACCTTTTTTTCTACTTTAATTAAAATGGGACCGGAGAGCAGTGGTGGCCCAATGGTAACGGCCGCGACTTACAAGTTGTAGGTCGTGGGTTCGAACCCAGGCACAACGCAAAGTGCCTACTTTACTTTGTGTAAATTATTTCGTTTGTAATTATTTTTATTTTATTTTTTATTTGTCTCTAATCGGTGAAGGAAAACATCGTGAGGTAACCAGCATGTCCTAGAACTAAATGTTCGAAGACATGTGACATTCACAACCCGCACTTTACCCGCGTGGACGGCCCATTCCCTCTATTATTCTCAGCATAACACAATTAGGTTTTTTTTTTTTTTTTTTTGTTACAATCCCACCGCACTATTCCCAAACCACTGTGTGTGATTAGATAGCTTTAAACTTGAATATTTGAAAAATGTATGGCTAGAATCCCTACGAAAAACTCACCAGTTTTATCCAGGAACCCAGCGTGTCCCGGGACAGGAATATCAGCACAGAGCACTCACTGTCAATGATATTGTAGAACAGCACCGTTTTTGGGGCTGATTAAGTGTTTTTACTAGTTTTCTGATTAATTTTATACGGAGCAACGAACGCGCGATCTCAGTTTTTGGCGACAGTGGCGCCACAGGTTTATGCGGCGGCGCGCGTTAACGTCCGTTTTAGCGGGCTCCCGGTGAAGAGGCGGCAGTTTTCGAATCCTAGCCATAGAAAACCCAACATTTCCCCCCACCGAAATCCGCAAGGATTTCCCAGTTACGATACCATGACAAGTTGAATTAGTTAAAACTTACGGTATATAGGGAATATGTACTTCAATATAATAAGTTGAGATAAGTGTACTGTATAATATAAAATATAATAAAAAGTTAAACATAAATTAGATACAGATTTACATATAACTATATAAAAGAAAGTATTTAGTTATTCAGAGTCCTGATCCAACGGCAGAGAGCTCACTTTTGAAACAGGACGAGTAAATTCATTTCCGTTTGAAGTTTTTAAACCGATTACACGGACCACGCCGTCTGGACCACTATGCAACTTTGTAATTCTGGCTAAACACCACTTGAGTGGCGGAGCATCAGTATTGAGTAATACAAGATCACCGATATTTAGACTACGAGAATTGGTTAACCACTTTTGACGTTGCTGTAAAGTATGTAAGTAATCTTGCCTCCAAAGTTTCCAAAATTGTTGTGACATTTGTTGGACGGACTGCCAACGGTTCAGTCTAGAACTGTTCAAACCAGTCAAATCGTAATCGGGTACCGATAAGAGTTCCCTGCCTATGAGGAAATGAGAGGGAGTTAGAACCTCGAACTCGTTTGGATCACTGGATAAAGCGCACAGTGGCCTTGAATTAAGCACAGCTTCGACGCGAGCAAAGAGTGTCCCAAGTTCCTCAAATGCTAGAGCTCGTGTACCAATGGTGCGTTTCAGGTGCAATTTGGCAGACTTAACCACGGCTTCGTAAAGTCCCCCAAAGTTACTACCTGTCGGTGGATTATGCCTCCATACTACACCGCGAGATACAAAGCCATTCGATATGTTGTCTAAATCTGAATTTAAGAATTTTGTCACCTTGATCAGCTGTTTACCAGCTGAGACAAAATTGGTACCATTATCGGATACGATAGAATTACACAGACCCCTTCTTGCCGTGAAACGGTCGAAACACGCGAGAAAACACTCTGTACTCAAAGAAGACAAGACTTCTAAGTGTACCGCTCGTGTGGCACAACACACGAACACGCACAAATAAGATTTAGATACGTGAGCGATTCTACGAGATGACTCCTTGGTAGGAAAAGGTCCGCCTATGTCAACACCTACAGTATGAAAGACATGAATATCTCGCGTGCGATATGTAGGAAGGTCACCCATTATAGGTTGTCTATTTGTAGGAGATACCCTAAAGCAAGAGATACATTTCATGGTACGTGATCGAATGGCACCACGCGCTGAAATGATCCAATATTTTTGCGTTATTAAGCTTTGAAGAGTTCGTGGACCTACGTGTAAATGGACTTTATGGTAATGATCAATAAGTATTTCTGTGAAATTACACTTCTTAGGAAGTAGCAGAGGATGCTTCTTTTCATACGTCAAGTTCGACTGTGAAAGACGACCCCCCACCCTGAGGAAATAGTTGGAATCTATGAAGGGGTTGAGCTTTCGCAAGGAGTGACTGCAGCTACCGTCTTTTGATAGAGATACTATGTCACCGGAAAAATGATGTTTCTGAACTGATTTTACTAGAATGTTATGCGCCTTCCTAAGGTCAGATACCGTGAGTGACCTTCGTTCATGAGCAGCTAATCTGCAATGACGGAGGAACTGATAGCATCGAGCTACAACGTTGAGCAGTTTATTATAACTAGAATATCGCTCTGTTATTTCGTAAAGCAAATCAGACGTGCCAGTCTCAGTTGAAACAAGAACTGTCTTAGGAGGACACTTGAGCTCAGGAGGATTGCAGTCTCGGAATTCATCCATGTTCTTAATCGGCCATTGGGACTGGTCAAGGTTGAGCCAACTTGGTCCGTTGAACCATTCTGCAGTCGCCAGCAATACCGATGGTAAGGCACCACGAGAGCAAATGTCAGCTGGATTGGACACACCGCTAACATGATACCAACATTGACTAGGTACGCTGTCATGAATTTTGGACACCCTAATGGACACAAATGTTTTGAGTGTGTAGCTGGGAGTATTGAGCCACGCCAGAACGACGGAAGAATCGGTGAACATCAACGTATCATTGATTTCGAGACGGTTACGTAATATGGAATGGACGTATTTGGTAAGTTTTGCTAGTAGGTGTGCAGCCATGAGTTCTAGACGTGGAATGGTGATAGTCTTTAAGGGCGCGACCTTAGATTTTGCCATAACTAAACTAACTTTAGTCTCACCATCCGCGTTTTTAGTTCGTAAATACACAACCGCAGCATAGCCAAGAGTCGAGGCATCACAAAAACCTAGGACCTGACAGTAGGTATGGCGCTCAACCGTGACGTGGCGATCATGTTTTATTTGTGACAATAATGGAAGTTCATTGACATATGCCTGCCACTGCAACTCAAGGGCTGATGGTAGAATTTGGTCCCAGTCTAGTTGACGAGCCCAAAGTTCCTGCATTAAACATTTGGCATAGAATACGCATGGAGCCACAAAACCTAGAGGATCGAACTGTTGACCTATTTGGGATAATACTGTTCTCTTGGAAACGACAGGGTTGGACGGAGTGGTGGCAAAAGAAAATGCATCGCAGGCTGGCGACCACTGAAGTCCAAGCACTTTGATAGCCAAATTCTTTTCATCATCGAATGCAACAGGCGTTTCGCGATTAGCCTCGTCCAGATGTTCCAGCACTTGTGGACAGTTACTCGACCACTTGCGTAGTACGAAGCCCCCAGTCTTCAACAAATTCATAAGCTCTTTCTGAAGTTCTACTGCCTCTTCTACAGTCGCCACAGACCATATCAAATCGTCCATGAAAAAGGCAGTTTTCAGAATTTGAGCGGCTTTTGGAAATTTGTCCACTTCGTCGTCCGCTAGGGTGTGCAACACTTTTATTGCTAAATACGGGCAACTAGCTACACCGTATGTTAGCGTATTCAAAGCGAATACTTGAATCGGTTGATCCAATGAGTATCGCCATAATATATGTTGATACGGTCGTTGACATTGATCAATAAGTATCTGCCGGTACATTTTGCAAATGTCCGCAGAGAGGCAAATTTTGTAAAGACGAAAATTAATCAAAAGTTCATTGATATCAGCTTGAAGTTTGGGCCCAGGTAACACCATTGAATTGAGTGACATATTATTTGATGTCTTGCCAGAAGCATCAAATACCACACGATGAGACGTCGTGGTACTTGTCGGTTTGATGATGCAGAAATGCGGGATGATGTAGTTCGAATCCACGTTCTGGACATCACCAAGACAAGTCATATGCCCGAGGTCCTCATATTCGCGCATGAACTTGTGATATTGAGTTTTGAGTTCAGGCTCTCTTTCTAATTTAGACTCTAAGTTGAGCAGTCGACGAGTTGCCATTTGACTCGAGTCGCCGAGCTCAACCGAAGATTTAAAAGGATATTTAACCACATATCTGCCCGTTGAGTCACGTCGATGCTGTTTGGAAAATAAGAACTCAGCGAGTTCATCGTCTGGGTTACGCGGTACCTCAGACGGCATATTTTCAATTTCCCAAAACGAGTTCATTACTTGATCAAGGTTCATGGTGAATGCACAGAAAGTACCATCTCGACTAGTACTAGCAGCGGTTGTGGCGGCACCGTCAGATGGACGTGTGATGTAGTACGTATGCAACCTCTATTTCAATGTGTGTAACCAATATATAAGTCATAGTATCAACATAATAAAGTCAGTCTTACACCACATTTTGGGATGTTTTATTATATCTGACACCCGACCATACATGGCGACCCTGCCACTAAACAGGGCTTGAATCATGTACGCGATTAGTATCGGTTTTGCTCAGTGTGGCAACTGTTTAAGTGAAAAATATATTAAAAGTGACTTTGAAAAATGTGCAACTCAAAAGTAACTAATGAGGAGGTTTTTCTCAATCAAAATAGCGCCGCTAAAAACACAGCGACGGTAGAGGAATTTAAATTTCATTTATCGGCCATAAGTATCGTGTTAACAATAATTTGCACGATATTATTCATCGGTGCACTATACTCCATCTTTAAAATTTACAAAAGATGTCATGAGTCCTGGGCGCGAGAGCAGATAACGAGACACATCTTGAGGCGTTCTGTGGATCGATCCAGAAGGTGTCGCGACGGTGCTTGTAACGTGTCTGCAGGCGAGGAACGTCGGGTCCACGCTTCCAACAAGAATCCCTGACAACACAGAGGCGTGTAACAAATCATACAATTCGGCTAGTGTTCTTGTGAGTTCTGTGTTCTAATGAATGTGAAAGTGTGGTAATTCTAACATGGGCAGTGTATGCGTGCAACAGTGGAATCATAGTCGCGATATGAACTTGCATTTGGTATATGAACTATAAAATTATGGACAGTTATGTATGACGAATTGTTACAGATATACAATGACCATGGTAAGATAAGAATATATTTAATAAAAATAGGACCAAGTAGACGAAAGGGTGAAATTGTTTTGAAAAAACTAAAAGAGGCCGCGGAGGAGAGGCTGTGTGTTAGAGTGCTCAGTCTGACCCAATATGACATACCCAAATACTGAACCCATCGCAACAGGTAACCCGTGTTCACGTGGTAGTATCTTTTCACCGTCATAGATATAGGGAAACAGATCACCAGCTAGCAATAAGTCAATAGGCGCGGGTTTATAGTAGTTAGGGTCAGCTAACATCAAATGCTGGAACTCGACTATCACCTTATCTGTAAGATTTACTGTAGGTAAATTTCCCGCTATGGTGGAGACAATGACTGCATCGGTAGATAAGATGGGTCCGGCTGAGTGTCGCGGCTTAACATTACAGGTGGTTAACCCAAACTCCTTTACCGGACTACCCCCTAAACCTATTGGTTCAAAATTACATTTACGTCGCGACAAGCCTAATCGCTTTGCACAGTCTTGAGTTATGTAACTCGTCATAGCCCCGCTATCAATTAAAGCACGTACGGTGTGGTAGTGACCCCAACAATCTGCGACGTGTATAACCGCGGTACCGAGCAAGACTGTGGAACTGGCTGAGCACGTTAATGTTACTACACTAGAACTCGAATTCGCAACAGAATCTATGTGTAGTGTGTGATGATGCTTGCTTTTGCAGACCGTACAACGTACCTTCGATGGACAGTCGTCGACAGAATGATCGCGTAAACAATTTTCGCACAACTTCAATTGTTTAATCCTATCGAGACGCTGCGCCGGTGTCAGGTCGATGTAGTCGGTGCATCGATAAATAGAATGCATCTTTTTGCAATACAAACACTCCATGGACTTCGTTGATTTTACAGGTTGGTTTGTATCGAGAACAGCTGACGACAAAGTTGCCCGCTGTAAATTATTCGATTTTGATGAAAATGGTTGACTGGCCTTATTTTGTCCCCGAGTGTACGATACACTTCTCGTAGTAGTGGAATTTGTAGTACACTCAGACATCTCGAGCACGCGTACGTGTTTTTCAATAAACGTAATCAAATCGTCGTAGGTAGGAAACTCATTCTGCCCTAACTCCTTTTCCAATTCGCGCCTAGTCACGTGGTCAAGGTTACGCAAAGCGACATAAAATAACAAGAAACCCGATAAATCCTTAATGTTCAATATCTGCAGAGCTTTAGTGTTTTCTTGATATGTTTGTAAGAACCCATTAAGTCCCGAGACAGACTCACTAAGTAACGGTTTAAAGTTAAATATTTTATCAAGATAGGTAGGTAGTCGCTAATGCGCGTTTATTTTCATACCGTTTCACCAACGCACCCGACACGATTGGATAGTTGTCAGAAGTCACCGGCATGGACTTCACAATAGTTAACGCGGACCCGCTTACCGCCGATAGCAAATAGTAAAACTTCTCAATATTCGCTATTTGATTACTGTTGTGGATTAAACTTGAAAATGTATCACGAAAGGTGGGCCAGTTTTCGAGTTCACTATCGAAAGGAAAAAGTTCCAATTTAGGTAACCTAGGCTTTACACAGCTGCCCTCCCCTTTCATTGTTATATTAGGCCGGTCTAAGTTCAAACTACTTGAAACACCGCGGATAAAGTAGTACAAAGAATCAAAACTTTCGAGTTCTTTATATGACGGCACATATTCGGAATTAAATTTCTTTTTTAATAGTGTAATAGCAGTAATACTATTTTCGAACTTAACCCGCCATTCGGGCAGGTCATGAATCCGGGCATTAAATTCAATTAATAATTCGGGTTTGTCGCAAACATTTTTTGAAACTTCATACAAGGCCTGTAATCTCATAAAACACATTTCTTTCGTGGTGATATGAGGTTGAACCAACTTCTCGAATTCCTCATCAGATTTGATATCATGCTTCGGTGGCATTTTGCAACAAATAAATTATAACAGAACACAAAATAACTATGGCGGACGGGCGGCCGCGGCAAATTTTACGTAATTAATTTTCGAATATGACTACTTGAAATAATGTTTGGGGAAATGAAATATACGTTGGATTAGGAGTATGGACACAAAATAATACGATCTGAATAGGTTTCAGAGCTGTAACTTGTTTAGTCTACTAAATATATCCAAATTAGTGCACCAAGTTTTTTTTGTGAATACCTACACCGACAATTTAATTAAACTTTCCATTTAAAAAAGTGAATTTGACCAATAAATACGTAAATGAATAGATAATTAGTTGTATTGATTTCGTAACTGGTTAAATCCTGGCTCGATTGACCAAAATGTGTGATTCGATAGCTTTAAACTTGAATATTTGAAAAATGTATGGCTAGAATCCCTACGAAAAACTCACCAGTTTTATCCAGGAACCCAGCGTGTCCCGGGACAGGAATATCAGCACAGAGCACTCACTGTCAATGATATTGTAAAACTCACCAGTTTTATCCAGGAACCCAGCGTGTCCCGGGACAGGAACATCAGCACAGAGCACTCACTGTCAATGATATTGTAGAACAGCACCGTTTTTGGGGCTGATTAAGTGTTTTTACTAGTTTTCTGATTAATTTTATACGGAGCAACGAACGCGCGATCTCAGTTTTTGGCGACAGTGGCGCCACAGGTTTATGCGGCGGCGCGCGTTAACGTCCGTTTTAGCGGGCTCCCGGTGAAGAGGCGGCAGTTTTCGAATCCTAGCCATAGAAAACCCAACACACTGCAACTCCTGAAAGCCAGAATCAACAGTGGCGACCACCAGAAAAGCGCCGAGGCAATGAAGCTCGACGAAGTCCCGGAGAATGAATTTAACTGTCTTGGATCCCGCAACGAAATTAATCAGAAAAGAATAACGGAGGAGTAGGAAAAATGAAAATTTCTATTTCCCTCCATATCAAGCAGGAGACAGAACAAACAAGGCCAATAGGCACAAAGGGTCATATACAACTGGGATAAGCCCAGTTGCCTAGCACCACGGATACAAATTAGCATTAATACATACGTGGGACACTCAGAAAGTTTTGCGAAACTAAAAAAAATTGTTCTATACGTACATATATTTTTATTAAATCTTTTCAAAGTACTTTCCACCAGCCTCTATGCAAAGATTCATGCGCCTAAACCAGTTTTCAAAACACTTTTTCCAGTCCGCCGCAGACACCTCGTTTACAGCCTGCTCGAACGCAGCCAGCGCATCTTCCGGCGACGAAAATTGTATCCCTTTGAGCTGATTTTTTATTTTTGGGAATAAAAAGAAGTCACACGGTGCTAGATCA
Source organism: Orthosia gothica (assembly GCA_949775005.1). Lineage (NCBI taxonomy): Eukaryota > Metazoa > Arthropoda > Insecta > Lepidoptera > Noctuidae > Orthosia > Orthosia gothica. Next base: position 7,037,540 of record OX459052.1, read on the forward strand.
GGGCTGTAAGGAGGGTGACCCAGGAGTTTGACTGGCGTGCTGTCCAGGAAGTCCCTCGTTTTGAGTGCGGTGTGCGCAGGTGCATTGTCGTGGTGGAGCAGTAGCCCGCGGAGCCCTGTGTTTGGTCGCTTGTTGCTTATAACAGAGAAAACTTCTGGCAAACATTTGGTAGTATACCATTCGGCATTAATGCTTCTTTGATCCCGTAAGGGAATTGATACCAAGTGGCCAGTCAAATTAAAAAAGCTAGCGATCAAAATCTTACCCCCGCTTCTAGATCGCTTCACTTTGGTAGGCGTTGGCTCATTTTGAAACACCCAAACAGTCGACTGGCGCTTGGTTTCTGGGTCGTATTGATAAATCCAGGACTCATCACCTGTAACGATGTCGTAAACACGCCGAGACGAGCCTGCTTCAAATTTGTTAAGCATATCACGGCACCATTCCACCCGGGCCTGCTTCTGAGCATCGGTGAGGTTGTGCGGCACCCAGCGTGATACTATCCTCCTCACGCGAAGATGGCTGTGTAGAATCTCGTGAACGCTTCCCGATCCAATCTTCAATATGTGTTGAATCTCCTGATATGTAATTCGCCTATTGTCTTGGATTAAATTTTTCACTGCTAGCACGTTTTCTTCGGTAACAGCCGTCAAAGGGCGACCGCTTCTTTCGTCATCCCCCAAAGTTGGTCGACCGCGCTTGAATTCGTTATACCAACGATACACGGTTGCCTTGGAAGGGCCTTCATCCATGAATGCCATTTGAAGTCTATCGTACGATTCATCCGGTTTCAGGCGACACTTGAAATCGTATAAAATCATAGCTCTAAAATGTTCCCGGCGCAGATCCATATTTCAGTGAGACACAATACTTTGAATTAACACGCAAAAAATGTGGAGGGAAATTTTGAAATTGGAACTTACTTATTTTTACTTATAAATAATCATATTTTCGAAAAACATTATAACTGGCCAGTCTCCCATATATAAAAACTTTTTTTCGCAATACTTTCTGAGGGGCCTGGTATTAATGGGTCCTAACATTGTGAGCTGTTATATTTGGTTCCAATAATAGGTATGGCAAAAACGCTTGAACGCCCGGAAATTTGTTCTAGTTGCCACAAGGTCCGTATAGTAAACAACTCCTCATGCAGCCTGTACATTATTCAACATAATATTACGTTCATTCTGCCAAAGAATACACTCCCATAAGATATGATGTGCAGATTGTACATATTCGCAGTCAGATGTAGAACACTGACATAAAGGCGAGGCAACGAGCTTGAAAGAAAATAATTTACTTTTAAAGTTACCACGTCCCGTGAGAAATTGGGCAACACAGTGATCCACTTCCAGCCACGTGCTGGCCAGCCGCACGCGAACGGATGGAAAGAATTGGTGGAGGTGTCGGCCCTTGATGGAATTATCCCACCTACATTGCCATTCGGATAAACTCCAATCTTGATACGGGTTAGGTTCACTTTCAGACTTCAACACAAAGGGGGGTAAGAAGCGTGTCGTGTAACCTGTCTAGCAGCCTCCAACGATGATCAGCTCAGCTGACACCAATCACACAAATTCGACTCTAACTCTTGACGTTAGTGTTCACTCCAGAGTCCAGGTATCCAGCTTGAAAGATTCAGGCTATGAACGAGATTTTCTATCTCGGTAAATGAATATTTGTTTTCAAACAAAATTCTAACTCGTTAAATAAGCCTTCAGTTATAACGCTTTAGGAATTTTCAGGAACTATATTTTCGTTCTATGTTTACAGAACAAGTGTCCCACACGACTATTCGAAATTTCTATGTGTAAGCTTCTTCTAGGATAGCGCTTTAGCGATAATCCTTGAGGAATTCTATGAACAACGAATTTTCGTTCTATCTCCTAAACGAGTTTCCAGCACGTTATTTAAAACTTCTGTCATAAGTTTTCAAAGTCAAAGTCAAATATATTTATTCAACTAGGCCATTAAACGGCACTTTTGAACGTCAAATATATTAAAATTTACAAGTAATAAAATTGATTCTACCGTGCATTCGGCAAGTAGATTGTTATGGAGAAGAACGCACAAGAAACTCCACACTTACTCTTTTTTTAGGGTTCCGTACCCAAAGGGTAAAAACGGGACTCTATTGCTGAAACTCCGCGTTCCGTCTGTCTGTCTGTCTGTCTGTCTGTCTGTCACCAGGCTGTATCTCATGAACCGTGATAGCTAGACAGTTGAAATTTTCACAGAAGATGTATTTTTGTTGCCGCTATAACAACAAATACTAAAAACAGAATAAAATAAATATTTGAGTGGGGCTCCCATACAACAAACGTGATTTTTTTGCCGTTTTTTATGATAATGGTACGGAACCCTTCGTGCGCGAGTCAGACTCGCACTTGGCCGGTTTTTTTTTAAATAGGTGATTTGCATAAGTACATACATTAACAAATTAATATAAGTGAGGACGATGCACCCAGAATAGCTCTATACAGTATACTACGTACCTACAGGTATAATGTATTAAAAAGCATTAACAATTAATTAATTTGATATGTAGGAACATGGTTCTCACATACTTACAAATATTGCAAACAAAGGTGAAATACCTAATTCAACAACAACATAACAGTGTGTGAGTTAATTTCTAAATTTAAAAATAAAAAAATGATAATGAATACAATAACTATGAATAGGAATATAAATTAACAAATTTGATTTTGTCTACACCAAAGATTGCCCTATGGAGCAGGACCAGCATGTTTCCAAGCATTCTTATCTTGAATATAATTATCTAATTTGTAATATGCTTGTTTACACAGAGTGCTTTTAATAAAAGTTTTAAATTTACTTTCATTTAGTTTTAATATATCACAAGGTATTTTGTTATAGAATTAAACAAAGTACCCCATGAAAGATGATTGTACTTTAGCTAGTCTGTAAGAAGGTTGATCAAACTTATCTTTATTTCTGGTATTACAATTGTGTCACTGACTTTACTAAAGAGATGTATATTTTTCCTTACATGCATAATATTTTCATAAATGAATTGGCAAGAAACTGTCATACTATTAATATTTCTAAACAGTTCCCTAAGAGATTCACGGTGAGTTAACTTAGATATGGCTCTGACAGCTCTCTTTTGCAATATAAATATGGATTCAATGTCAGCCGCTAGACCCCACAGTAAAATACCGTATGATGTCATACGGTATTTTACTGTGGGGTCTATACTGTGACAGTAACTAAAACAGACCAAACGCGCGGTTTCTACATCCGTTAACTGTCTTATCTTTCTAACAGTATAAGCGGCTGAGCTTAGCCGACCCGCAAGAGATGTTATGTGAGGACCCGATTGCAATTTGTCGTCTAGAGTGATTCCCTGGCCTGCCTGATTTACAAAGTCCAGCTTTTCGCCATTCAATATTATATCGCATTCGGTACTTCTAACATTCTGCAATGTGAATCTAATACATTTGTTTTTTTTATCATTTAGTACCAAATTGTATGCCATGAACCAATTTTGGACCTGATGAATGGAGTTATTCACGTCATCAAGATTTCGTGACCGCCGATCTATTTTAAATATCAAAGATAACAAAAAACACCATCTTCGGTTGATTTTGTAGTAATTGGGGTAAATCGTTAATATAAACTAAAAGAGGAAAGGACCCAGTATCGAGCCTTGAGGAACACTCATTGTCATTTCAGACCCTAGTGAGTTTACACTGTTTAACTGAACTTCAACTTGCCTGGCTTTTAAATATGATCTAAGTAACTCAAGCGCTGTATGTCTAATTCCATAGTGCTCGAGCTTTAACAAAAGTGTCGCAATCGAACGCCTTCGAGAGGTCGCAAAAGATTCCAATGGCGTCCTGTGCTTCCTCCCAGGCGTTAAATATGTTCTTTATTAGGGTGACACCCGCGTCAGTTGTGCAACGCCCTTTGGTAAAACCGTACTGTTGATCATAAAAGATGAAATGTTTGTTAAAATAACGCAACAATTGGTTGAGCATTAACTTTTCGAAGACCTTACCTTAGACTGAGAACCTTACCTACCTTTCTTAGCGATAACTCTTCAGTGTTATTCCTTCGGGAACAAGTTTCTGTGTAATCTCCACAGGAGGTCTCCCAGTTACTGTAGCTTCTCAGGAAGCAGGTGCCAGGCGACGGTTATCACTCAGGAACGGTAACCCTCTCAGGAAGCAGGTAGCACCGTAGGAACGACTCAGGAACGGCGGTTGTGTCCCAGGAAAGCGGTCGGCCTCCAGAGATGGTCCACGCGTGGGAACCAATCCACGCGCGCACTCTTCACGACGGTAGACGCTCTGGAAGCAGTTTCCACAACGAAAACGATTGATAATGCGCCTTTTGACGACGCTAATCTCCCAGGAACCTGGTTGGCACCCAGTAACGCGGTCGTGTCCCAGGAACGTGGGCATACTTGTGGGGCTCAATCCACGCGTGTCTTCTCGCGACGGTAGTCCCTCAGGAACGTGGTAACACCCAGTAACGGGGTTTTCACCCAGGAATAGGGTTTCACACGGGGCCCAATCCACATGTGATTTTCTTCGCGACGATAGTCTCTTGAGAAAGTATTGCGCGCCGTCCCTCGTGATTGCGACCATAGTGACTCTTACTTCTCCTGTTTGGAGTCAGTCTCTTGTCAGTGGCAGTCGCGATGCCATCCTGCTACTGCGTGGTTGGCAAGACGGAATCTTGATCAGAATATCGATTATATTCCGACAAAAGGCGGCGCTACCACAATTATTTCCCGAAGAAACAGGAATGCAGCCTCAGTTGGAAGGTTTTCAACCGGGACTCTCTGCTTCTTACTTCTCGGGAACGTGTTCACCGGGACGGTACGCGTTTTGACTATTAAAGAAATATGATCTTAACCTTGACATTTGTAAGGTTTACGAGTTGGACGTCAGGCTTCTATGCGACAAGACAAAATGCCAAGGCAGCGCAATACAAATTTGTTTGGGTTCGTGACGGTCGGATATATGACAAGAATAATGAATCAACCCAAGGAATACATATCCGCAACTTCGATAGTCTAACCTTACTCAGGTAGAATACTATTATTATTATATAACAGTGATCATTGAAGTTTAGACTAAAATTCAATCCCCTCAGTATCTATTACCAAAACGTGCGAGGTATCCGCACAAAGACAGCTGAACTGTTTAACAACATCTTAAATGCAGCTACTCTGTTTTGGCACTGACTGAGACCTGGCTTAACTCAAATATTTCAGACAGTGAAGTTTTAGATAACCGATATATAGTTTACCGTAGGGACCGCGACCTTACACAAAGTTCAAAAACTAGTGGGGAAGGCGTTTTAATAGCAGTGTCCAAAGTGAATCCTTCACGTCGAATGTACGCATGGGAAAGCGATTGTGAGGACCTCTGGATCACATTGGAGGTGGTTATAGATAACAAGCATAAGAAAATAGCTATATGTGTAGTCTACCTGCCTCCTCCGGTTAAACTCGAAGCTTTGAATAGGTTTTTGGATAATGTTAGTAGAGTGGCTGATTGCGTTGATGATATTGTGGTTGTGGGTGATTTCAACCTGGGTTTCATCAATTGGACCTGGGATTGTAACTTGTCGTGTATGACGCCTCATAACATTACAAAATCGAATGCCGATAATAGTAATATTCGTTTGGGATTTGCACTAATTGATCTTATCTCGTTGTTAGTAACAACAGTATTAATAGTTTTTCTGTTGTAACAACAGAAAAACTCCGCTTGAAATTATGTTAGAAATTAGGCCTCAGTCGTCACTTAAATGTGCGCCTCGCTCGGACTACAACTTTTACAAAGCCAATTATAGTGCTATCTTTTCCGAACTGGGTAGTGTGTGGTGGTCTGAATGTTTCGATGGTCCATTGAGCGTTGATCAAATGGTCTCAAAATTGTATAGTAGATTAAATGCTAAATCAAATCAATGGTTAATCAGCGAACATGTACCCAAACGCAGGACTCGCAATGACCAGCATCCCATCTGGTTCACTCGTGATCTGGTACGTATCTTGAAGGAGAAAGATAAGTTACGACATAAATATCGCAAGTATAAAAATCCTCGGGATAAGCTTGAATACGAAAGCGTTCAAGCGTTGTTGCGTAACTGCTATTTTAATTATATAAACACTGTTCAGAACAGTCTAAAAAATAATCCCAAAAAAATAATAAACTTCAAATTGAAGGCCTTAGATCTTAATAAAGGAGCAGGGCCCGATGGCATCCCTCCTCTCTTCATTAAAAGATGTGCCCCGCTTCTGTCGTACCCATTGAAGGAAATTTTTAATAAATCCCTCATAAGCGGCACGTTTCCTGTTGAATGGAAGCGGGCGCGGATATTTCCAGTCTTTAAGAAGGGTGACAGTGGTAATGTTAAAAACTACAGAACTATTTCGATGCTGTCATGTTTTTCAAAAATATTTGAAAGTATCATCTGCCCAGTACTAACAAGTCATACGAAATACCTGATAAGAGTGGAGCAGCACGGCTTTCAGGAAGGCAAATCGGTTTTGACTAACCTTGTCGCTTAAATCACGCCTATCATGGACGGAATCGATGGAAACCAGCAGATTGACTCGGTCTACACTGATTTTGCTAGCGCCTTCGATTGCGTAGATAATAAAAATAAATAAATAATAAAAAGTCTTTATTACTTCAATTGTACCACAAAACACTATATCTAAACACTTTGCGTTACAACTAGGGTAAAGTGTGTTTACGATGAACTCTGGCACCCAATGTAAGATTTAACTAGCTAGATCACAAACTACTTATTAGAAAGCTGCAAAATCAGTGTGGTATTTGTGGTTCGATGCTGAGTTGGTTTGAATCATACCTCGAAAATCGTGAGCAGGTGGTGATTTTGGCCGGACACGAGTCTAACAAATACATTGCCAGATCTGGAGTACCACAAGGGTCCCATTTGGGCCCAATACTGTTCTTACTCTTTGTCAACGATATCGTGACTCAAATCCACCATTGCCAATGCTCCCTTTTTGCCGATGACATGAAAATCTCACGTCGCAATATGATACAGGCAGACCTGGACCGGGTTTATGAGTGGTGTTGCGACAACAAAATGAAGCTTAATGCGTCAAAATGCCAACATATTCGCTTTACACGAAAAAGAAAGGTGATTGAGAAGGGCTTTCGCATAAATAACGAGGAATTCGCTGTTGTACCAGAAGTTAGGGACTTAGGCGTGATTCTGGACTCTAAATTAAGTTTTATTTCTCATTACAGCAGTGTGATAAAGAAGGGTGCAAAAATGTTGGGTTTCATAAAACGCAACACCAAAGACTTCAAGCATACTGCCTCTAGGATAACATTATTTAATGCCTTGGTGCGTAGTGTGCTTGGATTCGGCAGTGTTGTCTGGAACCAACACTATGCTGTACACTCTGATCGTATCGAGTCGCTCCAAAGGTCTTTCACAAGGCATCTTGCATTTGTTACCCCTGGTGTCAGCATGCGATGTTCATACGAAGAAAGACTGTCTCGTTTCGGGCTACGCACCCTTCAGCATCGCAGACGCATGTTGGACTTGCTGTTCCTCCAGAAAATTGAGCGGAGTTCCACATCGTGTGATGGACTTTTGGAGCGTATCGGGATATGCGTTCCTAAATTAAAAGCCCGGCGAAAATGTAGGAACTTGTTTGATACCCCCCAACAAAAATCGAATCTTGGGATGAATTCCCCTATGACAAGGCTTTCTTCAACGTACAATGCTTGGTGTGAGCTACTTGATCTAGACATATTTCATGACCGTCCCACTCAGCTCAGACGAAAGATCTTGGGATAGGAAAGAAAAGATGTGATCTGTGTGACATGATAATTTGATTTTAATACAATTATTTTTATTCTCATTGTTTTAATTTAATTGATTTGTAATTGTTAACTCACGATTCTTATTTTTTATTTATAATTTGTATTGTAATTTTGCTTATTTTATAGTTATAATTTTTTCTTTGTTAAATTTGATTTTTTACTATCGTATTGTACCGGTGGCCTACAGCTAAGTATTATGTTATAAAACAGAAGTGCATATCGTATTTAGTGACAAAAAATCATACAAATTTAATAAACACGACCTTTAAAGATAATATTTCAATTCTTAACTTCATAAGGAGTGTTCTTATAGGTGCTAGCCACTAGGGCATGTAATATCGAAAGTTTTCAATTCCGATATTGATTTCCGATATTAGGCTAACAAGATGCTAATAATTATTTATTAAAACTGTACATTCAACGTGGCAATGCTGCCAGTCTTCTGGGCACGTTCCCGGATGACAGCGATGTGGAGGAGTACTTCGACGCCTAAGTGTACTTTTCTTTTGTATATAGTGTAAGTAGTTAGGTTTAGTTTTTTTTTGGATAGTTTACTTTTGTTTAGTGTTTAAGTATGTACAGTTTCCGATATTAGATCTGAATATCGGAATGCCGATATTAATATCGAAATTGCGCTCTCTCTTTAAATATCGCATATTTTGTTTGTTAATTGCACATATTCGGTATAAGGATCCAACCTGATTGATGAGAACAATAAAATAACCGGCCAAGTGCGAGTTGACTCGCGCATGAAGGGTTCCGTACCATTATCGCAAAAAACGGCAAAAAAATCACGTTTGTTGTATGGGAGCCCCCCCTCAAATATTAATTGTATTCTGTTTTTATTGTATTTGTTGTTATAGCGGCAACAGAAATATATCATCTGTGAAACTTTCAACTGTCTAGCTATCACGGTTCATGAGATACAGCCTGGTGACAGACAGACGGACAGACAGACAGACGGACCGCGGCGTCTTAGTAATAGGGTCCCGTTTTTACCCTTTGGGTACGGAACACTAAAAAACACGTTTATGCCGCACATAATTTTATCGACAGGATTTTCTAATGTGTCTCTCTCTTCGGTAACAGGGCTCGACAGCACACATTTTATTTCTGTAAATACGGGATCACTTGCTTTTGGAAGATCATCAGGATCACGGAAAACATTTTTGTATAATAAAAACTCTTTTTTTTTGTTCCTCCAAGGGCACAACATATTTTCTTCCCCTTTTCATGATGAAGAAAAAACTATATTAATTTTTATTTATAACTAGCTGACCCGGCAAACTTTGTTTTGCCAAAAAAACACCAAACATTTATCTACCCTACCTTACACTACCCTACCCTATCCTACACTACCCTACCCTACACTACACTACACTACCCTACCCTACACTACACTACCCTACACTACACTACCTTACCCTACACTACCGTACCTTACAAAAAAAAATACGTAAAAACCATCTTTGAACTTCAAAGAACATTTAAAAAAAAAATTGGCCAAATTGGTCCAGGCGTCGTTGAGTTATGCGCTTACCAACACATTTTGCGATTCATTTTTATATTATAGAAGATATTCACAATTCGCCAGTAAAACTTCGAAAAATCTAAGAAATGTAACCTTCTGGCAACGCTGGAGTAGACGCATGTGAGTACAGTTAGATATGATAGGTTATCTCCGAAGGTCAAGCCGAAGGCACAGAACTGAAATAACTGTTTTTTTACAACGATTATCATGTAGCTCTAAATAATTAATCCTATTTTTCTATGATGATTGATGATAACAAAAATATAATTTAGAACGCACATTATTTTATGTAAAACGTACCGCAGCTGTCACTTTTTTAACTGAGTTCCTGTCATAGACAGAGGACAGACATACTAAATTAGGGATGGGCAAATGGATAAAATATATCGATATATATCGTATCGATACTTTTCAGATTCAGATTTATTATAAATGTATCGATATATATTTTCTAAAAATATCGATATTTCGATATTTTTGCTCAAAAGATTTCATCCATATTCCCAAAGCATTCAAAATTCGTAAAAAAGAATAGACATGAAGAAAACAGTATTTTTATAAATGCTCGAGCGATAGAGTTAACGACGCACGAATAGCATGCAAGGAGTATCTAGCAACATTAAACACGAAACCAAAGTTGCGTTCAAAAAATATCGAAATTGATACGAATTCAATTCGATACTCTGAAATAAATAACGAATATCGATATATCGTGATTAAAATATCGACAAATGTATGGAAAATATCGACATTTTGATATATCGATATTTTTTGCCCATACCTATACTAAATAATGTCAATGTCAAGTTAGTTGGTGTAGTGTCACATTTGTTTCATGTTTGTGTTTTGGTTTAAAGGAATGATTGTAAATTAATTAAAAATAACCCACTGCTTGATTACAAACAGCACAATGCCGAAACCGGTATGTGTGCAATGTAGCACCAACGACTCTTTACTATGGCGCTCTGCCGAAAACGGACAAATATGCAACGAGTGTTACCTTTCAAACGCAGCCAGCAGGGAAGCTAAAAGTGACGCCAGCATCAAAACAGAGCCTGAGAGAGACGACAAGAGTCAGGATAAGGATGACGCGGATAGCAAGAACGGGAGGAGCGAAGGAGAGGCTACACCCGCTAAAGCGACGGGTAAAGGATGTAGGAAGAGTACGCGTTCAACTAGATATAAAGCGAAAACACCAGCGCCACCCGCGCCTTCGAAGGGCCCGGCGGCACGTGGACGCGGTCGGCGCAGTATATTCAAGCGCCAGCCTCTGAAAGCCCCCACAGCTACTGCAACGGTGGTGACAAGCGACTCAATTTTCTACAAAGGCAACTACATGCAAGTGGGCGACATCGTGTCCATGACAGATATAGACGGCGGCACGTTTTACGCGCAGCTCCGCGGCTTCCTCACCGATCAGTACTGCGAGAAGAGTGCCGTGGTCACCTGGCTGCTGCCAACTAAGGCCAGCCCACCGCCTGAGAAGTGCTTTGATCCCGCTACTTACATCATAGGTACATTCTCTCTCATTGAAGACTTAAAATGTCTACACTTTCATAACCACAAAACTTTTCATCTATTGCTCAGTGCGAAATCTTGCTTATAAATAGATTGTTTCTATGAAAACAGAAATGATAAAATCTGAAAATACTTGATTTTTTGTACCTTATTAAATCTGTATTAGTTGAAAGAACATTGCCATAGATGTTGTGGCTGATATTTGGAATATATAATTACAAATTAAGAACACATTACAGCTACAAGGCATGCCTACTTATTATAGTAAAGAATAGAATATAATGTATTTATTTGTCAGAATATTGTACAAAGCTGTTGTGTGATAAATTATGTATTATTATCATAATATTCAGCCGTTTCCGTTATACAAATAATAATATGGTTTGTTAAATTAGGGGGCATCATTACATTAAAATTAAGTTATTAATCAATAGAATTCTATTGATTAATAACTCCCTTAATTTTAATGTTAGTTGTAAAAGAGATTCAAGGAGGAAAGGAAGTCAAGGAGATAAAATTTGATTTATAGGCAATAATGTCAAATATTTAGGTAAATTTTTCATTCATACAATCTTCAGTCAAGTAATAACATTTACTTATAAGAAAATTAAATAATTTACATTTAAATGTTCTGAGGCTGAGAGTTTTGAAGCTATCAGGTAATTTGTTGTAAACAGTAATGGAAATGCAGTATACACCACTAGAAAACAACTTAATTCTACGCCTAGGATACTACATCGTTATTGTATAAGTATATATCATAAAAGTGTATTTTTCAGATGATCTTATGACAAAATTGATTGAATTTATTGCTATTCACAGGCCCTGAAGAAGATCTGCCTCGTAAGCTGGAGGTGATGGAGTTTGTGATGCATGCCCCATCGGACTACTACAAGGCCAGTAACAGCCCATACTCACTCACAGACAACGAGATCAACAACTACAGCGGCTACATCTGGACCAGTCTCGAGCCCAAGGAGAAGACATAGACTTGTACAACTAGATCTTAGCTTGTATTGTTAGTAATAAAGATATTTTTAAGTGAAATTGGTTGATGAATTTATTGAGTAGGTATCACATATTTGTATTATCTGGTGGACGTAGGCTACCTCCACATTTTAGCTGGTCCTCATCAATGAGCATAGCATAATAATAGCCTCTGGAACTTGTTCTCTCTATGAGAGCTCTTCTTTCATCATTAGTTAGCATAAACACAATTTATTTTTATTACTGCTAAAATTACTAATTTTGGATGGCCTAAAAAGTAGTCTTAGCGGATCTTCGCGCCTGAAGTTGGCTCTGTGAACGATTGCACAAGAAACAGTGTGTCATTGAGTATACTGCAGGGAGTATGCGAGATAGGACGATGCGACAAACGAAAGCAAGTGAAAGAGGCAGTGATACAATACTATCTTCTATTCTACTTCAACATTGACACAAAATAGCAACTGCGCAGGGTCTTGCAGCCAACTGCCGAGAAACAAAGATTGGCTGTGACTACTAATATCTGCCTAGCTGGCGAAGTAGCCGTAGTACTTGTAGGGAAGCTTACTGCGTAAGGCTTACGCAATAAATCCGAACTCTGTCCGTCATAATTCAGAACATTTTCAATCCGGATAGAAATCAAATCACGGACACGGCTCGGATGGGTTTATTCCCATCGGCCACCCCCAAGTTGCCACCCCGGTGGCCGATGGGAATGATTTAGTGAAATTTCCTACCTTCCTTTATTCCCATCTGCCACCGGGGTGGTGGATGGCACTAACTAGTGGCGTATGCCGATTTATTCCCATCTGCCACCTTCATAAGTTTAGTCGGGTGGTTGATTCTCATGACCGTAAAATGGGGTGAATAGAAAAAATATCTAGAAAGTTTTCAAGGTTCATATTTGACTATTTTTCGTTGAAGGATTTTGGTAGAATTTTAAACCACCAACATTTTTTCTTTGAGTTGGCAACAATTTGATGAAATTAAAAAAAAAAAGAAATAGAAACAGTGGCAAAATCTTTCATGTCCTTGGCAAAGCATAGTTTGGATGAATGGAGGCTCTGATCGATATCGTTCACACATACTACAAACAAAAAAGGACCGAGCAACGAACCCTGAGACACTCCGCTGGGCAAGTTTACCCAACTAGACATATCATTATTGAGAACTACTGCTTGTGTCAGAAGAGAACCAAGAGGTCCCCACGGATGTAGCTTAGCTTCTTTATCAGGGTATTGTAGTCGAGCCGATCAAATGCCTTACTACAATCTGTGCAAACCACATCGATCTGCTTACCGTTACCCATAGCATCCGTAATCAAACCATTAAATAAAATAAAATTAGAAATGGTAGACCGTCCTTATATATACCTAAAATCCGTGAAGCTAGCAAGGGCGAATCTATCTGGTTATAGACAATCCTCTCAAATATTTTAGCTATAATACACAGCTTGCATATAGGCCCACGATTAGTAATCTCTTTTATACACCTCTTCTTATATTAACACCTTGAGTCCCGACTTCCAAAAACCAAAATTGAAATAGGTAGGGCAATGCAATGATATTATTATTAAGTTATCAGGGCCAGCACCTTTAGTTGGATCCAAGTAACAAAGTAAACCGGTCACAGCATCAACATTCACTTTTATGTGACAAATGTCTTGAGAATCGCCCACCACCCCGGTGGCAGATGGGAATAAAGGAAGGTGGCAGATTTCACTAAATAAGTCTCATCGACCACCGGGGTGGCAAACGCCACTAGTTAGTGCCATCCGCCACCCCGGTGGCAGATGGGAATAAAGGAATGTAGGAAATTTCACTAAATCATTCCCATCGGCCACCGGGGTGGCAACTGGGGGGTGGCCGATGGAAATAAACCCTCGGATGTAGTGTGTAACCGTATATGTAATTAGACTATATTAGAGTAGCACCTGCAGAAAGACAATTGATTGAATTGAATTACCTTAATTTTTTTTTGCAATTCAATCACAGATACGAAGAAACTAAACGTAAGTGCAGTCAGACTGTCAGACAAACTTGACAATTGACAGCGGTCTGCTGTCATGTCATTATTTATTGTCATTCATATGTCATTGTTTAATCGTTGAATGTTGTGGGTTATTGGCGATTATCCTGTTTTCCGTTGTAAATCATTATTCAGTAACTATTGAGATATTTTGCACAATTTATAATTAATAATGAGTCGCAAAGAAGCTTTGTCGTCGTTCATCCAGCAGATCCACGGGCGCCCTGTCGTCGTCAAACTGAACAGCGGCGTCGATTACAGAGGTTATAATCATTTGTTTATTTACTTCGATACTTTACCTTGAGCTGCCTCGCTCTTCGAGATGACATCAGATATACGCACTACGCACTTACGCAGTTACAGTACGATCGGTGAGTCGTGGCCCGTGTGAACATAGACCTAATTTGAACATAGGCATTGATTAGTACACTCGTGAAGAAAATAGCCACTTGGTTCGTAAAGTATGTTCTACCTAACCATTGGCGCTATCTTTAGACGGGCCACGACTCATCGGTCGTACTGTACCTTTATTTGTTTTCCATAGACATGAGGTAGCTGTATTGAATGAGATAATCGTGAAAACAATGTCTGTTTGTATGAGGTAGTTTTATAGGTTAAGTACCTACTAATAAAAATAAAGATAATGTGAACAGCCATCAAACATCACTATTGTGGAAAGAGGCCCATATTAGGAGCGCAGCATGGCATGGTGGGATTTTGAATAATTTCTTATTCAACAAATTTTCTTATTGGGTTCAAATCGGAAAAATAATCATGTTAAAATTGAGCATAATGTGGTTTCAGGTGTGCTGGCGTGCCTGGACGGCTACATGAACATAGCGCTTGAACAGACTGAAGAGTATGTGAATGGACAGCTCAAGAACAAATACGGAGATGCATTCATCCGTGGAAACAATGTGCTCTACATCAGCACGCAGAAGAGACGGATATAGGTAACTCAGTATTGTAATAAGATAGGGTTAAGAATTAAATAAATATTTTGTAATCTCTAACATTTTAGTAGTTTTATTTTCATTTAAAACAAAGAAGTATTACAAAATGTTAAATATGGATTGGCTCAATGATAAATAACATTGTGAGGGAAACAATAAATAACACTGAACAGGAAGTTGATTTCTTCATGTGTAGTAAAACTTCACGTCTCCATACATCTGGGGAAATGGAAAACAATGACTATAAGAACCAAGGCAGTTTATGGTAATGGAAATGCATATTTTCTTACTAATTCATTTCAGCATTAAGATAACTACGTAGTTTGTTTTTTAATACAGAGGCCTATCATTACACAGGCACAGGAAATTACCGAAGTTTTAATCATTTTGAAAAACAATAGCACACTCGTACTCAGATGTTGAGTGAGAGAGGCAAGACCATCCATAGCTGCTTTTGTACGTATGTTGGGAGTCTAAAACAATGAAACATTAATATTGTCTATTACAGCGTTTCTATTGTAGTCAATATCTGCTAACAGCTTACCTTGACATCTCTAGGCACATCTTTGGGACCTTTTCCGTTGCCCAGATCCGCAATAAGCTTCTCTCCTCTATAACCATAATTCTTAGCATACTGTTCTCTTCCACTTTTAGCATGGTCTGGATCAAAGGTAGCATCGACTCTGTAGTTGAGAATACGTCGGTCAAACAGCGGTGCCCAGAAACTTGAGTAAACATACACACTGTCACAACATGAGATCACTGCTAGTAGAGTCAGCACAACTGTCAGCTGTGTGAGATGCATGTTTAGTGAACTGCTTTACGTAATACACTGAATGGAACCTATCAAGTGAGCCCTGTATACGGTAGAGTATACTTAGTATGTGAGTGCAAATAGTACTGTTTGATGAGCTAAACATGCTCAAGGATATGTTCAAGTTGTGAGCTATGTTTGATTGTTTGTTATGGCGATGATAATGTATGTTGTGACTGACACCTAGGCGGCAAAAGGAAAATAACATACGTCGAACTTTATATCCGCCGTGTAGTGGCCACGCTTTCAGCCACTACTTACTTCCTACTCATATTATAAATGCGAAAGTATGGATGGATGTTGGTTACTCAATCACACCAGAACGGCCGAACGGATCGGGATGAAATTTGGCAAAAGTGATAGATTATAGCCTGGTATAATGGTATGGTATGCTCCCGTGGGATAATAAAACACTATCCACGCGAGCGAAGCCGCTGGCAGAAGCTAGTGTAATATACCTGTAGTACGTACAGTCGGTAATAGCTGTTACCTGACCCACCCTGCCGTTAGCTGATCTACTAAAGCTAGACGATTTTGAAGCTTCTACAAATAGCAGTAGATAAGTTTTATGCGATACGTATGAGCTTATCGAAATAGAACGACTTGTTCAAAGTAGGCAAATATTATAGAAAACAGTTATGCCAATTTGATCTTTAACAAGTAACGTTAGGGTAGGTAAGCGTTTGAATACTGTTTTGTCACCATGATGGACTTGTTTATTTCTATAATACAAAATGTGGTAAGTCGATTTGGTCTAGTGGTTGCATCAGTGAACCTATGTCAACATGGTTGCGAGTTAAAACTAACCTTCCCCTTCTTGTTACATTAGCATTATGTTTACAATATTCAATAATATTTTTGAATTCAAGTTTTTTTTATTTTTTATTATTCTTTATAGGCTCGCGCTTGACCACTATCTCACTTGATGGTAAGCGATGATGTGGTCGACGGTGGAGCACGCTTGCCTAGAAGTAACCTATTTACTCTTGACTTAAAGACCCCTAGATTGTAGCTATTGGGAAACACAGACTCCGGCAGGGAATTCCACTCCTTAGCTGTACGTATAATAAAAGTATTCTCAAAACGTTTAGTGCGTATGGGTGGGATGTCTACCATGTACCGATGGCGCTTCGCCGTACGTCTGGTAGTCCGATGATGAAACGGGCTGGGCGGAATTAGATCATCATCAGGCAATTCCATCGCACACTCCCCGAAATGAATGAAAAACCGACAAGCTGGCAACTCGGCGACGGTGTTCAAGGCTCTGGAGCTTTGACATAACCAGTGCTTCATCGCCGATGAGCCTCTTGGCTGGCCCGCTTTTCGATCGACTCTAGTGTAATATTAGTATTGTAGTAATATTAAATTAAAATAGTTTTTTTTTATTGGGTCTTTATAGAAATTATAATTGGAAAAAGACGTTTATTTTCGCAATGTAGTAAGGCAAAATAAAAAACACCGGCCAAGTGCGAGTCGGACTCGCGCACGAAGGGTTCCGTACCACTATCGTAAAAAACGGCAAAAAAAACCACGTTTGTTGTATGGGAGCCCCCCTTAAATATTTATTTTGTTTTTAGTATTTGTTGTTGTAGCGGCAACAGATATACACCACCTGTGGAAATTTCAACTGTCTAGCTATCACGGTTCATGAGATACAGCCTGGTGACAGAAAAACAGACAGACAAACAGACGGACCGCGCAGTCTCAGTAATAGGGTCCCGTTTTTACCCTTTGGGTATGGAACCCTAAAAAGGTTCGCGCGTAGTCACTTCAATTGTGCGTAGACTGGGTTTAGCTTCGTTGTCACGGTTCATTTTTATTTTCCTCTCCTTAACTTAGTAACATTTGACTACCAGTTTTTTTTTGTGAATACGCATATTTATCTTTCCAACCTACCTATTATAATAATTAATTTTACCCACTTATTATAAGTTAGGCAAAAATATTACCAATTTAGACATTTCATATTTGAAGAATGTGTCCGTCTATAGATGTTTACAATAATGCAAGATATACTTATAAAATAGATTCAAAATTGAAAGCTAAATAATATATCTTCGACGCAAGATTTGAACTCGCATCTTGTTCATCTCAGCCTTCACGAACCACGAGACCAGATCTACTTGAATATAATAATTAAAATAAGCTATTAGTAGCATTGAAACTAATTATATTATAATACCCTGATAAACTTTTAGTCTTACAGCATAAAAGTCAAAATCACAAAACAAATAGTTATTAATATCCTAACGGTAACTTTTAAAAGATCAAATTGCGTATCTGAATTATTATTGTATTTGTTCGATTGTAGCGATAGTCTGATAAACTCATACAAATTAAATAAGCCTCAATGTTAGAGGCACAGGGTTCAAACTTGTTCGTTTTAGGGTGGGTCAGGTAACAGCTATTACCGTCTGTACATATTTGGTATGTATGTTAACTTAAATTTTGAAAGTTGATGCGAGTGAGTCCTTTACCCATACCGGGTATTTTGGTCATTCAGAACAGTCTTGTTCATTTATTCACATTAAACTGTTGTCTAGGTCATAGTACATACATAGTACTGATACCTACATATGGAGATTTGTTTTCAAGCAGTCCTTATTTGTAGAGCTTCATAAATAAGTCGCCAAGGTTACGCAATCAAATAAATACAAGTTTTATGTCTTAACTATTTTATTATAATTATACTTATATTATAACTATACTACAAATTATACAAATAAAATTTAATAAATCAACCTAATACTTGCCTACAAAAAATATGAATATGTATACATAAGACAGCCACTCTGTATTTAGATGTAAGTATAGTTCTCGCCAAACTTCTTGACCGCCCTGAAGTTTGCTACAATGGCTGCGCAGTAGTAAATCTCATACAAAAACAGCACCTATCCGTGCCTTGCGCATCAAGTAAACCAACTTCAGGGCAGCCCAGAACTTTGACGAGAACTATAGATACAGGTATTCCATAATTTCAATAATGTACTAATGTTGCGTAACACAAATTTTCTGGCACGTTAATATAAATCAATGACATGACAAAATTAAACTCAAATCAATTTAGCCGATTGGCTGATTTAACTGATTTCGTTTCGATTTGATAATTCAGTCCACCAATCGGCGCAGCGGGCATACGATCCACTGGATGCGAGACGCACACGACCGAGCGAGGTGGCTGATAATTTGGGGAGGTCTATTGTCCAGCAGTGGACTTCCTTCGGCTGAAACGATGATGATGAATCACTGCAGTTTACCTAAAAATTTTGTTGTTGACGTTCGTGCCAGCCCCTGAAGTGTTTCTGCTTGCCTAGTAGATGCCCTCGAGCGGCGAGTAGGACTTGTACTGGTACAGCTCGGGGCCGCCGTACCCGTAAAGCAGCTTACCCTTGCCGTTCTCGTCGTAGTACGGGTAGCGGTAGTTTGGCCTGCGACATACGGGGAATGTTGTCAGATATCTTTGCGCAGCTCATATTTAGATGTCGCTACATAATACGCCATATTTTATTTATTTATTTAGTATTACGTAAAAAAAAAGAAAAGCATAGCATGCACTATATTATGTGCAGAAAATTACACAATTTAATATTTAAAACAAGTTTTAACTAGTTAAAAGTTTGAAAAAACCAAAAAGAAAAAAAATATCATTTTAATTTATTATAATCAATTGATTACTACAGTGAATTAAATAAAATAACATAGATGAAATTAAATTAGAAAAGATTAAATTAAATTAGAATTTATTATAATTTACAAGCTTTTAATGTATGTAGGTATAGTTCTCGCCAAACTTCTTGGCCGCCCTTAAGTTGGCTACAATGTCTGCGCAGTAGTAAATCTCATACAAAAACAGCACCGTTTCGTGCCTTGCGCATGCGGAAAGCCAACTTCAGGGCGGCCCGGAAGTTTGGCGAGAGCTATAAGTTTGTTCGGCAGGCAGCCTTAGTGCGTAGTGAATTCGGCAAGGCAAAGAGTTAGTATGAAAAATCGTCCAATCACATAGACAGAAATCCCCATCGCGTCTTTCATCTCGCATGTGATTGGTCAATTTTTCAAACTCTTTGCCCTTTGCCTTGCCGAATTCATTAGCAATAAGGCTGCGAGTCAAATCTTGCAAATTAATTTTAAAGCATCATCGATCGTTATCCTCCACCGATTAAGATTAAATTTTGCTTACACGTTTAGTTTGGATGACAATGCATGGCTAGCTAAGTGACGTCATTCTAAATCCAATATGGCGGACTAGTCATTTATTGTGCACTGCCATGATATGGGTATCAAATGGAAGGGTTTGCTGAGAAGAATACGAAAAAGCTTGCTTAGTATGTTATTGTTTAAGTATTCTGATAGATTGAGGAATGAGGTAATAAGACAACGTTGTGGTTTAAAAGAAGATGTAGTGACTAAAATTGAAAAGAGTATGTTAAGATGGTATGGCCATGTTGAGAGGATGAATGAAAGGTATTTACAAGGCAGACGTGAATGGAAACGCCGGGAGGGGACGCCCTAGAAAGACATACATAGACCATAAAGCCAAGTGCGCAGTACCCATAACCGGTGTGTGTGTATGACTAGATGTATGAATGAGTGTGAAGCAAAATAAGTATGTAAGGATCGTAGCAGGTGGCGTTCTGTAGTTTCTGCCTACCCCGATGGGAAAAAGGCGTGAGTATAAGTATGTATTGTAAAGAAGTAGTCAAATAAATCTCATACAGACGTAAATCTGGATTCGATTCACAATACTGTGTTGTGTCATGTCGCGGTGCCTTCTGAGTGTTATTTCTCTAATGGGTTTTTCGCGAGCTATTTTAAACAACAAACATTAATTCACCAAAAAAATATTTAAATTTGTTTGCCAGGTATTTCGTGTTAGGATTCACATAAGTATAGTTCGGTTTAAACCTGATGGCGGATTCGAACATCCCACGAGTCGCAGCGCAGTAGCAACTTGAAATGCCGCCATTCAATTTGAATAGAGCTGTACTCACCAAATTGTTCGCACATGAATCTTAGCAAAATCTCGCAATACGAATGCAGGTCTTTTATGTAAACATGCATAAAGAACAACACGAAGTTTACCACGATTTGGTAGGTACAGATGGTTCTATGTTCTATGTTATGGGGGTTTGGTTTCCGCACTTAGTCCTTCAGCTGGACCATTGTGCGTGGGCCATGGCGGCCGTTGGGTGGATTATTCCAGCCAGCCCACCTCCCTCCAGAAGCTGATTAGGGCTCCTGGTTTCTTTAGAACGTCCGTGTAAGTTCTGGGCGACCCGAGGGTACAGATGGTTATTACCTCTCAAAGTACTGGAAGTTGGGCGCTCGGGGCTGCGGGATCGTGCCGTCAGCCGCCAGCAGCGAGGAGAGCAGCACCACCATCTGGAAACATCAGCATAATCATTATATACTCGCCTGCAACACAGTATATTACCTACCTAAACCAATACAGGGCAAAGTCTACCCATGTGCCATATTTTCAAGTCATCAATATCAAATATAAATGGCTTCTGTGAAGCCGACTATTTTCATTAGAAAACTCTACTTTATTAAAAAATAAAACCCTTTGCAAAACAGTTTTTTGATGAGCATACTTAGGCCCAGTTCCTGGAAAGTAAATTAATCGTACAATGCACGTTAGCTGCTGTAATTAGTTAAATGAGTTTTCATCAACCAATCGCATCACTTGACTGCACCGACGGTCGGTGGAGCACTGTTACCGGCCTTAAGGGTGCCCTAGTCGTTTATACTTCCATACTAACTTAGTATGGCGGTTACTCCACTGTTTGACGGTGTACGTTCAAAATAATAAAAATATATCCATTTGACTCATTATTATCTAGCCATGTATGGCAACAAGAAAAAGTAAAAAAAATACCTACAATTGAAAGTTATGAGCGTCTAAAGTTCCATATTTCAACACTAATTTTAACGCTTCGGCGACGGAAACGCACGGAAATAAATACCATAGGAAGAAGTAAAATTGCAAAACAGTACACCATACAGGGATAGACTAGTAATTTTGAACAGAAACATTCAGTAGTTTTTTCATGATATCCATATTCCCAAAGGTCTGTATTATATAAACCTACTTAAAAGAACGAAAACGGAAGGTATTTTGTATGTAGGTATACAAAAATACCGTTCCGTTTTCGTTATTTTAATCAGCAAAAGTTTTTCGACTAACTTGTCTAATATGTAACATATTGCCTAAGAAATTCGTTTCGAAATATGAACATTTAGATACAAGATTATAAAAAAAAACAATATTAGGTACCTAATAACAGTTACAAAATGACTTTTGTATGGAGTTTCGATATCAATAAGTAACTACAATGTAATTATTTTTCTTTTTGGCGGCCAAATACGAGTGAAACAATTTGCAATTTAAAGAAAAAAAAGTGCGTAACTGAATAGGCTACTGTTGGTAGACGCATTCTGCCGCTACGCCCGCGCTTTTTCCACCGCCCCTTCCGGCAGAATGATACTGGACCTGTTACCTCCCGAAAAAGCGCGCGTTGATTGTGTGTATAAGAATAGTTTGTGGTTTTTAGTCTGAACGAAAAACTAAAATTTATTAATTGCAAATTTTAACCTGTTTCTAATAAATTGTTGTTGGAACTTATTTGCATATAATTAAGTAAGCTCATCAGTTAATGGAAAAAAAATCGTTCGTTTCTCGCATAAAAGGGCTTTATTTTAACACTTGCATGTAGCGTTCGAAATTGGCTACATCGCTCGTGTTAAAATCTTGACTTTTTATGCTCGACACGAAATGTACCTACACGCACTAGTTTCTAACTGCTCATTACAGCCTCTATCCCTTTCACACGTGTTGTTGGATGAGATTGCATGCATTTTAACTTAAACCCTGCCCAGTCCGTCCAAAAAATAGTTCGTGCCACCTACTAGCGCACCTTTAAGCTGTGTGAATGTAAATATTACAAGTTAATTTTTAAAACCCTAAATATTTTTAATTCATGCTACATAATGTATATGTAGTAGGTAGTAGCTTCGATCGAAAATCTATTGAACACGTAATTATGACACGATATCCTGCGGAAAACTCCCCGATTCAAGCACTAAAACGCCCATAACGGCTGAACCGATTTTCATCGAACATAGCTAAGAACACTCTCGATAAAGACACCTTTCAAACAAAACAAAACGAAATCAAAATCGGCTCAATCCGTTTAGGAGCTATGATGCCACAAACACACATGTCAAACTCCCTCTTTACCCAAACAGTCCCGTCATCTAGTCAGCGGTAGCACAGATATATTAGCTAAGTATTATATTACTAGGCGGTAGTAAGTAGGAACTAGAGCACGGTAAAAATATCTTTATAACTTTACCGTGACTAGAGGTACATAACTTACGGCTGTATTTTTTTGTGCGTCGGAGAATAAAAGTAAAACAATGTCAATGACTCTCACAGACCTCACTCAACTAAGAAATACATTCATCAAGATTGAGGTGAGCGGGTCACCCCGATCGGTCTGATCCCCTACTTAGGAGCAGTCGAAATGTTGTGATTTATCTCATCTCACAACTTATTATCATACGGTTTACATATCTGAATAACTCAAAGCGTATTATTGTACAGTCAACTGCAATTCCTTTGTAACTTAGGTACCTACATTTAGCCCCCTTATAACAGTAGTTATGGCCCGTTTTCCCAGTGCAAATTTTATTTTTGTACTTTAGGTACCTACTGTTTTAATGGGCTGTCTACTGACGTGCAGTTGACCGTACGCACCTACAATATGTACGTATACCTACTTAAGTGCTTAAAGTAACAATAGGCATAATTGCATTTGGTTCTCAATTTTTAGAATCACAGTGATATTACGTCACTAAAACCTCACAAACCATCGTCCTTGTGACATGGACTCATAGGTTACACGGACACATTACACACACACAGTTTCACAACACAAACTTACACAACACACATTATCAAACATTTAATAACAAACAATTTTTTTTTCTCTGAACTACTAACCATCGCCAGGATATATTTGAAGCACTGCATGTTCCTTAACTTTCACTGCACTGTCAGTTCGTCTTCCCGCCAAAACGCGTTCTATTTTCGATAAAGTTTGTCTCTTAATGTTGCGTACTTGCGTGGTTTTCTGTCCATGCCACAACACTGTCTGTGTGGTCTGTGGTGGAGCGGTCGCGGTCGTCGATTGGAAGGGAAAGTATGACTTGAATGTTAATGATGGCCCCTCCCCAGTCCCCGCCACCAAACTACTGTCGACGTGCCGGCGAACACTTATCCAACAGATACATGTCTTCAGATAAAAAGGTCCAGTAAGATGTACTTAAGCACTTTATTTCTGTGAAAAATAAATGAGTCTTTCCAATAAACATCACTTATTTTTAAAATATCTTCCTAGCAGTACATTCCACGGGTATAAAACCACGGCCGTGGTGGCGCGACACAATAAGTGAAAGTGTTATTACCGCCTGATCGCCTGTCGGTCTGTGAGCTGAGGTACCGCTACGTGATTCTGAACCGTCTCGAACCTCAATTTTTTTGTCACAGAATAGTCTACAGACAGAAGGTTAAGCAAAAAGACAGAGGGTTTTAATTAGGTACTTTTAAACATATAGTGTTATATATTTTCGAAATTACGTCTTAAAACCTTTATTTTGATACCTCACACGATGGGTTTGGATTGGAAGAAAAAAATTAAGCACCCACATAATGCCTCCCAAAATCCACCATTTTTCTATTTTTCAATATTAATGTAGCCAGCGACACTCGCAAGTTTAGGACACAGGTTAGGACGAAGCGATTGACGTAAGAATCATCAAAATCGGCGAACGCGTTTGGTCTCTAGAAAACCACATAGGAACAAACTTATATACATAGACTGATAAACACATTACCCTCCTTCGGCATTCGGGTAAAAAGGTGGACGCACAAACAGACTCCGCAAACGTGATTGAATCAATTAATTATGACGATGCTAAAATCTGCGAAGTTTCGCTAGTTAATTTAGTTTGTAAAACGAATGCGCTTGCACTATCAGTAGCTACTTGAAGCCATTCTATTTACAAATGTCTATACGTGAAGCGTGTGTATGTGTGCGTACATTTCACCCGTTGAATGGAGCAGAGCTGACCTTCTGTATCAACATCTTTCTGGTTTTGTACCTCCCTCCCTCCTTGTCTACATTGTATAACCGGTGTTGTTAAGTTTTTTTGTATTACTTTTATTTAATGAGGCTCTTACTCTTTAACTAATTACTGTCACTTGAAAGTAATTAGTGTTTTTTTGTTAAATGATAATGTATTAAAATTAGAAGGTAAATGAATTGCGATTGCTTTTCTTAACAACTTTAACAAGTTTGTAATGGATAAACTCAAAAACTACTGAACCTATTTTAAAAATTCTTTCACCATTGGAATGCTAAATTATCACTGAGTAACTTATGCTATATTGGTAATCGAATCAAATTAGGGATCCCTACGAAAACTTCAATGTAACCCAAAGAGTAGATACATCTGGTTATGGTCAGCCAGCTCGCGAATAGAGTTGTTTTTCTTGATTTCTGAGTTTTGTTCTATACTTGTTACTGTATATATTTGTCTATATAGTATGTATATATATGTATTTATTTTCTATATAAATAGTACACCAAACTTACCTACAGTACTGTCTTTCCTTTCATTTTTAAAATCCATCCAAAGGTTGTCTTGAAAAGATCGCTTTTAGCGATAAGGCCGCCCATTGTGTCACCCAGTGTAATGTTTTCTTCGTCTATATTTTCTGTAACTTAAATGGTGTACATAAAAAAAAAGTTAAATCAAAAAATCAAAAAACCCGACTGCTTCTAAAGCGAACTAAAAAGTCGTAAACAAGGAAAAAATCATGCTGTGCAGTCGGAGGATACATACGCGCGAGCTGGCTGACCAAAACCAGATGCATCCTCCTCCTGCACAGCATGATTTTTTCCTTGTTTACGACTTTTTAGTTCGCTTTTGAAGCAGTCGGGTTTTTTGATTTAACTTTTTTTATTTATAACTTTTTAGTTAAGTTTTTTTCGAATTAGATACATTTAAACATATAAGTGTTATATATTTTTGAAATCACCTCTTAAAACCCTTTATTTTGATACCCCACACGATGGGCACCTTCAATATGGCGCCCAAAAGCCGCCATTTTTCTATTAACCAATTTGAATGTAGCCTATGACACTCGCAGGATTAAGACGAATCGATTGACGTATGAATCATCAAAATCGGCCAACGCGTTTGGTCTCTGGAACGCCACATACGAACAAACATACATACATATATACATACATACATAGACTGATAAACACATTACCCTCCTTCGGCAGTCGGGTAATAAAGAGTATTCTATTCTATTCTATCCTCCAACTGCACAGCATGATTTTCTTCTTGTTTACGTGTTTTTAGTTCGTTTCGAAAGCAGTCGGTTTATTCATTTTTTGAATAAACTTTTTTTTTGTATTTTTATTCATTTATCAATAGCTTTTTTAGTCGCCTTAACTATGTGATAAAATACGAAATCACGTGAGCGAAGTCGCAGACGGAGTGCTAGTTTAGTATTAAGAAGAAAATATAAAACAGTAAGACAGTAATTGAGAATCAAATTCATTTATTTATCACATTCGTCGATTTAACAAAAATTGTAAAATGTTTCACTAACTAGTGACTACTCAGTTGTGACGTCACTATACATTAAAGCCACCTGTCCACAGGCCTACGCGCAACGCTTACAGTGCTATGCATCGTGCGACAACATTGTCGCACACAAATAATATCAATTATATCTGCAGCCGAACGTTAAGCTGTGACAAATAGCCCATCAAGACTTAAAGTCGAGACGTCGTCACGTGCGACTGATCAGTCGCATGCGACTGTTTGGTCGCAAGCTTCAAAAATGTAACTAATGACTAGATTGTACCTATAACACCTAATATAAAGTAAGTTTATCCTTAACTGTCTTATTTCTTAAAGACTTAACTGTCGCATTAATCACAGACTCATCATCATTGATTGTCTTAAGACAGCTAGAGACAAACACACTGTATCAGACTACTTTACGTTTCAACATCCTCCCTACAACGGTGACTCTTAACAATACAATACATTAAATGTTTAACATTATTTATAATTATAAAATGCAGTGAACATAACAATTATTAAACTTTACAATTGTTTTACAAAGCAATTATTTAAACTTCGATCAACAATAACCAACTATACAACGGGCCACATACAAAATCAATGCTACATTCTGTCCGCGTGAATATATTCATAATTTCATACTACCCTACATTTACAATACTTACTATCACAAACTGAATAAAATAAGAGCTCTCAAGTGAGCTGTTATTTACCGAGACATATTTCTTGCGCCGACCCTACATCTAGTTGGTATTGTTGATCGAAGATTTAAAGCACTATACTTCATACGAGATAGCTTGATGTCTGCGACAGCTGTCAGTGTCAATACAGTAACAGTGACAGGCTAACAATAACATATACGTCAGTTTGACATATGTCGCAGAGATCAAGTCATCTTTTATGAAGTATAGTCTGTTTTATTTTATAAAAGACGATAAAAGGTACTTGAGGAATATCATCGCTGTGATGCTAGGTCTACTTAGGAAAGTATTTATGTACAAGTCTACTATCACTATAATAATTATAATATCTACAGGGCGAGGCTTTGCCTGCACTATTTATTCGATACGACACCTCACCTTTATATTCTTTAAGAACAAAGCTTGAATCCAGCACAAACACACTTTTCAAACACTATTTTCCATTTTTTTTCTTGTATATATTTTATTAAAAACTTTATACAATCGTGTAAAAAATTTAATGCTAACAATCTTTTTACTAAGAAAAAGAGTAGCATCTTTATTTGATCACATTTTAACCAATTACATAAATGGAAGAATTTTGTGCTGAAATTGATGTTGCAGTCCACTCACTAAACATAATATTGCAAGTTGCACATATCACTATTACAACGTCACTAAACCACTGAGTAGACAGGACGTGGAGTGTTCATCACATCTAAGTCTCTATACAGATATGTCACTTCACACGATGCACCACAGAGCATATAACACATGGAGTGCGCAATTTCTCAGTGTTCACTGTAGGTACCGCTCTCTTTGTGGAGCTCGTCAGCCGCGCGTCAGTTGTGCGCGATGGCGCCCGCCAGTGTGGCCTGCTGAGTGGCGTAGTCCACCACACGCTGCGCTATGCTGCGCCGTCGGGTCAGCATGGCGGCGGCTTGCTCGAACTTGTGCTGGTTGCGCCTGCGCACAGGGGACATACAGTTATTACATCTACCTACTAGCAAGAGTGAGCATTTATCACCCTAATGACCGGTATACAGCTAGTCTTGCAATAGAATAGCAAGATATGTCAAATGGGGTGAATAGGAAGGCTGGGGGTGAATAGAAACAAAAATTTGAAGGGAATTTTCAAGTTATTTATAACTTTTCGCTGCTTTTTAGTAGGTGGGTAATATATTAAATAATTGGGTAGTTGACAAAAAATTTCTATTTAGTCCGTCAGTTAGATAACCTAAAAATATAGGACAAGTATTTTTTCTTTTGGTACGTAAACATAAAATAACGACGATACAGTGCGTTGATGTATCGTGTGACGTCACGGTGTGCTACACTTTATACTAACAAAGTGACGTCACAAGTCCCACTCCTGAACTTTGATGCGCTTTATCTTTGTCATTTTTTATTTATTTGATAAAGCAAAAAATACGTGTCCAATATTATTAGATAATCTCACTGACGGACTAAATAAAATTATCATTTTTCTACACAGGAAACATCCCTATTATTTTAAAATTTTGATGCTTTGTTTAAAACCAATAAAGTGGTATCACAGTTAAAATCTTAATCAAAGTTTTGTTCCCATTCACCTCTGCATTCCTATTTACCTCGTGTAATGGTACCGGGCATAAGAGCAGGATATACTTAAGAAATTATAATATTAGTTCCACCTTTATTTGTGCATGTCGGCGAGTACTACAATTTAGCAACAATAACATAGTGAATTGATTTCATTGTATGGGGGCGGAGTTACGCCGTGACGTCACGAGTCACGTGAGCGGCATCGTTGGAGGGGCCAACGGTTACGTTTTGAGCTCGAACAAAAGTTAGAGGACACTGTTTTGGAAGCTATTGAGTAGTTCGGACCCTTTCTACGGGACCGCTGGTTCACTTTGCTCGGTATACCTCTGCAAGTGTGTAAGTCTGTAATCGTAATTATAACTACCGTAAAATAAAAGTGATCGTGAGAAGTATAAACTTTGTTTAAAACCTACGCCATGAACCCTCTACTAGAAAACCCTACCTAAGACGGCTGTGCCGCTAACATATCGCTTTCGCCGTTATGCATTTATAAATAAAATATTAGTAATTAGAGACTTTCAAAGAAATAAATATATGGTGATAATTTATGCTGCAAAAATACTTCCGGAGGCAGGGAAATCCTACTTCGCATAAACAGAGTTATCCGCGAGATTAACATAATAAATTAAATAATATAACTGTAGTATCCCACCAGTTACAATACTTGCCTGGTAAAGGCATCCTCCCTTTTCAACGGAGGATGAAGAACTTTTCAGTCTGTTCTCTAAAATTCAAGACGGTCTCGAAGGACCATATTATAATAAATCAACAGATGTTGTAACATACCTTATGTAGGCTTGCGTGTCGACTACGAGCGCGTCGAGCTTGTTGGTGTCGATCTCGTCCATGGCACACTCCTGCATCAGCGGCGGGTTGAAGCGGTAGTATCCGCCGGCTGGGAGTAAGTCGTTCATCACCAGGTGCACACCTGCACACATAATACTTGGTTTAAAGTGAAATCCAAGGTACTTATGGGCGCCTGGTACCTAACGGCAGTGGAACGGCTTCCACTGCGACCCCGTGGCCCCAAGCAAGATATCACCGCCAGCTGGAAGATACGTGAGCTCTGCGGAACTTCTGGTAGCCTGGTACCCATCACCCAGGCGTAAACAATACCGATTTCTTTTCGAAGATTTATATCACCATGGAAATAGGACATTTCGAGTCGAGCATAAAAAGTCGCGATTTTAACACGAGCGATGTAGCCAATTTGAGCTACATGCGTAAGCTACATGCAAGTGTTAAAATAAAGTTTTTTTTATGTGAGACACGAACGATTTTCCACTTCCTGATGAGCCTACTTACTTAATTAAATGCAAATAAGTACCAACAAAAATTTATTACAAACGTTCAGACTTAAAACCAGACTATATACACACAATCGACGCGCGCTTTTTCGGGAGGTAACAGGTTCAGTATCATTCTAGCAGTTACATAATGATATCAAAACTCCATACAAAAGTAATTTCGTAACGTAATTTTGTTTTTGATTTTATAATCTTGTGTCTAAATGTTCATACTTCGAGATGAATTTCTTAGGCAATATATTGCATAATAGACAAGGTAGTGGAAAAAGATCCGTACAAACTCAACTAGAAGTAGGACCTACCTTCAGTGTCGGTGGCAGAGTCGAGGATCTTGTTGAACTTGTCCTTCCAGCTCGTAGCCTGTGGCGCGCTACTGCTGGCCGCCTGCAGGCCGCGCGCCATGAGCCGGTAGTCTGTGTGCGCTGCGAGCGCCCGCCCCGTGCCCACCGACACGACGGTGCCGCGCTGCACGGCGCGCGCACCGAACAGCAGGCGCGCCTCGTGCACGCCCACGCCCGTCGGGTTGTTCACCATGATGCCGCCATCCTGCGCGCACACCACCACTCATATACTCAGGGTTAAGATTTCCCCATAATAAATACGACATTTATAGCACCTTACACTCCAGACACATCGAATGGAAAATAGATAGGTCGAAAAAAAATAAGTCGGCCATCATGAAACTTTTGCTGAAATAAGTACTAGGCATTCATACATTCATGATATATTTTTCTCTTTACGCAAGTATTGAGTATTGAGCTATCATGAATTCAAGATGGTATACTTAAATAGCTTTTAAATGAATGTGACATTAGGAAAAAGTAAAGATCCTATCACTCCATTTACTACCTACTCTATGTCACTCATAAACTATTTGTCTTGAAGTTTTCACACATTTTAATATTTGAATGATGGAATGTGTCTATTTCAAATCGTCTAATGTGAGTTGACCGCACTTTGGCTTTGCTAATGGTTTAATAATGAATTTAATAAATTGACTCAACCTAGTAAATTTGAATCATGTGCGGTCAAATCTCAAAACGTACCAGGAGGTCAGAATCATAATGAAGGTATTAAACCGACATAAAGTTGTAGCTTTACGACGACTTACGAGGAGCATAAAACCTTATAGACCAAGGTATAACTCCTGGAGCATAAAGTTTGTTTCAATTTTTCTTTTTCATGATTCTGATCTACTGGTGATTAATGCTACCTCACCATTATAATATACTAACATCAAATTCAGTATCCTAAATCATACAGCATTTAAATAAAATCTACTTCTTCACAAGTCTGGCCTCCTGGTAGTTCGTGAGAGTATATGGCACATGATTCTAATTATCTATTTTGATTATCAATAAGACAAAAAAATTGTGATGAAAAAGAAGTTGAAAAAGAATCAAGCACGTGTACATACCTGATGCAACAGTCCATCGAGGCGGAACTCGTCGAAGTACGTCGGCGCCGCGGCCGAAGCCCTAACCGCGTGCCACAGGAGCGCACGCGACGTGCCCGGGAACACGGAGCGCGTGCGCCAGCCTACCGAGTAGCTGCGGAACAGGTACGGCGTCAGCCGCGACCCTGTGTTCACCACGCAGGATACCACCGCCATCTGCGGGGAACAAAACGCGTTAGCTTCATCGAACTTATGGGCGCCTGGTACCTAACGGCACAATAAAGCCAGTTTCGGGACCCAAAATATATGCTCCTCGGAACGTAAAAGCGCCTGTGGTTCGGGATTGACTCCCGAGTTCACCACGCCAGCTAGGAGAGACGTGAGCTCCTCGGAACTTATGAGCGTCTGGTACCAGTCTCCGAGGCGAGACGAGTTTAGTACAGAAAGTTTTTAGAACAAAATATGTTGGGGAACAAAGCTGTATTCACTCACATGCTTACAAAGCCAAACTTTTTCATAAACTCGTTGTGTTCCATAAGAGGGACTCAATAGATATGACAATTTTGGGCATCAACGAATCTATAAGTACCAGGGGTGCATAGCCGCGCGGGTGTTACCTTAGGCGCGTTGTTGCGGTTGCACTGCGTGAGC
This sequence comes from Orthosia gothica, assembly GCA_949775005.1. NCBI lineage: Eukaryota > Metazoa > Arthropoda > Insecta > Lepidoptera > Noctuidae > Orthosia > Orthosia gothica. The sequence continues at coordinate 7,069,498 of OX459052.1, forward strand.
GTGAAGTCGCGCAGGTTGTCCTGCAGCATCTTCTCCCACGCGTCGGTGTCGTAGTACGAGTGCGTCCACATGAGCCGCGCGCCGCCGCCCAGCAGCGACGTGTTGCCGAACATCTCTCGCGACAGCGTGTAGTACATGTGGCGCGCCGAGTCCAGCGTGCCCACGCCGCTGCCGATGGCGGCGGCGATGATGGCGCCCGTGCTCACGCCTACGATGTAGTCGAACAGCTCGTTCACGCGCTTGCCCGTCAGCCGCTCCAGGTGACGCAACACCTAAGAATTAATTAGTTTAATAAGAGTGCTGACACACACTCGCGAAGGCTGAAAATATCGCCATTACAATTTAACCTGTAACTGTATCGTTTAGCAATTAGTCGACAATTGGGTGATGAATCGTAAGCTCCACTAAACTTATGTGCGCCTGGGCCTGCAGTCTCGACATAGCTAACGATCGTTACGTTAAGTAACATTCGTTAACTCTTACCACAAAATAGTAAATATACAGAAGGGCCACTCCCGCCGTTTGGAAAATTGACAGCTAAATTTGACAGATTCACTAGGGTTGTAGTGTTCGTGATATTAAATGGATATTTGATGCCCTGTCTACCCTCTAAGGCATGTAAGCATGATATGATGTATCTTTAGACGAATCTATGTATTTATGTTTGTAACTTGGGCAACCTACCCTTTTTTTTAAATTCGGAATCAATATAGTAGCAACCCTAGTGAATCTGTCAAGTTTAGCTGTCAATTTTCCAAACGGCGGGAGTGGCCCTTCTGTATACTTACTATACTTAACGTAACGATCGTTAGCTATGTCGAGACTGCAGGCCCTGGTACGTAATGACACAGGAACTGGATCGGGTGCGACTCAGAGTTTACCAAGAAAGACATCACCAACAGCTAGGAGAGGCGCGAGCTCCGCGGAACTCATGAGCGCCTGGTACCCGTCACCGAGTAGAAACGAGTTTAGTACATACTTTTTAGAGAAAAAAAAAGGTAAATATCGAGTTGTATGGTAGCTTTGTCCTTGCCACTACATTAAACATGTTACAATAACTGTTCCATCAATGTTGTTATGTAGATAACAGCGTAAACTTGCAATCAATTTGCTAGGTGACGAGAGTGGTAAACATTGCTTGACATCACAGACACAAAGGTGTAGTGTGCTCGTGCTCACCTCGATGGCGATGATGCCGCGAATGCCGCCGCCGTCGATGCTGAGGATATTGGCCCCCGGGCCGCGCGGCGGTGCACACCATCCCACCAGCGCGAGCGCCTCCTTCACCACGCCGTCGATCTGCCGGCCGAGGGTATCCGACGCGTCCAGGTCATTCTGGACCCGCAGCAGAACGCGGACCGCGCCCTCCTGCAACATAGCGCACGCTACATTCACTCTCAGCTCACTACCATATAGCAGCGACTTTTATGACATAAAGCGTTTCATCGCGCGACGATTGCTGATTGATGCTTCTTACATAATAAGCCTGCCGTCTTGCGAATCGAAAACGCCCATCACAAGCTTGGGAATGTCTACTTTTGACATATGTATAGTTCTCGCCAAACTTCTTGGCCGCCCTGAAATTGGCTACAATGTCTGCGCGCAGTAGTAAGTCTCATACAAAACAGCACCGATTCGTGCCTTGCTCATCAGAAAACCAACTTCAGGGCGGCCCAGAAGTTTGGAGAGCATTAGAGTAAAGGTTACTCATTCCATTTAGAGTCAGAGGCATTAATTGTTTATCAGTTGGACAGACAATCTACATATATTTCTCATGTAATAAGTAAAGCCTACGATTGTCAAAGATTGACCGTTGTATTTTGAATTTAAGATAGTCAATTAGTAAAGGAATTGTTTTTCCAACCGTACAACAGTGACGTAAACGTTTTATGAATGGTTCATAGTACGTCACAACAACAATGAGTGCACTCGGTGCTCGTGTACTCAATGTACCTACTAGCCACTACGAGAAAACAACAAACGCGCGTCAGTCAACAATAAAGTCCCTGGTACGTAACTTCGCAAGGTTTTAGCGTAATGGGGGCAAGTTCGCGCATGCCAACCACCATATAGAACGAATGGAACGTGGACGCGTCGCGATTGGTCAGTTGATCCCTGTGTCAACTGATAAACTAAACGCGCGTTCGGAACTTAGCTAAACGTTTCCCGCGCCCCGCTTGGTAACCTAACAGACCCAAAAATCGGCCAATCCAAAAAAAAACACGTTTGTTGTATGGGAGCCCCACTTAGTATTTATTATTATAGCAGCAACAGAAATACATCATCTGTGAAAATTTCAAATGTCTCGCTACCACGGTTCATGACATTACATTGACTTACACAGCCTGGTGACAGACAGACGGACAGTGGAATCTTATAGAGATTGGGTACGGAACCCTAAAAAAGACTTGTGCGCATCTCACGACCCTTGCAAAGTTATGTGCCGACAACTATCAACTTGTTGATAAACACCGACCCAATACTATTACAATTATTTACTATAATAAACAGTTATGTCAGTCGCAACTCGCAAGTATTCGCAACTTTACCACCAAGCAAAACATACAGAAGGACCACTTCACACAAAAACTTGCCTTCATACAAAAGTCATAACGAAATTATTGTGAGTTTACTTATGCGTTGCTGACAGTTGCCTTTCTGTACTTTCCTACAAGGTGACGTGCGAGCGATTCTGTAAATATTCTGTAAATATTGCGCACTCAAGGTCACGCACCTTTATATACATTCTTGTGTCGACCACATGCGCACTTATTGTCGTGTTTGTTCATAGATTCTTATACAATAAGATAAAACTTTGACGCAAACGGTCGGTAAATCTGACGTGTAGATGCGCTATCTCGTATTATTTAATTAAGGCGAAGATACCCCTCAGTAGCTGGTTTTAAAATGAGAATCACGTCTAAACGGCTTGTCATATTTTTTTTGTAAAAGATATATGTCACATAAAACAATTTTCTTAATAATTTGATCTACGAAATTTTGAGTTTTATTCGTATGACATAGTGTAATTTATTTGTAAGGTTATATCTAACACGGACAAAAAAACGACAATCGCACCAAAATCGCCGGGTGTATTTTAATGAAATCAACACTATCTCAAAGACAATCTAACTATCTACATTTTTATCTGAGGTACTTTTTTAAAGTCATAGAATAATAAGGAAAGTACAAAATACTACCGAATTTTGGGTCGCGCGAGTGTGAAAATTGTGAAACGAGAGGCGTTTTGTTTCTTCTAGGTTGTCGGCGACTGTCGTCGTCTTAACAATTACTACGTTAAATGAGTCAGAACCAATCACGCTATTCCTGGACTTGGCAGCTATTACCGTAGATAGCTATCTAAAATATTCACTATACTGCAAATTGTTTTAAATACGGCAAACTATCCCTTCAGAATTGTGACGGTCAAGCAAAATATTAAGAAACAGAAATGCCTTATGTAACACTAGCTACTGTCAGCGGCTTCGCCTTCGTGAAAAGTATTTTCTTATCAAAAGGGTACATTATACCGGGATGAAAAGTAGCCCATGTGCTATTTCAGACCATAATTTCCTCCAGATCAGTTCAGCCATTCTGGTGTAATTGAGTAACAAACAAACATACATCCATCCAAAATTTCGCGTTTTTAATAATAGGTCAGATTCTACAATTGGCTATCTGTTTCCATTTAACAGCTACGACTAATTCTAGCTTTAGTTCAATATAATAAATGTTTGCAATTATTCAGAAGTATCTTTCTACACAGGCGTTTCACAGCGGAGAACATTCAAACTGCACTAGAGAATCAGAACCTAAACTCTAAATTTACTGACGAAACTGCAACTAATAGCAAAATAATACGCTCACTTCTCATCTCTACCTATAATACATGCTAAATACCACTTCTTCCTACTGAAAGTGGTGACGAGGGTTCCAGGTTTTGGGAGTTGTCTTTTGTAAGGTTTGGCGATCGAAAACTGCAGATTATCATATCTGCCTTCCTTAGTAGTGTACTTACCTTGATGGCATAGTCCCGTGCTTCAGGGTAGGTGTGCAGATGCTCAACGAGGTTCTCTGCGCGCGCCAGCACGCTCTCCGGGCTCTGCGCGCCTAGTACTGCGCTGATCACGTACGCCGTGCGCGAGTGGATCGACGACTGCAACAGACAACATCACGCTATAACTACTGCTCAAACTACTACTTAGCTTTCGCCAGGGAAAGAGATGACTCTGAGATCGTAATACGAAAATCAAGGCACAATTTTATGCATATACTTTCGGTTGCCGAGGTCAGATAGACTACCTATCTACCTTTCCATTAAACTTATTGGCATTCAGCTGCATACAGTTCGACTGGAGGCCGGCAGGCTCGGCGCAAACGGGCCACCGACCACTGCCGCCGGTGGCCAGCGACAGCGACTTAACACACTTTTCCATATACATATTTTGTATTGACCAGACCACAGCAGTGTCCGCGACTAGCCAATTGTGGTCGCTGCGGGCCACACAAGACGCCAACACCCGCTACTGTCGCGCTGCTCCACCGCGCAGCAGCAGGCGTTAGGCGTCCTACGCATCGCACGCGTCACCATGTAGCACGACGATGCCTTAACGGATATCGATACTTTCATATTGGAAATCCAATTACGTCCCGCTATTTGGGATTCACATTCTGATCTAAACAGCAATACAAACGTGGCGGCTGCCGAACACCGGTGGCTGTCGCGCACTTCTGCCACTGTTACAAATGTGGCGATAGCGCGCGACAGTCACCGGCGGCTGTGGTAGGTGGGTCGGTGGCCCGTTTGCGCCGAATCTTAGGAAGAAAAGACTAGGTAGATGATGACTTTCTACATTAAAATATTAACACTAAAAATGTTCTGAACTAAGCTAGAAAGAGATGCATCTGGGAATATGCAACGATCAGATAAAAGCCTCGTACGACTTCGTCGGGATAAGAATTAGGTAGAAGCAATAATTCAAATGAAACCATGATTATTACTAAATCGTTTATTATTTTTGTCTATTTGCATAATTTGGCTTTGGTACTATTAATTGAGATCACTTTAAATCACATATAATACTTATTTTAGGAACACTAGTAACTTAAAAAAAAAACAGTTTTGATCACCATTGTCAACCATGGTTTGCAATGGTGATCAGTATGTTTACAATGGGGATCAACAATTGTCACAGCCTTCGTCAGCTGGTCCATAGTCCAGTTGGCTTTGGTTGTCTTTCTTGGACGTACTTTCACCATCTGAAACCAATAACATAACAATTTCATTAATAAACTACTTTGTGTAGGCAATGGTGATCACTGTCGGCAATGGTGATCACCTGATTCCAATTGCCTACATTGAGAACATCGAGAAAAAATACCTAAGCACAAACACAACACTTGTTAATAGAAATTTATATTGATAAATTAAGAAGTTTAATACTACGGCTAAAATAAAATACCATGGTCACAGTAAAAACTCAAATATTTCGTAACTTACCTTCTAAACAATGGAGACGAAAAATTACATCAAAACTGGTCGAAACGTGTTCACGTGTATCACTGACAAGCGCGTGGCGGGAACTGGCCGCCGCCGTCGCCGACGCACGCTATTGGTCCTCGACTGCCATGTAGGTATGTTATAGTTCTCGCCAAACTTCTTGGCCGCCCTGAAGTTGGCTACAATGGCTGCGCAGTAGAAAATCGCATACAAAAACAGTACCGTTTCGTGCCTCGCGCATCCGGTAAACCAACTTCAGGGCGGCCAAGAAGTTTGGCGAGGACTATACAATCGCTCACTCGCGTTTGGTTTTTATTTTATTACGTGATCACGATTGCCAACTGATCCCGATTGCCTACATCTCCCCTATTTATAGTTTTAATTTACTATTTCACAATCGGTCATATCATACATAATTTTAGCCAAGGCCATGGAGCAAACAGACACGTTATTGTAACCGTTTACTAGATTATATGTACTAGAAAAGAAACTAGCGTACACTTAAAACATGTTCAAAACAATTACATAATATGTAATTGTTTTGAACATGACATAAATATTATTTATGTCATGCATGGCAAACTGCCAGACTGCTATCTCCTCATTGTCTATTAGCGCCTCGAGACAAATTCATAATTTCTATAACTAAGCTCCACTCTCCAATGTGTAAATGTACCGCGACGCTATTTTATTATTTTGGTGAAACAGATGACTTAAGTTACGTCGTAAAAGTATTTCTGCAAAACATTTCCTGAGTGTGCGTAATCGCGCGAATCTCAAGGCCTTCCAAAAAGTGCGTCGTATGTTCTGTCAACTTTATCTGGATTGTAATTTCCCGAACTGATAGGCGTGTCCCCCACGACGCACATCAAGCTCATATTAGATTTCAAGATAATATGCACCGCAGTGTACTAGGCTCACGCTGAAATACTGCGTACATACAACTTACTTACATAACATGATTGTATTGAATTTTGTACGCTCTCTGGCGGCAGCAGTATTAGGTAGTAGGTACAAAAACATGTTTTCATCAAAGTTTCTATTACCTACAAACACGTGCTAATCAATGTGCGAACCATTTCGACAACAATTCCATTTAAAACTATAATTCGTGTGGTTCTAAATATCTAAAATATGCGCTTGAATAATATAGTTTTTGAACAGTTCCAAGAAGTTGAAGCAATCACCTACTGATTTGTCATTACTTGCAAGATTTGTACTTGCACGGACCTTCTTTTCGCGTAATTTTTTATAACGAAGCAACATTTATGTGGCCCACTGAGGCACTGATGTCTTCCGCATAGTACCGAATGTTGGGATCCCGCCCCCGCTCAGCCTGGTTCGTCGTTGGTCATGATGACGCGAACGGCCCATTTCTCTCATTTATTTATAACTCCCGAGTTAGATAAGCGGCTCCGGCTTATCACTTGCTTTCTTTGTGGGTGAACAATGTTGTTATGTTCACGAGTTAGCCTCTGTCCTGTGTAGTGTGTAGGTAAACCACTTGGCGAATTTCGAGAGCGATTAGATAACAGTTGACATAGTTAATACGCCACACAATACATGCGTACAGAAGGATCACTCTTTTCAAGACAACATTCATATCAACGCTCCACATTCACCGCACGAATTTTGTCATGTCATTACAGTCAAGGAAATTAATTATTTACCAGTTTATACAGTACGACCGATGAGTCGTGGGCCGTCTGAACATAGGTTTTGCGAACTTTCACGCATGTAGGGTACACTCGTAAAGAAAACAGCCATTTGGTTCGTAAAGTATGTTCTGCGCAACCATTGGCCCCTACTTCAGACAGGCCACAACTCATCGGTCGCACTGTACTTTGTTAACTGCTATTGTTCATCGATCATTTTGAATACTAACACAGCTTAATGTACAGGTAGAATGATAATCTGTTGAGCAATAAATTTCCCTGACTGTACGATATGTTTGAACTTAGCGTGGAGTGGAACTTCTGTAGTTATTTGTGGTGTGGTAAACATTTGTTCCACGCCGCACGCGTCACGTACATAAGATCGCATGTTGGTATCATTTCTCCGAACTATCGCCAACTATCACTCGCCGGTCATCATGTTAGCTCGCGTCTCTACTCGACTTATCACGCGTGTCACGAAACAGATACATCAACATTGATAACAACAGATCTGCTGCACACTATGTTTACTGTTTTGTTGTTCTATGTCACTTTCTAAATTGTTTACAATAACAAAATTGCTCATGCGCTTATTTATACTGGCAACCAGTTTGGGGGGAAAACCGCAAAAACAATGTCATAAATTAACTGATCTGCTGAGTGATAGCTCTGCAGTGTGTTGTATGAAAACATTATTCAAATGACATCTGTCCAAGATTTTGCCAGGTCTATGAAACAACAAAACAGTAGAATAAGAATATGTACAAAAATATTAAACATGTTTGTTTACTGAAAATTATTATTATCATCATCATCAGCCTATTAATGTCCCCACATCTGGGCCACAGGCCTCCTCTCGTGAGAGGGAATGGGCCGTAATCCACCACGCAGGCCCAGTGCGGGTTAGTGGATGTCAAGTCTTTCGAATTTTTGGTTCTAGGACATGCCGGTTTCCTTCACTGTTTTGAGAGTGCAGTGGTGATGAAAAAATTTACACAAAGTAAAGTGCCTGCCTGGGCTCGAACCCACGACCTACAACTTGTAAGTCGCGGCCGATACCACACTGGGCCACCACTGAACACCACAAATTATTATTATAGAAATTTAAAAATAATTATTGAACAAATAAAAGGTAGTACAATAATGACAGTGTAATATGCAATCAGTAGTATAACAAGTGCACACAGAGACCATTGTGCACACTTATATAACTAATATCATAATATTAACATTAAAACTTTCGCGTTTCATAATTGAAAACAATATAATTATAACGGAAATAGGTAAACAAACAATCGAAATTATTGCGTTAAATTTCCTGTTATAATTATATTGTTTCTAATATCACAATTCCACAATCTTGGACAAACACTATGAATATTTATTTACGCATAATTTCAATGTAAACAACCAAGTGTTTTAGTTCAGTCAACAAGATTTGGGTACACAAATATTCATCTTTCCATGACATAATAATGTAACAAGCATTACCTTGGACACGGTGTGTTTCTGCTCTTTCCACGTAGGTTCAGAGATCTTGCCGAGCTGTGTGTCTTTTTTGAGGCGCAGGCCCTGCCACAGGCTCTCTATGCTGATCTCGGACCCCACGCTGGGTGCCGGCGCCTCCTTGGGTTTGCTCTCAGTTCGAGTGGGGACCACTTCTTCTTTGGTGGTCGTTTCTAGCTCAGGTTTAGTTTTTGTTCCTTCAAGTGTGGTAAATTTTACTTTATTGTCGGGTATTTGTGTCTTGTCCACCTGAGTGACAGAAGACAGGCGGACAGCTACCACCTTCTCAAACCTCCGTATTAAATCTGTGACAATAGAAATGAACACCACATCAAAATGTATTCAATGTAAATAAGTTCGAGTAAAACCGAATAGCAAATTATGATTTATGAAGTACTTTTTTTATGCACTTCGGTAGTAATGTAGCTTTATGGAATTTATTTCTTAATAAAATAAAATTGGTTCATGAGGAACACAAATAGATTCCAAGAAACAGCTGTATCTCAGCAGGCTGAATTATGTCAGTGTGTCAACAACCTCATGTGAACCCTGCAAGGAGTAGATAATTTACTGGCAAACTAACACTGTCCTAATATTATGGCACTACTAACACTATCCTAATATTATGGCACTACTTACACTGTCCTAATATTATGGCACTACTAACACTGTCCTAATATTATGGCACTACTAACACTGTCCTAATATTATGGCACTAACGATTCGATAGAAAGCTGTCTACAATCTAATAAGAACCTAATTGGAAAGAGGTCTTGACTCTGTGCGTGTGATGTGTAAGTGGTAAAGCAATACGTACTGTCCCACTGCTCGGGTGAGGCGGGCTTCATGCGCTGCACCAGCTTGTCTACCTCCGCATGCAGGTTGCTGAGTGAGAGGTAGTGACGAATCACGCGCCACTGCCCGCCCAGCGACGACATCTTCACGGGAGATGCGGTACGAGGTGGAACACGACGATAACAGCGGCTTCTAGAACTGTCGCGCGCTCTATGTTCACACTAAAATATGTTCAACACCAATGTTTGTCACAACTCTTTGTTCAGCTTCTATTATTTAATTGTTTCACTCAAGATTTGCCGTCACTTTCAACGTTAATTTATATTTAGCGGTGTGCCGTGTGCTCCCACCACAGTTCTGTACGATAATGTCTGATTTGTTCGCAAAACCTTGGCTCCGCGAAGTAAAATTCGCAAAAATAATAAATAAATCAATGACAGGTTTACATGACGTAAAATCGGACGATCTTTGCGCGCAATGCCACCAACTTCAGCAAATCAAAACAAAACTAAAAACGTTTCGTTTCACGTTTGTTGTTTTGTACTTCAATGTAGTTTTTATTAGTCTTTATTTTATCACTGATAATTACTTAACACAATTATTAAAACAGAACTGTTTGTTTTATTAGAATGCACAATAATATTTATTAAATTCAATATTTTTAAAACAAATCCCAAATTATTGTCACTTATAATGGAACGTGTAAATAGTGATGACCTACTTTTAATCACAGAAATCACTGACTTCCTGGTTCCTGTTCTTTAAAAAGATTGGAATAGTTTTTTTGCGAAAATTTATTTTTACAAACGATGAGTGAAATATGGATGTAGTCTTTGCAGAGAGCTTGTTAACGAACAATATTCAAATGTACACTGAACTTTCGTAAACAACGCTTGCGAATTTTATAGCATAATTTTATCAAAACATGTTTTGACAATGTTTAGATTACGACGAAGTTCTCAGCTGGCGTGGAGGCCGCCTGGCCGTGACGATGTTGGCGCTGACTCGCCGCGCTCGCCACACCACCGCGCACACCTCTCACGCGACCCACTCACCGACACGCCACCATTTAGTAAACAAATATCGTACGATCGCGTTTTGTAACCGCGCCAAGTATTTCTGTGTCAAAACAATGAGTGTACTACTGCAACGTGGCGATAATTCTCAGATTTTCGTGATAAACGGATATTATTCTCTACAATTATTCATTTCCTAGCTTATCTTACCGACACGAAAAGATGAGGAGCGTCCTTCCTAGAGAAAAATAAAACTTTTACACTTTACACGAAGAAACTAAACCGATTTCCAAAACGAAACACTAAAAATATTGAGCTGTTCCAATAATATTTCTACACGTTTCGAATTGATTACCTGCCACCATTTTACAAACTTATAAAAAAGGAGTTTATCAATTCGATACGTCGCATCATCATCATATCAGCCGAAAGACGTCCACTGCTGGACATAGGCCTCCCCCAAGCGTCGCCACAAGTCGGTGCGTCCCACATCCAGCGGATCCCCGCAACCTTCACCAGGCAACATCGGTCCACCCGGTGGGAGGCCTTCCAACTCAACGTCTAAAACGTCAACGTCGAATATTTCTGGAATGGCGTCGGTTTCGCGGTCGACATTCCAGTAGCCGTATTGCGTAAGTGCGTAAAGAGTTTAAACTCTATCCAACCGCCCAAATAGACCAATCAAATGCGAGATGAATGACGCGATGTGGATTTCCGTTTTGTGTGATTGGCCGATTTGGTCGATTGCAGGATAGAGTTTAAACTCTTTGCGCACTTACGCAATACGGTTGCTGGAACTCTTCTGCCCCATCGGCCATCCATTCTGCTAGCAATGTGCCCTGCCCACTGCCACTTAATTTTGGCAATTCTTCGGGCTATGTCGGTAACCCTGGTTCTTGCGGTAGAGATCCGCATCCGCATTGCCCTCTTCATTGCCCTTTGGGTGACTGTAAGCTTTCTGATGAGGCCCATTGTAAGCGACCACGTCTCAGAGCCATATGTCATCCTGACAACACACACTGGGTCATAGACTTTCGTCTTGAGGCACTGTGGTAAGTTGGACGAGAAGAAACCGCGCAACTTTCTGAACGCTGCCCAGCCGAATCGGATTCGACCTCTTTCTCGAAGTTGTCCCTACCCTACTGGATCGTTTGTCCTAGGTAGACATAGTCGTCCATAACTTCGCTTGTAGAGTCTCCGACCTTGATAGGAGTGGGTGTAACTTGGGCATTCAACATCACCTTGGTTTTGTCCATATTTATTTTAAGACCCACTCTTTCGGAAGCTCTACTGAGAATACTGAGATCATAGAGCATTGTATAGTCCTCGTCAAACTTCTTGGCGGCCCTGAAGTTGGCTTTCCGATGCGCAAGGCAAGAAACTGTGCTTTTTTGTATGAGATTTACTACTGCGCAGCCATTGTAACCAACTTCAGGGCGGCCTGTGGACCAAATTTCGTAAGTATATGTATGTATATGTTCACGCATTTCTCTAAAACTACTTATCGGATCGTGAACATTCTTTTTATTAACCGACTTCAAAAAGGGGGAGGTTCCTCAATTCGACTGTATCTTTTATATATTGTGTGTTATAAAACTTTTTACTATAGTTCACGCGGAACTAGTTGGCCGCTGCTTAGGTGGTGCGTCATCGCGCTATTGCAAAATAAATCTCAATATCATGGGCGTTTTGTGACAAAACGCACATGAGATTGAGATTTATTTTAGATTTTAGTGATAGCAACTCGAGTTTGGAAGAATACCACTCGAGTCAACTCGAGTTAGGCGCAACTCGAGTTAAATCGAGTTAGTAACTCGAGTTGCACATCTCTAGTTTTGTCTAAACTAGTGCGGCGCCGTAGCGTACTTCGCGACGGCAAAACGCGTTGAAAGTTCCGGCTAGTTTAGACAAAACGCACATGAGATTGCAATAGCGAGATGACGCGCCACCTAAGGAGTGGCCAACTATTTCCGCGCGCACTATAGGTGAACCGATTTTGATGATTCTTTTTTTATTTGAAAGCTGGTGCTTCTCATGTGGTACCATTTAAATATAGTTAAGATCTGATGAAGAACTTCGGAGATATACAACGAAACTCTTCAATAAATGACGGCAAATCTCTCGGGATAGCTGCAATCGCATGTATGTATAATGTTTACACCATTTCATAAAATAACATCACGCCGGTATGCTTTAAAGGGGTACGCAGTTGTGTCCAGTTCTCCAAGGTACACCTCATTCTCTTCTTCTTCTTCACCTCATACTCATTCCACCGGTTTTGTTCAAGTTTAAATACATTTTTTTCTTATTTTTATGTTTTTAATTAAAAATAAATACTTTTTACAAAAAGTTGTAAAAGGTTAAGGAAAGGGAAGTCAGTTGTACTTTTTTGTAAATTTTATTTTTTGTTGGATTGAGTATCTCTCAACTAAGGGAATAGTGCCAATTTCATCAAACTCGGTTAAGCAGTTTTCAAGATACGGAGCATACAACCGAACTCCTTAGCGACAAACAACATAAATGTTTTAATGAGGTTATTATGTCAATCCTCTATGTACCTTACTATAGAACTTGTTTTTAAATATTTTTTTATTAACAAGAGTTTGATCATATAATGAACATGTCACCTTCATAGGACACCATTGTTACATGCAAAACTTAACATCCACTACGCTTAATCCCTAAATTAACTAGCTTATAATATACTAGCGGCTTTGGATTAGTTTGGAGCGTAGGGTAGGTAGGGTACAGTAGGTAGAGTAGGGTAGGGTATGTAGGGTAGATGAAGTTTGGTGTTTTTATGTCAAAACAAAGTTTGCCGGGTCAGCTAGTAATAGTACATTACAGCAGAATCCAGTAAGTAAGCCTTCCTGGCCGAGTATGAGTTAACCGGACCGAACCGCAGGTGAGGTCCGGTTATATACGAGGCCAGGATGGCTTTCTTACTGGTTGAGGTTTGTATAATGCTTTTCTCAAAAATGAAAGAAAGTTTAACAACAAATTCGTTTAATTAATATTGAAGGTTACATTCATATTAGGGCAATTACTGATAGATATTGTGATCGATTTACCGGGGGCATTTATATTTGTTTGTTGTACATCTTGATTAACGGACTCTTTAATCCAACATGATTTATAAACTGAAATGACTAAATACAAACATAAAATCCCACACTATACTTCTACAACATTACTAAGTACAAAACGCAACGTGCATACTTTTTCTGCGTCGCGTTATGTGTCACAGACCCATAAAAAAAAAAAAAAAAAAAGTGTCACAGACAATAAAATGGATGTTTAAGGCTCCAAAATATATTATGTATCTCATAAAATGTCATACCAAAAAGAGATAGATATATATTTGGAGCCTCCCTCTAACCATGTTATAATGGCTAAACTCTAATCTGTGTCTGGTACTATGTTTTTTTTTTCTAAGCAGATCTAAAGAGGATGACCTAAACCGTGCGAAGCCATAAAAAAAAAAAGGGATGAAGGATGACCAAGTGTCCAGTAAGTAAATTACATACTTACTTACTGGACAGTAGGAGATTCCAAATTTAAAATCTCGCTTCTTACCGGACAGTTGTGAATAGTCTCCGGTAGAGTTCACTTTCTGGATACTTTTTAGAGATGTTATGTCAACATTACATACCATTTTTGAGAAAATAATAAAACTATTTAACAAATGTTTTGTTTTTGATTTCACCTATTGTGACAACCCTACCAAAATAGATAACAATTTTGCTCGTTCTTAGGAAGCTTTGTCTCTGTTCCGTTTATCTACTCATGTGTCGGAGGGTAGATCGCACGGAATGCATGCAGCTGGGCAGTGTTGGCAAGGCTTTTCATTATTTTAAAAGAAGTGGTTAAAAACCGGCCAAGTGCGAGTCGGACTCACGCACGAAGGGTTCCGTACTTGGTAAATTGCGGTTTACGATTTATGACGTATTAAAAAAAAACTACTTACTAGATCTCGTTCAAACCAATTTTCGGTGGTAGTTTACATGGTAATGTACATCATATATTTTTTTTAGTTTTATCACTCTCTTATTTTAGAAGTTACAGGGAGGGGGACACACATTTTGCCACTTTGGAAGTGTCTCTCGCGCAAACTATTCAGTTTAGAAAAAAAAAATATTAGAAACCTCAATATCATTTTTGAAGACAAATCCATAGAAACCCCACACGTATGGGTTTGAAGAAAAAAAAAAATTGTTTCAGTTTCAAGTTTGGGGACCCCCAAAATTTATTGTTTTTTTTCTTTTTTTGAGTGAAAATCTTAATGCGGTTCACAGAATACATCTACTTACCAAGTTTCCACAGCATAGTTCTTATAGTTTCGGAAAAAAGTGGCTGTGACATACGGACGGACAGACAGACAGACATACATGACGAATCTATAAGGATTCCGTATTTTGCCATTTGGCTACGGAACCCTAAAAAAGGAGACAAAACAAAAATGGTTCTCTTAAATTGACTAATTAAGTATATAATTGTGTACAGTTACACATAAGTTAAACATAGTTACAAATAGTATATCTGTCTATCCTGATGTTTTTGTAAATCTTATCAAGTTAAATTCAGTATCTTTGGGTATCTCTCAACACTTGATTCTCGGGTCAGTGAAAAACTATCTAAGGTGCATCCTAAGACTAAAGGAGCATGCTAAAAAGATAGATGGACGGATCCTAAGCCTAAAGGAACGTCTGGACACCGAGGATCAAAGAGATGTGTGAGTCTACTAGACCTTAATGATTCAATCGCCCTAAGACTAAAGGAAGATTTTCACATTGAGGATAGGCTGAATAATTGAATAAGTGTTTGACATCATGATGACCGATACGGTTGTTAAGGTTAAAGTTTGTTTATGTTTCCAGTATATTATCACATAAACATGTCCGAGTTCTACGGAGCTGGCTTCCCAGGCTTGAGCGTGCGTGCCTGGGGCGGGCACGATGCAGCATGGCCGTGTTGGCAACACTACGACCGGTAGCAGCTATGCAGCGCCCTTACCGGACGAGAGTGGCAGCATACTTCAATCCCTAACCCTTCCTGTCCGACACAGGATTATAAAAGGACGCACACGAGCTGCGCGCGCATTATTATTTGGAAATTAGTCCAATAACCATCAACTTGTAAAAGTAAATTTACTTCCAATCGACCTATTCCTCAAAACCTGCCTTCGGGTAGATACTTAGTTTAAATGAGTCTAATCTAAATGCAGGGCCTAGGTATAAGTTTAGGTTATTTAGAAGCGCTAGATTACTGTCCAGGACCACTTATTTGAGGAAAATGTGTGTGGTTATTCACCGTTCCAGTGTTAGGCTATTAGCCCTTGCTATGAAATGAAATAACGCGATTGGTGCGCCACCCTGTGTGAGCGGGTCGCACATGCCACTATTTGAATCCCCGTTTTTATAGGGGTCTCGAAGAAAAATAATAAATACATTTTTATTTACTTAACCTATTACATACTTAATAAGCTATGTGACGCCTCGTCGCAAACACTTTGTGTTTTATTTTATTATTTAAATGCATGCCTGTATTTATTTTCAAAATTATAGGTGGTCACTGGTCACGATGACCTCTAAATATAGGGTAGCTAAGAAAATGAGACCAACTTGTTTGAGTTACCTATTTATTAATCAGGTGTGTCGTCTAGATGTAAATGAACCAAAAGGAGTCTTTAAGGATTGTAGCAGATGAGAAGATGAAGAAGGCCTGCAGTAGCTGGTACGCGTCGTTCTTTCTTTTTCCCGTCAGCTTCATTTTCATGTTCTTGAAATTTTTTGTAAATATTATCGTGTTGTAGTACATCAGGAGTAAACGCCGTGGTACCCGCGGTGGTGTGTGTTTGATCTAAAACAATCATGATCATCAGATCTAATTCGGTTTTTTATCGGTTACATTTCGGGGAGTGTGTGATGGAATTGCATGATCTAATTCCGCCCAGCCCGTTTCATCATCGGACTACCAGACGTACGGCGAAGCGCCATCGGTATATGTATGGTAGACATTCCACCCATACGCACTAAACGTTTTGAGAATACTTTTATTATGCATACAGCTCATGAGTGGAATTCCCTGCCGGAGTCTGTGTTTCCCGATAGCTACAATCTAGGAGTCTTTAAGTCAAGAGTGAATAGGTTACTTCTAGGCAAGCGTGCTTCACCGTCGACCACATCATCGCTTACCATCAGGTAAGATAGTGGTCAAGCGCGAGCCTTTATCGAATAAAAAAATAAAAATAATAATTGATCAATAAGCATTGATTTAATTTCTGTTTTTTGGCGCTGCAATCTTCTCATAGACAAACAGTTCGATTATCTCTTTTTCTTCGATATCCAAATCTTCGTTTTTACCAACACTATATGATAGATTCACTTCATCTGTACTTTGAAATCTATAATCGAGCGCCTGAAATTTTTTACAGTTTATAAGTTTGTCTGCATCCTCTTTATGTTTTAATAAAATATTAATCTTATAGTTTTTTTTATTTTTTTTTATTTATGATTTTATTAATATTTTCGGCTTTCAGCAGCTTCGCCATGTCAAATTGTTTTGGAAGGACCTCCTTAGATGATTTAGTTATCACGCAACCTTCCGATTTTTCAGTATCTTTTGCCGATATGTTTTCCTCCCGGCTTTCGGAAAACTTCGCAATAGCCGTTTAGGTCTTCTGTTAACGGTGATAAATCCGTCGTCATCTTCTAATTCCTTATCTTATTCACTGTCTTGTCTTGCTCTCTTTTCCGGGCCCTTCTGAGTTTCATTCACCAGGTTTTCCACATTCACATGCATTTAAAACATATTTAAATGGATGTCTGTATTTATTTTTAACCGACTTACCAAAAAGGAGGAGGTTCTATGTTCGACTTATGTTTGTTTTTTTTTGTTTGTGTTCACCGATATCTCCGGCAATTGTGGACAGATTTTGAAAATTCTTGTAATCATAATTTTTGTTTGAAAGAGTATGTTTCGAAATTGTTCCCATTTTATTTTGTTGAGGTCTGATGAAGAACTTCGGAGATATACAGCAGAACTCTTCAATAAATAACGGCAAAACTCTCGGGATTGCTGCAATCGCATGTCTGTTTATTGTTTATATCATTTCATAACATAACATCACGCCAGTACGCTCTAAAGGGGTACGCAGATCTCTCATTTCACCGGTTATGTTCGAGTTTCATGTTATTCGGGTGATCTATTCTGGCGTTATAGGGAACTTATTAAACAACTTGCTTATTAGGAAGGTAAAATTAAAAAGGGAAAAATAAAATAAAAAATTGCAAAAAAATACTACCGACTACCAAATGAAAAACTACAAAGTGAAAAATAACTTAATTTTTGGAAGTCGGTGTCCATATCGCAAAAAATGGTACTTACGAAAGATACGAACTCTCAAAAATTAAGTAGTACCTCTAAGGTAGTATTTTTTTGCAAAACAGTTTTTTCAATATTAATTATAGGTGGTCATTGGTCACTTAGGATGAGCTCTAAATATAGGGTAGCTAAGAAAATGAGACCAACTTTTTTGAGTTACCTTTTTATTAATCAGGTGAGTCGTCTATATGTATGAACGTAAAGCAAAAGGAGTCTGTAAGGATTGTAGCAGATAGCGTCCTGTAGGTTCTGCCTACCCTCATGCAGAAGGCCTGCAGTAGCTGGTACGCGTCGTTCTTTCTTTTTCCCTTCAGCTACATTTTCATGTTCTTGATTTTTTTTTGTAAATACTGCCGTATTTCAGGAGTTGACCATCGTGGCACCCGCAGTGGTGTAATCTAAAAAGAAAATTAAGAAAAATTATTCGCTATTAGGGTGAGGACCAAATTTTTGACGTAATTGCACAACGGAAATCACAATGTGTCAAACTGGAAGATAAATGTTAAAAAATAAATCACACAATGGAATGACAATAATTCACGACACGGCTACAAGCTGCAACAATTCACAAATTCAAAAAAAAAACAGCGGCAAAAATATTCTAAGGTAGTCAAGCAAGGACATGCGTATTTTAAATAGCGTAAAAAGACACCGAGCTTGTTATTATATTTTACTTGAAGAAATTAAGCTTCAAGTTTAGTTGTTTACATGAATGAGATGTTTACAATATATAAAGATAATTATTATTAGCAAATATACAAAATAATTTTAAGGCGTGTAAAGTTCGCAATATTTTGTCACTTATGAGTCGGAAACCACAGTGTCTGTATCCGGCAAAAATTGGACCTGACCCCCCAACTAACAAATTAATGTTTTATAAAAGTCAATTTAACGTTTTACACTTTGAGTCTAGTTTTTAAGATTGGTCGCATAAACGTAAATATAAACGTATAAATAACGCGAATTAGGCCCAAATTACACGACAATATTGTCGTTTAGTAGTTAAATAGAAGACAGCCAATGACCGTTCAAACGTTGTATACAAGTTAAATAAAAGTACAGAGACCGACTTTACGGTCCAATACTGGTTATGATGAGTCTCTTATGTGACCGCTTATGTCACATAGCTGTTACAATGACGTTTTCAAAAGACTGCTCAACGGCAACCGTTTTGTTTCGTTTGTAAAATATTGTGCCGGTGTTTAAATAAAAAAGGTAAGTAAATGTCCATTTCCATAATTACAAAATATCGATTTATTATGCATTATTTAAATGAGTGTGAGATAATGATAGTTGTGTTAATCTTTCAGGGAACTTTAGTTTTATGACAATGTATATATGTGTTTTTGTGAAGTTTTTAACGCCCTCCTCTATTTCTTTGTATTTGAATCGTTTTAATTAATTATCCAAAATATGTTTTCATAATAAAGCATCAACCATCTTGTTTACGTTGTATAGCGACCTTTATATAACACTAATATAACAAAAAGGTCGTCTACATTTTCTTGAGTCTATGACGCCGCGGCCATATTCAGTTTACTTTAGGGTTCCATATGCATTACTTACAGATCTAATAAACATTGCATAACTTGAACAGAGAACTAACTCGGCCCTTTATGATTATAAATTCATCTTCTTGTCTTGTCAATGGCTATCTAATCAAATAGTACGTTTAGTCCAGATTAATTTATTTTAATGTTTTTTTTTTCAGGTCTAAAATAGGATATGAATGAACTATGGTAGTGTTCTTGGACATCGATAAATTTTTGATCTGAAATTATTTAAAACGTCTTAAAAGAGAAAATGGCCTTGGCGAAGCATTTATTTTACCTTTTCAAACAAATGTTATAACTGTCACAGTTCCATTGCTACTGTTAATTGTTTAATTTTATTGTTGTTGTTTACATTAAATGTTAATTTAAAAAAAAAATATATATTCGGAATCTTTTTCGGCAACGTTCATTCGTTCTATCCCTTTTTTAAAAGACAAAACAAAATAGAAATGGTTCAATTAAAGTGTGGATTTGACCTTTAAATGATTCAAAAGTCTACTAAAAGTAATGTAACCTTAGAAATTCAACATTTTAGTTGCATACAAGTCTTAGTAAAGTCTTCCATACGATCAAAATAGTTTTGTTATAAAAAGGTCATACGCAAACGTTTAAGTGGCGTTTTAATTATATAAAAGTTATGTTAAGATTCACACACGACGATGGTTGTCTTACAAAAACCTTTTATTTAACCGAAACGTTGATATGACCAATACATTGTCCAATAAACGTCATGGCTGGCACCATTAGCCGACGTCATATATGTTAGTCCTGAAAACTATTACTCAACATATGCACTGGCACCACTATCCGACGTCATATAAGTTAGTTCTAAAAACATCTACTCTACATATGCACTGACACCACTATCCGACGTCATATAAGATAGTCCTGAAAACATTTACTCAACATATGCACTGACACCATTCTACAACGTCGTATAAGTTAGTCCTGAAAACGTTTACCCAACATATGCACTGGCACCATTATCCGACGTCATATAAGTTAGTCCTGTAAACATTTACTCAACATATTTACTGACACCATTCTACAACGTTGTATAAGTTAGTCCTGAAAACATTTACTCAACATATGTACTGACACCATTCTACAACGTTGTATAAGTTAGTCCTGAAAACGTTTACTCAACTTTATATTAAGACATTACAGTCCCGCGACTGAACCGTCGTAAGATAAACGTCTATTTATATCAAAATAGTTAACTACATACCACTATATAACTGTTATATACCATGAAGTCTTATAAGACTAGAATTATACGACGTTTTTGCTAGTTGGGCCATTAATACATCTTTAGTTTTCTCACCACTTAGGTATTACAGAAAGGTGAGAAAGACAGAAACTTTTATATAAATAAAAGTTTTCTAAGTAGTTCAAACAGAGATCAATAATACTTTCAAGAAGTTAACTAAAACTATATGGTCTAAGTTTTTATTCAGTGACTGGGCGACTGAAGGACTCAGGAAATTAGGGAAACTCCGGAAACACTGAAACTTTTAATAAGTATGTTGCTACTTATTCAAATCATTTTTGAAATACGTGTAAAGTAGGTAAGGCTTTATACATTGGCCATAAGGTAAAACCGCAGTAAATAAAATCAAGACAGTTTGGAAAATTATAAACAATGAAACGAGAAGGAACAAAAGAAATAATACTGATTACATGCTTGAAACTACACATGGACTTATTAGAGATAACAAAAAAGTTGCTCAAGAATTGGTAAATTTCTATACGTGCGCAAATCCGATATTAATATCGGAATGCTAATATTGAGATCTAATATCGGCAATCAATCGGAATTATCGCATTAAATTATCGGAATTGAAAAACTTCCGATATTGCATACCCTAGGTGTCACCTTATTAAAACACATCTTTGATGTGTGGGAAGAGGCACAAGATGCCATAGGTGTCTTCTGCGATCTGTCGAAAGCGTTTGATTGCTTTAATCATGAAACATTACTTTTGAAATTTGAGCATTACGGGCTAGGCCGATCAACATTAAAGATAGTGTTATCTTATTTAAATGATAGACAGCAATTAGTTCAAATAAACGGTGTCAACTCATCGGGGTTATCCGTGAAAATGGGGTACACCAGGTTTCAATTTTGGGTCCTTTCTTATTTTTAGTCTACATCATCGATTTACCCCATCTTTTGAAAAACAATCTAAACATGATGTTATTTGCTGATAACACGTCTTTGATTTTTAAGATAAATAGACGAACGAATAATGTTGACGACGGAAATAACGTCTTGCGACAGGTTGGGGGATAACATCGCTGATAAAAATGTTGGCTCATTGCTGGTCCTGCCCCGCAGCAACTAGGGCGCAAACAAGTGATGGGCTGAAAAGTTTTGAAGTATTGTTGGACCTGCTGAAGACTGTATGAATATATTTGTATTGTATAAACTCAATTTCTTTTAGTATTATATAACTGCACAGCACATGTGTGAGTACTATGTTCCGACTGTAAATCTACCATTTCCTGTACCTATGTGTCGTTCGTTTCCTTCTGTGTGCTCTGGCAGTTGAGTGTATCATGCGCTCTCTAATGTCTCTCTGATGGTGGCACATGTGTTGGATCATTCGGTTCCCTTCATGATGGTTGAGCTGAGTGGTGCCGATCCATGCATCATGTTCGTGAATGGGTGCCATCAATTGGGATTCGTCATAACTTAGTTGCCTCGGCCTCTTATTGTATTTTTTTATTGTTTGTTACTGTAGACGCCTTTACGTGCACTTTTTTTACATCGTTCTCACATATATGTTATTTTTTTGCAAAAAGAATCATGTAAGCAAGTAATTAAAACTGATGGAAAAGAATGTGGGTGGAGTTTCTTGCAAATTCTTCTCCATTGTGATCTACTGATGACGCTTGCGAATTTGCAACTAGAGACATCTTTTTTTTTTACAATTCAAATGTACCTAAGATTTATTTGAAATAAACTATTTGATTTTGATTTTGAAAGGGTAATTTACGATTCTAGAGACATTATTTTCTCACCCCCAGTTTCCCAGCTTAAAATTATCGGACAATTAATGTGACAAATTGTCAAACACGCGTTATCTGCTGTGATTGGTTGAATGAATTTTCAACAGCCAAGGGGTTACTTACTGAGGGTAAGTAAGTTGCTCCTGCCCTCGACTTTGGCCGCGTGTTTTAGTATAAACCATCGTAGATGCGGCACTCGGCAGTAGCGTAGATTTCTACTTATAAATGGAAATATTTATCAGAAATAAGAGAAAATAATAACTATTCAAGAGATTACTTGTTACAAATAATTTCACCTCTTTATAAGCTTATAAAATTAGATTTTTGGGACACTTGAGACTAACTTGAAATTCTCACCTCTCTGTAACTTGGTTGTTTTCATCCATACATTTATTCTGACAGGTCGCTGCAGGATACTCGATCGGTCGACGCTGTGTCACAATATACGGCTCTTCTTCGAGGTACCTCGGAAGGTATATTTGTATCTGTTGTGAATTATTTGCAGATCTCCATGGTTTGACAATGTGTACTGTCTGTCCATGGTCTAGTTCAAAATCATTGGCATGGCAGGTGTTCAGGTGTAATTAATTAATTAACGTCTAACATACTATAACTATAATCCTAAATTAAATACTAATTTATTATTACTAATTGTACGCCAAAAATTTTAACACAACTCTTTTATAATATTCCTTAATATACGAGTACAATGGCGGTCTTATTTATGTAGCATTTCATATGATATACTTTGCTACTTCGATTCTATCATAATATAAATTGTAAGGATAAGCTCACACCGAAACGCAGCGTGGCGTAATTTTAAAAGAACCTGCTAACTGAACTTATTTTGGTTGTGTAAAGTTAATAATTTTCTAAATTGTATTACTAGTTCAAAGCCCAAAGCCCTGAGTGCGCACAGAGCCGTGTCTCAGTGTGAGCTATCGATAGAGTTAATCAAAATGATTATAGATGTTTGCTACTTCCCTTAATTCAAAATTCAAAACACAATTTCTATTACCTCGTGAATCAAGGTTTGGTGTACTAAAGTCTACTTGAACAGAATAAAATAAAGGAAAAAAAAGTTCATCTCAGCATGGCGCAGAGACTATTTAATTATATGTGTTTTTTTAAATAACACTTTAATAAAATCCTTTATGTATTACCTAATCTTATAGGCACTTGACAATGTGTAATTCATAGGTGTGGTAGTCGTTTTTTTAGTCAATTATTCAATTTACACGTCAAAAACTGTTCGGTAAAAATCAGTAGGTTCACGACTAACTTGTGCATGCATGATGATGTCTTGAGCTCTATGCCTTGTTGACAATCTTAGATTTAATCTGTTCACATAATAATCATACCATACTTTGCGATTACCCCGTACATTAAATAAAAACACTACCAATAATATTGGATTGAGATATTCTAATAGAAGTTGTAGTATTTCACTGGGACGAAAGTAAAGTATCTCCATGAAATACTGAGACACTAATGCGACATCACTCAATAAAAATATCAAAGTGGTTATATACAAGCGTCGCCAGTTGTTAGCACCTGTACGAGCGCTCGTGTTGAAACTACGGCAAAGTGAAAATATAGTTCGAATGAAAATTAAACAGTTTGCTGCCACAGGTATAATTTGATCAAAACGCGAGAAAATTATGTATATTGCAAGGCACGATGCGTAAGAAATGGATATAACATTTAAATGTACAAACAGACAGAAATCATAATAATAATACGATAAAAAAAAGTCATGGCGTGTGTTATCGCAGGCACACCCCAACCAAAGACGTTACATTTTAAGTATTTTCTTTGGAAATTCCCATGAAATACTTTTACTATATCTACGTAAAACATATGTGTAAGAATAACTAACCAGTGATTCTTTGAAGTTGTTACGTAACTATTTATAAAAATAAACACTTCATACGTAGAATCATAATTTAAGTTGCAATAGAGTAAGAAGTATGAAAAAATTGCGTTAAGAAGCACATAGTTTCTGTAACTGCGAAACTTTGACAAGATAATCCAGGATATCAGTCCATAGATCGACGAAGCTAGTGTCAGTGCGATCGTAATGTAGCTAATGATGACCCAAGCAGACCTTGCATTGTCACTGTCGTAATAAAACATGACGATTTACACTGGATAGATTTGATGAATTCACTTTAAGTTAACATAAAAAAGAATTTGAACAGCTTCACTTAAGCACTGCTATAGCTCCATAATTAAACAGATATCCCTAAT
This sequence comes from Orthosia gothica, assembly GCA_949775005.1. Lineage (NCBI taxonomy): Eukaryota > Metazoa > Arthropoda > Insecta > Lepidoptera > Noctuidae > Orthosia > Orthosia gothica. The sequence goes on from OX459052.1 coordinate 7,094,168, forward strand.
TATACAGATGTTGTCTCGGAAACAGTCGATCTAATAATAAATATCCTAAAACTACAAAGCTAATTAAAGCGCTATATTTTATCTTTGAACCATAATCAAAACTAATTGTATTAATTTAAAACTTTCATATCGCTTGTGATAATTAACAAAATACTATCCCAAAAAAACGGTCTAAACTGAGTCATACTTGCATACGAAGGGTTCTGTAACTAAGTATGACAGAAATTGCTTCTTGCGAAGTTGCATAATTCTAGGACAACGACAACGGGTTTGCTAGTGTCAAAATCTGCGGCATTGCGAAACCTAGGTGCGAGAGTACGACTCGCAATCGCAATTCACCAGTTCCTATTACTTGTTGTTAAACTTTTGTGTCAGCATTTTATACAGGTTGACTGGTAAAGGTTCTTGCCTGATCTTATCCACCAGAACCTGTAGTAGTACCTACGCCAAACAGCTTACATCACAGTGATTTAAAATCCGAAACAACAACCAAGTTCATACCTAATACATAAGTACTTCTCGGTATAAATAACTGTGCACCCCGCTGGAATGCGAACTTATTCCAGACTACCCATGTGGTGCCCCGCGCTCGTGTATTGTTTTAGTAAAAAGAATGCTTGTTAATAAAGAGCTGCCGCTGCAAGACAAGCACGCCTACCAGCTCCGGCCTCGCCGCCGCCGGAAACCAGCCCCACCGTGAGTGCTGTGGCAGTTGCGTCGAGCTCGAGCGACGAGTACTTCTCTCCGCCGACGATACCACCACCTGCGCGTCGACGGGGAGGACGCCGACCGCCGGACCGCTTAGGACCTCGAAGCTTACCGGTCTCTGATAGGGTCCCAGCACCCGGTGGCAGTGTGCAGCGCATGAGATGGACACAATCCATCAATGAAAATGTCATGCGCGCATACTTTAGGGCTACAGGGGGAGGAAACAACCTGATCGCGTACCGTGTCCGGATACTCTCTTTGTTGCAGGTGCTTGAACCAGCCGTCAAACGTTTCGGCCCAACAACTTTCGGATCAGGTGCGGGTCAACCAGCGTAATCGTACGTTGGATGATTCTGTACCTACTTGATCGCCTCCGAACAGAAATGAGTAACCATATCGCTGCCCCATCTTCGCAGGCTGTGGTAACACCACAGTCCAACCAAATGCCTAGCCACACTGACGAGGAGAGTAGTGACAGGGATACAAATGTAAGTACCCAGTGCAATGAGGCATTGAGACTCCGCTTTGGAGTGTGCTATTCGGGAATATCGCTACATGCCACCCGATCTTAGGCCACAATTACCTCGTTTGCCCACATAACAAAAATAGGGCGCTGGTGGCTGTTCTGTATTCGCAATTGTCAAACTGCGCGGCAGAAGCGGCATGTCGTGTAGCCCACGTCAAATTTACAGATGACAGGTCTACACGACCGACATAGCCATACTGGCTTGGCAGTGCAGCATCGAGCTTCGTGTTGGTGGGGCCAGAGCACTCATTGGCAAACTAATTTGCTTCAGGGAGCGAAATACTCGCCCAAGAGTGATGCGCTTTATGAGACGGGCATTTTCGGGGACTGATGTCAGCCCCCGAGACTATATATCCCATGTCACAGAGCGCATCGACTTCCTGAAACAAAAGTGTTTGCATGGGCAACCCGTATTCGTAGGTATAGGCGGAGAGTGGAGCGATAAACCCAGAATCGTACATTCCAAAGTAATGACCAATGTGTGACTGATACGTGCCTGCCGGGTGATGACGCTATGAGTTCATTCTGGCGCAGCATCTGGTCGGTGCCTGTCAGTCACACCGGACGGTGAATGGACTCGGGAGGTCGAACGAGCTTGCGATCCAATACAAGAAATGAGGGCTATGACGATCAGCCCCCAAGATGTAGCCCGTGCAGTCCGTCCGACTAAACTGGAAATCGCCAGGGCTGGACGGGCTGCACAACTTCTGGATCAAGTGTACAAAGGTCGCCCGCTCGTTTGTCATCTTAGTACCAGGCAGCCTTGGAGTCTGGATCGCTACCCAAGTTCCTTACAACAGGAATAACCCATCTGCTCCACAAGTCTGGCAGCACCGCGGAACCCAAAAATTATAGACCTATTACATTTTTGTCAATGGTATATAAGGTTCTTACATCCATTTTGAGAGTTAAAATTAATAAACATGTTGACAATAACTCCATCATGTCGGTCTCTCAGAATGGATGTAGGAACGGGTCCCGCGGTACTAAGGAGCAACTCCTTATTAGATTTAGTCTTTTTTTTTATTTTACTTTTGTATAGATTCCTTTACCGATTATTTTGTAAATGTGTGAACATTGTAGGCCTTCTAGATGCTTGTTAACTTTTTAACTCGTTTTATTTTCTTTTGTTTAAATAATATGTAATCTTTTTTTTTTTTGTTTTCTTACGACTTATTGTCGGGCCCACGTTGTCCCCACATATCTAAGTACTAATGCTGTAACAAGGAAATATTGTAAAACCAAACCATTTTTTTTAAAAGAGTAACCATGGAGTTTCTTGCCGGTTCTTCTCCATAGGAAACGACCAACCCGAACCGTGCACATTGTCGACGTTTTATAAGTGCCCATGTAGGCCTATATGAAATAAAAAAATTGATTTTAAATTTTGATTTATTGAAATGGCCATTAGCCAACAGGTTCGGCTTTCCCGAAAGGATCTGTCGACATGTTGGATAGATTATAAGAAGGACTATGACTCGGTGCCTCATACATGGCTCATGAGGGTGCTAGAATTGTATAAAATAGATACAACTCTATGCACCTTCCTGATGTTATGTATGGCGCAATGGAGCACATCCTTTCGCTATGCAGTTAATGATGTCCAGTCTGGTTTTGGTTTCTTCAGATTTAGTTTTTAAGTTTTGGATCCAGTTTTTCTGCGTAGTAAGTTTCTTGTAGCCTCTTTTCTTGCTTCTGTATTCTTTAAGGTTAGCTTCAATTATTTTGTTCCTATTGTCTTTGTAGTCCTTATCGATTGCCTTACTTGTTTTACGTTTCGTTTTCAGAAGTTCAGTTCGCCTAGTAAGAAGAGCTTGAGTAGATTTAGTAAGTATTTTCTTGATGGTCCTTAGTTCCTTAGTATTTCAGCTACATGTGAGGCTGGTGTTGACAATGTTTACTTGTTTATCGTAGAATGTTTGTATATCTACTTCTTCATCTTCGTATTGTGTTTCCAGTTGGCATATGTTGGTCGCAAGGTTATTTAATGACGATGTGTCCTCGGCAGTTCTTAGAGATTTTGGTTGTACTTTGAACGATGATCTGCTCTTTTTGTCTTGATATAGTGTATAAGTAGCCCTAACCAAGTGATGATCAGATCTAAATCCAAAACCATGTAGCACTTCTACGTTCCTTATCCTCTTAGGTTCGTTCGACAGGATGAAATCAATTTCATTTTTTATGTTGCCACAAGGAGACAAGAAGAGCACCAAGTCCATTTGCGGTTTTTTCGTTCTTTAAAAAAGGTGTTCAAAATATACAGTTTATGTTCTAATGCATATTGAATTAGACTCTCTCGTTTATAGAAACGAAAAACTAACTAAGATAACTTTGTTTTGGGAAAATTTGGTTATGGGATTAGTCCCATAACCAAATTTTCCCAAAACAAAGGTAGCTTTATGTTCTATTTTTGTCTGGCCATAACTAGGGCATTATCTCCTGCCTGGTCTTGAGCTACCTGGAGAGTTTTATAGAATGAGTTGATTTCCTCGTCTGAAGCTTATTCCGTTGGTGCGTACACTTGTTTTATTGTGAACGTTCGGCTGACTTATTTCATTTTTAATAACGCAGCTCGTTCGGATAACGCTGAGAACTAACTATTTCGTTTTTATGTTCATTTTTTATTAAAAAACCAATTCCTTAAAAGCCGAGTGTTTCGCCCTTATCTTCATGTTCTTCGATATTGCAACCCATTCTTCTAACTTCTGCCAGGCCGAGTATGACAATTTGAATTTTTTGTAATAGGCATGTCAGTTCTATAAATCTGTTTGCTGTTGATAGAGAGTTCCAATCTTGAGAGTTTGTTGTAGTTTGATTTTTTTCGTAGTTATTTCTTCAGCGCTTGCTGGAGGGTTTTGGTCTTATTCTCCCACGGGGACCAGCCGGCTTGGGGGAGATCTTGACAAAATGTAAGCAAAAGTATTTTGTATTTTTGTCTCTTAAGTGTGGAGTGAGGCAAGGGGGACTGACCTCTCCAAGACTTTTTAATCTGTATGTCAATCAGTTGATGGGTGAGCTCAGCGATAGCCATGTTGGATGTCATATAGATAACGTTTGCGTCAGTAACATCAGTTACGCGGACGACATGGTGTTGCTGAGTCCATCCGTCGGAGGGCTAAGGAAACTATTAGCAATCTGTCAGGCCTACGCTGAGGGTCACGGCTTAAAGTACAACGTTACAAAAAGTGAGTATATGCTCATCAGAGGGAATAATAAACAACCAGAGCATATTCCACCAGTGTTTCTCAACGGGGTATCTTTGAGTCGGGTCTCTCGGTTTAGGTATCTGGGGCATATTGTGACCGAAACTCTGCATGATGACGCAGACATTGAGAGGGAGCGGAGGGCATTGTCGGTCCGCGCTAACATGTTGGTGTATAGGTTTGCGAGTAGTACAGCACAAGTAAAAATAACTTTGTTCAGAGCCTATTGCCAAAGTTTTTACACCAGCGCCCTATGGACCAGCTACACGCAGCGGGCCTACAATGCTCTCAGAGTACAATATAACAACGCCTTTAGGATTTTGCTGCGACTACCTCGATTTTGCAGTGCCTCGGGCATGTTTGCCGACGCGAGGGTGGATGACTTTTACGCTATTAGGTATGCGCAAAAAGTCAGCCTCACTAATTCGCCGAATTCGAGAGAGTGGCAACGGAATCATAAGGATGATTGCAGACAGACCAAATTCGGCAGCTGTGGGAAGGCTCATCAGGCTGCATGTCACTTGAGTACCTACATATTTGTGTTTTTATTTAATAATTTAGTTAAATATAATTTCAATTTTAGTTCATTTTTAATTATTTATTTCAATTTAATTTTAATTTATTTATTTCAATTTAATTTTAATTTATTTTTCAATCTTTTAGTTTGATACAATTTTAACATATATCCAACTTTGTATTAACTACTTGTACCCTCGATCATGACTAACATAATTTTAAGATAATGTAATACGAACAAAATATGGACATTTGAATCGTCTGAATTAAACTTTTTTATTTTTTTTTATAATTACAACAAATATTCTGTGAAAATTTTAAATGCTCAATTATTACAGGCCTATTGTGGCAGAGGAACGGACAGCGGAGGCTTAGTAACAGGGTTCCGTTTAACATGGAACCCTGAAAAGTTGTAATGGGGTTATTTTACTGTTTCCAAGTTAAAAACTAAATTTGATAAAATACTATCCAATTAATAATATACCAAAATTAAAGCTTATCTAATCGTTCTCAGTTATCAAGAGTAGCATATACAGGGACTTAATTAATTGCCGATACTTCATTAGTGAAAACCATCCAAGAGCGAGTCGGACATAAATATATATAGTACTTACATATAAAAACCCTACACACTACCTAACGCATATAAATAAACCAAATATATACATACATACATATGGGCGCGATTCCATTAGTCGATTTAATGTTTCTGTTTTTATTTTTAATATTGTAACATTATGTTGACAGCTAAATAAGGATTTAATTGGAACATTTCCTACCTTATTATTTAAAATGTTGCAATATTCGGTTTAATTTATATTAAGCTTTAATTTGATCTAATCCTTTAGCTGTCCTTTATAATTCTTTGAAAATGAAGGAATGTCCAGTTGACATTTCATAAGTATTTAATTTGACTGTTTCTTTTTATTACTTTAAAATATTATAACATCCGATTTTGTTTACATTTGAATTTACTTTGACACATCCCTTTTTAACCCCCGCCAGAAAAAGAGGGGTCTTATAAGTTTCACGTGTGTTGCTGTGTATCTGTGTGTCTGTGTATCTGTGAGTCTGTCTGTGGCATCATAGCGTCTAAACGGATGAACCGATTTTGATTAAGTTTTTTTTGTTTGAAAATTGATTTTGTCGAGAGTGTCCTTAGCTATGTTTGAATAAAATCGGTTCGGCCGTTCAAAAGTTATGGGCGTTTTACTGATGTGCATAACTCCAGCTTCCTCATAAGTGTTACAATAATTCTATCTATGCCAATATATAAGGCATAATAGCAGCAATCAAAGTACCGAGTCTTTATTTAGCTGCCACAAAAACATCGTTATTATAAGTCGTTTAGTATGTATCAGCTGGAGTGACGTCACCCCAGCTTCCTCATTCAATACAGGCAAACCAGTGATGTTAGGGTTTTGGAAGATAGTCAAAAAAATAAGCCATAATAGCTGCACATGGAAGGAAAGAACTGAACGATAATACTTGAAAAGTGATGAAACTATTATCAAAAAACGTGTGTGTAAGCTGGAGTGACGTCACCCCAGCTGCCATATCATATCTTCCGATCAAAAGGAGTTATGATTATGTATTATAGCTCAAAAATTAAGGAATAATAGCTGCTAATGGCAGCAAAATTTTCAAATCCGTGGTCAAAATACTCTTTTACTTATTAAACCGACAAATGTGTGTAAGCTAGAGCGACGGCAACCCAGCTGCTCATGTCATATCTTCCGAACGAAAGAAGATATGATTATGCATTATAGCTTAAAACATAAGAAATTATATATTTTTGGCGCGGAAACTATTTTTTTATTTACTACTTGGAAACTACAAGGACTAGAGATTTGAAAATTTTGCTGCCTGTGGCAGCTATTATTTCTTATGTGTAGGTTCCGGTATACTGACGATGACCAGCGGTGCCGTGATCATACGTTAGCGCAGGCTTCGCGGACTACGCAACCGAGGGATGGACGAAGGAAGGCTGTTCAAAAGAGTGCGGCCTGTAGACACGGCTCAGGTATTTTACGCTCTTATCACTGGTATTTTTCTTGATTTTGTGTAATGTAATTTTTTGTGTAATAAGCCCAGACTCTTTGCCCAAACTAGACTCCGTTTTGAAAACTTTTTGTAAACTGACATAAAAACAATCAAAGAAGCACGATAAGTCTGCGCGCGACGGGTGGCGTGCTTAAATTTGCCAAAATAACTGATATTTTTTCCTCCATTCAATCAATCGTCATTAACCATTACTCGAACCTTAAAGTAATTTAAGTTAAGCATAATTAATAACTAGATTTTTCTACTTGCATAGAATATGATGAAAAAAGCCTTCTGTTAAATTTGGTTTAACAATGGTCCTGCAGTGGCCAATCTTCAACTTCAATTCTTTTTTAATTCCTTTTTAAACAATTTTTTAAGAAGCTGCTGCCACATAACCCTCTTGAGTTATTTGGGTAACGGTGACGTTCCGAAACGCCCAAAACAAAATAACAATGATGCATTATATTACATGATGCCGGTCCTATTTCGCTGGTATATTTATGTACCACCCAAAAACCAATACTGTCGGCCACCAGTAGTACGAAAATTTAGGGAAATTTTAGTATTGTGGTATCCCTAAAAGTTACCTGTCAAATAAGCAACGCGGTCTCTATCTTTGTAAAACGGTACCGTAGGCCCGTTATTGTCTTGTTCACTTCAAGAAAACATCCCTGCCATCACTTTAAATTTATTTTAGCATAATGATGGCGATTATTTACTTCGGAAACGAATAAAAACACGAAATACAACACACTCTCTTGACATCTGACATAAATGACAAACGATTAGTTCCAATTTTGTCCGCGCGCAGACTTATCTTGCGAGCACTCTATGTTTGACTGTAAAAAGTGACAGATATACGTAGTATCTCTAAGTAGTCTGTGGACAGATGTATACAAGACATATACATCTGTCACTTACGCACACTCCAAATAACCTTGCTCTAAGATCTAATGGTCGGGGTGACCGCAATACGTATATATGACCTGGAAATGAAGCACAAAATAAATATCATAAAAAACATTTTTATAAGATACCGCGAATTTATTAGACTTAATAAATACAATATAACATTTGAACTGAATAATTGCCTGTTTATTTTTGGTTAACGTATGAACAACATTCATTACAAAAACCGGCCCCCAAAAAAACTATCTCCTGTGATTTGATCCGGAGAGTGGAGATGTGAGTGTGAGTTGTGGAGATCCGGACATCCAGACATACGAAATAACTTTTACTTAAGCAAAAACGGAGACGCTTCGCGATCAATTAAAAAGCTTGTAATAATATAAAACTTATCAATCATTTGAGTATTTAGTGGGCACTGGCACTGAGTGGAACTGGAGAGGTCTTCGGTAGAATGAAACAATGTCGCTTGTTCGAAGACAGTCGGTAACTTTAACTGAGTTGACAAACGTGCGTCTTTTTCAAGGCGGTTCAATGTTTCTTGCATGATAGTATTTTTTTTTCCTCTATGGGCTTGCGCTTGACCACTATCTCACCTGATGGTAAGCGATGACGTGGCCGGCGGTGAAGCACGCTTGCCTAGAAAAAAACCTATTCACTCTTGACTTAAAGACCCCAAGATTGTAGATCAGGAAACACAGACTCCGGCAGGGATTTCCACTCCTTAGCTGTACGCATAATGAATGTGTCCGCTAAACGTTTTGTGCGTATGGGTGGGATATCCACCATGTACCGATGACGCATCGCCGTACGTCTGGTAGTCCGATGATGGAACGGGCTGGGCGGAATTAGATCATGCAATTCCATCGCACACTCCCCGAAATGCAACCGATAAAAAACCGACAAGCTGGTGATGGCGTAAACGTGGTAATCTGGTAGTCTGGTGAAGGTTGTCCGGTAATGGTATTCTGGTAGCAGCGTTCTGGTACTGGTTATGGAGGTACGGTAATTATTGTGACTAGTTCTGTGTCACTACACGTATTTGCTTGCTTTATAGTCTGTTTCGTAACGTAACGTGACGTCATTTCTACTTCTCACAGTACTTAGCGATGTATCTGCCGACAATAATCATGGGTCGTTTCTGCCATTCCGTCAACATGGTTTTGCTTGGGGTCACCTGAAAATTAAAACTTTAGTTAAAAGCACCCTTTGTAAACAAGCATATTACAAATTAGATGATTATATTCAAGATAAGAATGCTTGGAAACATGCTGGTCCTGCTCCATAGGGCAATCTTTGGTGTAGACAAAATCAAATTTGTTAGTATTCATTGTTTTTTTTTATTTTTTTTTAGAAATTGTCTCACACACTGTTCCGTTGTTGTTTAATTAGGTATTTTACCTACGTTTGTAATATTTGTAAGTATGTGAGAACCATGTTCCTACTTATCAAATTATTTAATTTTCCTGTTAATGTTTTTTAATACTTTATACCTGTACGTAGTATAGTGTGTAGAGCTATTCTGGGTGCATCGTCCTCACATATATTAATGTATGTACCTACGTATGTAAATATTTTAAAACACCTTATTTTAAAAAAAAAAAGAGTAAGTATGGAGTTTCTTGTGCGTTCTTCTACATAACAATCTACTTTCCGAATGCACGGTAGTTTTTTTTATTTTTTTTATTACTTGTAAATTTTAATTTTAATTTATGTGACGTTCAAAAGTGCCGTTTATTGGCCTAATTGAATAAATATATTTGACTTTGACTTTGAAATTGAAACAGTTTACTTTTTTCTTAAAAAATCTTTTCCAAATTTTTATTTTTTGTTCTTGTTTTTTGCTTTTAGTTCGTAATGTCGTCGGTATTTTTTTTTAAGTTTTTTTTCGCTTTTCCGTTACCTAACTTATTCAACAGAATCGGTTCACCATCACCGTAAGGGGTAGATTATGTCACATCATCACATCATCAGCCTATTAATGTTCCCACAGCTGGGACACAGGCCTCCTCTCTGTGAGAGGGAATGGGCCGTAATCCACCACGCGTGCCCAGTGCGGGTTGGTGGATATCACATGTCTTCGAATTTTTGGTTCTAGGACATGCCGGTTTCCTCACGATGTTTTTCTTCACCGTTTTGAGAGCATTAGTGAAGAACTAATTTACACAAAGTAATGCGCCTGCCTGGGCTCGAACCCGCGACCTACACTTGTAAGTCGCGGCCGATACCACTGGGCCACCACTGCTCTGTACCACTGGGCTACCACTGCTCTATACCACTGGGCCACCACTGCTCTAGATATACAAAGTAGATTATATAATTTCCAACAAAAAATATTTTTTGAAATCGGGCCTTTCTTTTAAAAGTTATGCGTGGTGCATTCATAAAATAATTTATATGTCGACTTGAGAACGTTCTCCTTTTTTCGTCGGTTATAAAATACAACAGACTTCGAAGTTCGGTGTCAAAAAATTAAGGTACAAAAACAAGAACACCGACTTCCGAAATTGAAGTTTATTTTTCACTTTGTAGTGTTTTACTTTGGAAGTCAATTGTATTTTTGTGTAAAAAAGCTTTTTTGACACCAATTGCCGAAATAGAAAAAAAATTGGTACCAAAGACTTCCGAAAAGAAAGTTATTTTTCGCTTAGTAGTGTTTTGTTTTGGAATTCAGTTTATATTTTTTGTAAAATAGTTTTTTTATTATTACTTCAACTTTATTTAACCCCATCTATCATAACCACCCAGAACTAAAACGTCAAACAGCGAACGCACCTGGTCTCCTTGCAGTCTGTTGAGCAAGGTCACGCAGACGATACTCGCTCTTATTCCTGCCTCCCTAGTAAACGCGCTGAAGGCGGTGGCTTCCATCTCAATGTTACGTACTCCGAGGTTAGTGAGAGTCTTCAGGAAGGACATCTTGTCTGTTTCAGTGTACTCGCAGAAAGGACCGTCTAGACGTGCTTGGCCTGAAATGATGGAATTTTGGGTTTTTTAATGGGTATCATTAACAAATAGTTACGGATATAATCTTGTCTGGCTGAAAGCTGTACGCTGACTTTGAAGTAATTTTCGTTGTACCACCCGTATGGTGGCCCTAACGGCCCAAACAGGTTGAATTTCCAAAAAACCCTTATTAGTGCTCACCTACATCAAAAAAGAAATGTATATATTGTGATTTTTAATTTCGTAGACTAAAGGTGGACGCGCACCTATCCGCGCCGCAGGAGCCGCACGCGCCGCAGTCATCGCATTTTATAAATCTTTATATGAAATCGTATGCAGCCTCGCGCACCTATCCGCGCCGCACGAGCCGCAGTTCAGCAAAAATGCTGTAGGTATACGGATTCCCCCCCCCCGGTGGGTTCCCGCTTTGTCGATGCGGGGGGCTCAGTAACCGTGGCTTGGTCACCCACGGTGAAGCGAAGAGGAACCCGAGGAGGGGCCGCTCGTCAGGGCTTTTGCCGATAAGCCGACGACGTAGCGGCCAACATGTAGGTTGCGGTGCTGCCTAGGCGACATCGCAACTGAGGCGGGCCGCGATGTCGTATGGGGTCTCCCATACCCAAACGATATCGCGGCTGAGGGTTGGAGGCCGCGGCAGGAGAGGAGTGCCGGTATTGCGGTGCGCCGCTCTCCCTACCTTCCGCGGCCTAGACGGGGTCGCCACCGTCTGATGGCGGACGCGGTGGGGCCGCAGGGGAAGAGGAGTGCCGGTATAGTGTTGGCCGCTCTCCCTATTCCCTGCGGCCGAAAAATGGTAGGTGGCGGGGCCATTGACCCTGACTCGTCACAAGGGGACCAAGGGTGCCATACACGGGGTCGTCTGGCACCCATGTGCTAGTTTGGTCCCTGGGGTGGTCACGGCGCACAGTGTGTTCTGGTGCGCCGGTGATGGGGGGTACTCCCCAGAGGAGGGTCCGGTGACGGACAGCCGCGGCGGGTTCGCGGTGAGTGCTAACGCGTACCCGTGTTCCCGCCATAAGCGGCACAGGAGGACACCGTGGAGTTTTAGTGGGTTAGAGTCCCACATAACTGCGCTATCTCCCCGTGGTAGCGCAGTATGCATGAGCATTTCTACAAGCTAAAAAAAAAAAAAAAAAAGGTATATGGATTCCACCAGCGCAGCGCGTGCGGCTGACGTCATCAGAATCGGCGGGCGAAGCGGGCGGCGCGGAAACATGATCCGTATCCGTATATAAAAATATAGTTCAAGATGTACAGAAGTGGATACAATGCGTGCGGCGCGTTCGGCGCGGATAGCGCGGGGCCAAGAGAAAATGCGATGACTGCGGCGCGTGCGGCGAGTGCGGTGCGGACAGGTGCCCTTTCACCTTTAAATGAAATTTGGGAGGTTATTACCTTATCGTAACTTAAAAATAGTGTTGTATCCTGAATGAATCAGTTTTAAATATTTTGATTCAATCCATACTAATATTGTAAATGCGAAAGTAAATCTGTCTGTCTGTCTGTTACCTTTTCACGTTTAAACCGCTGAACCAATAATAAGAAGAAGTTGTATGATAAGAAGTTACTCACAAAATTAGTTACCTCCTCCCCCTAATTCCTCCTGCTTCGTGTTAATGCAAGTAGCCTATCATATGTCCTTCTCAGGTTCTCAAATCGGTTCATCATAAGAAGAAGTTACATGATAAGAAGTTACATACAAATTTAACCCTCTCTCCAATTTATTTCTCTTCGTGTTTTATGCAAAAGATGTAGCCTATGTCCTTCCCAAGGTCTCGAACTGTCTCCATACCAAATTCCATCTAAGTAGGTTCATAATAAGAAGAAGTTGCATGAAAGAAGTTACATACAAAATTAACCCTCCATCCATTCCTCCGCTTTCGTGTTCTATGCAAGTAGCCTATCATATGTCCTTCTCAGGTTCTCAAACTATCTTCAAACCAAATTTCATCTAAACCGGTTCATACTAAGAAGAAGTTGCATGATAAGAAGTAACATACAAAATTAACACTCCCCCCATCCCCCTCCCTTGCTGTTTTATGCAAACAAAGTAGACTATGACCTTCCCAAGGTCTCAAGCTATCTCCATACCAAATTTCATCTAAATCGGTTCTGCGGTTTAAGCCATAATAACAAGTTTCATACAAAACTACCCCACTCCCCCATTTCTCCATGCATTGCAATTGACCACAACAGATCCCAATATGTAGAAATGTACGAGTTATTTCTCGGCCCCTCCACAAGATAAGATAGATTGCAATTTATATCCCAGCATACCTCTATAAAAGTCATCTGCTGCCATAGTCCCACCGGTGTAAGTGCCAAAGTTATCCCTGTCAGAGGCCATCGAGTGCACCTCCTGACAGACCCTAGTATCCAGGATCGCAGGCAATCTGCGGGTCTTGCCCAGCACTGGCTGAAAAATAAAACAAACTGTGTCATCTTTTCGATGTCAAGAAGATAAGATCCTCTATCAAAAATGTTTAGTACAAATTGTACTAAACATTTTTAAACTACGAAAAAAAAGGAGGTTCTCAATTCGACATGTACAATTTTTTTGTATGTTTGTTACACAATTACTCCGCTGTGATGTTTCTTTTTTAACCCCCGCCGGAAAAAGAGGGGTGTTATAAGTTTTAAGTTTCACGTGTGTTGCTGTATATCTGTGTGTCTGTGTATCTGTGTGTCTGTGTATCTGTGTGTCTGTGTATCTGTGTGTCTGTCTGTGGCATCATAGCGCCTAAACGGATGAACCGATTTTGATTTAGTTATTTTTGTTTGAAAGGTGATTTTGTCGAGAGTGTTCCTAGCTATGTTTGAATAAAATCGGTTTAGGCGTTCAAAAGTTATGAGCGTTTTACTGTTTGAATCGGGGTGTTTAAGCAAGATAAATGTGTCGGGGGTTTTTTAAATTTTGAAATTTTACTTGTTGTTTGAAAGAATATGTTTCCGAATTGGTCCGATTTAAATTTTGAGAAGATTTGAAGAAGAACTTCGACGATATGCAACATAATTCTTCATTAAATGACGGCAAATCGCTCGGGATTGCTGCAATCGCATGTCAGTTTTTTGTTTTTACTATTTCATAACATATATCGCGCCGCACGGTACGCTCTATAGGGGTACGCAGATGTGTACCGTTCACCCTTGTACATTCTCATTTCAACCGTTATGTTCAATTTCATGTTATTCGCGTCATATTCTGGCATAACTTTTGCTCTTCGCTCCCGAAAGGTCTCATTCCGAAACGCCACTAGTACAGTCAGGTGAATATTTTCAAGTTTTGAAAGGCCAATTGTGTTAGTTCGTAACTTCGAACAAACAAAAATTGGCACTGTTTATTTTTTACCCGAATGCCGAAGGATGGTAACGTATTTATAAGTCTATGTATGTTTGTCCCTATGTGGTATGTTCTATGTTCTATGTTAGGGGGGTTTGGTTGCCGCACTTAGTCCCTCAAATGGACCTTTGTACGTGGGCCATGGCGGCCGTTGGGTGGTCATTCCAACCAGCCCACCTCCCTCCAGAAGTCGACTAGAGCTCCTGGTTTCCTCAAAACATCAGTGTAAGATCTGGGTGACCCAAGGGTTCGTGTTCTTATCTGGGTAACAACTGTGCATTCAAAGAGGACGTGCGTAACGGTTGCCGCTGCAGTTTTTCGAGATCTCTTTGGGCTGTGCTGAGGTCTGTCCTGGGCCACCAGACCAACGAGCCATATGTGATGATTGGGTGGATGACTGTGGTGTATAGCCAGTAAGTGATCATGGGGCTAATTCCCCAATTCCTGCCTAGCAGTCGCTTACACTGCCACAGGGATATGCTGGCTTTTGTGGTGATATGGTTTATGTGTTTAGCCCAATTCAATTGTTTGTCCAAATAGATGCCCAGGTACTTGGTTTCGGTTGAAAGGCTTAGGGTTGTTCCGAAGAAGCGCGGCAGTTGCAGTGTCATTGGTTTCCTCTTTTTTGTGAAGAGAATTAGTTCAGTTTTTGTGGGGTTCACTGAGAGTTGGTGCTCGCTGCACCATTCCTCTACTATTTTCAGGGCTTGACGCATGAGATTGCATAGAGTCCCTATGTGGTTTTCTAGAGACCAAGCGGGTTGGCCGATTTTGATGATACTTACGTCAATCGATGCGTCTTAACCTTGCGAGTGTCACCGGTTACATTAAAATTAGAAAATAGAAAATGGCGGCTTTTGGGCGCCATATTAGGGGGCTCAATCTTTTATTTTCTCTTTCCAATGATTTATATAGAACAATGATTATCCTAGCTAAGCACCACACATCTGCCGATTAGGCGACTACCAGACTATAAATAAACCTCCTAGAGTGAGAACCTCCTCCCTTTTTCGTTTTGTTAAAAATGCCAAATTTCTTGTGAAAAAAAAGTTATTTTTTGTAGAGTTTTACCGGAAGTATGAAGATGCGGATTAGTCCCAGGACACAGAGTTCCATAAAAAATTGTAACATTTACTTTTACCGACCTGTGTTCACAAATATACATACAGCCAAAACCGTTTATGATGACATCGCTTAAGGTGCAGATACCCCTGAGTAGCTTATTTTAAAACGCGAATCACATCTAAACGGCTCGTCGTTATTATTAAAAAAATATATATGTTACATTAGACTATTTTCTTAATAATTTAATCTAAGAAAATTTTGTGTTTTATTCGTATTACGTAGTGTAAATAATTTGTCAAGTTTTGTCTAACACGGACAAAAAAACGATAATCGCACCAAAACCGCCGGGCGTATTTTAATGAAACTGTCACCATCTCAAATACAATTTAATTATCTACATTTTGATCTCAGGCATTTTTTTAAAGTCATTGAATAATAAGGAAAGTACAAAAAACTACAGAATTTTGGGTCGCGCGTGTGTGAAACGAGTGCACGTTTTGTTCCCTCAAGGTCGTTGGCGACGGTCATCGTCTTAAAGGAACGTACCGGTATGACGAAGGAATGTAAAAGTTCTATAACAAGGATCAAAGAGCAAATATTTAAGTTACGACTATCGGCTATAACGAAGGAGTTTGAACAGTCCAGAGTATTTTAAACATATACACGCGTTTTCTGCGCCGTAGATGCCGATTTTTGCGTTTTTATAGAATCAAACGCGCGTAAAACGCGATACAAACGTGCGTGCGTTTGAAACCCGTTTGAAGCGTGTACAAAGGGGTCGGAGGAGGGGTAGAGGAGGGGCGCGCGCTTACGCCACCGCACCGCCCGCGCCGCAGTTGCAATAATATATTACGCTTATTTTTTACGTTTTTTTATTTTTAAAAGCAATACTAAAGCCAACGTAAGCATTGTTGTTTCAACCGACGCCATTGTACAACTGACGAGGAGTTTCTGACCAAAACGCGGAAGCTACGAGCGCGTCTGTATCGCTGTATCTGCGCGTATACGCGCAGCAGACGCGCGTTTCACGATCGCCCTGTGTGCTTAGGTTACAAGGTTGTGTTCAAATCTCGTTTGAAGCGCGTATACGCGCGTCATTTGCGCGTCGTCTGCGCGTTTAAAATACGCCGTGTGCTAGGGGCCTTATGTCGTATAAAACTGTACTGTGACTGTATTTGAATAATTAATTAATCATGAATATAGATTTTACTCACAACATCATAAGTCTTATCCAAGTTCCCATTAAGTCCGAATGAAGAAACGACAACGGAACCAGCCGGTATGCTCAGACCTCCACAGGTCCCTACCCTGAAGAAGATGGGGTCTTTGGCTTTAGCATAGTAGACCAGCTTAATCACCTCTTGAAGGAGCGTCGTCATTGATGGAATACCGACGCCGTGCTGCAAATAAGAACAAGAGGAATAAGAATATTTCTGTGGCCCTAGTGAAAAGGGTATAAGTCCGACTTTGTCGAAAATGAGTATGCCAAAGTGATCAGAAAAAAATGCTCTATCGTTTGGTGAAAACGGATCTATAAGCTATAAGCTATCTCTAAAAATAAAGAAGTACCTAACTTTGTGAAATAGGGCCCAACTGACACCAACAAAAACTACTAACGTCGGTTTTAAGTACTTTTGTATTCTTTTAAACGGAAAACAAAAAAATATTTTGTGTTTTAATCTAAATTAACATAAATTATTTAATTTGGTTGGTGTTTATCAATACAACAACACAGTCCTTAAAAATTGTTTAGTAGTAGTAGTTTTTTGTGTAGTAAGTTTAGGTTAAAACGGATTTACCTGATTTATCCGTTTTAACCAAAATCTTTAAGCTATTAATTATTGTATCGCATTACTTGGTTATCATCAAAATCATTGCAAATGCGTATCCCTTTTCACTTGTGTGAATTAACATTTAACTTATGAAGAGAGAGAGAAGGGGTATAACCACAGACATAAATCTAACTAGATGACGCGGTTGTATGTACTTCGCGTGCAAAAAACGGAGTAAGTTATGACAAATCGTAATCTGAGCTTTTCATTTAGCATTATCGGCACGGGAAATCCACCGAAATCTAGAAAAATGCCTTTGTATTCCATATTCAGCTGTAAAAAATGTATAGAAAAAGTTGGCTGAGTCACTGGAAATGTTTTCTTTCATTGTTACCAATTGTAAATTTGTTTTTAAATTGTTTGTGAAAAAGTGGCACTCTTGGTTTTCATACAGATAGAGGGACTTGCGTTATCTAGCTATATTTATGTCAGTCGGTATAATTTATTTTATAACCCCAAGGAATTCATTTTGTAGTTAAAACTATTAAGTTTACTTAAAAAATAACTCACTAATAATAAAGAGCATAAATCGTTTACCTATAAAAAAACATCACATGTATTTCATTTGGTAGCGATTTAAATATCATACGAGGTCAAAAACGCAATTTGAAGCGCGCGGAGTGTTTTTTGCGTCTCCTGTAAAGTAGCATTTTTGGACATAGATCCCTTTTCACTAGGGCCACAGATTGATTCATCCAAGAGTTAAACATAGTTTTACATAATCTTGGATTACGACGTCGTCTTGTGGACATACCCAGGGACATATCTTTCGGCTGAAACGATGAAGGCCGCCTATAACATAAACTAAATACTCACGCTGACAGACAGCACGGGTCCCACTTTGTATAAGGCATATCTGTGCGAGTGCTTGGTAAGGTTTACCAGCTTCTCTCCCTTGTTAGGGAGGTTCAACACTTCTGTCATGTACTGCGCGAACTCCCTCATTCGATGCTTGGTGCCACCCATACAGACGAACTGGAAGAATTACATTGCTTTAGGCGATTTTTGTGGCATTCATAAGTTTGAAAGTGGGACACATTGAGATGGCATATTGGAAGATTGTGCCTAGGGGCAATTGGCTGCAAGACCCTGCGCAATAGCTATTTTTGCGTCAATATTGAATGTGAAAATAGCATTGTATAAGTGTCTCTTTCACTCGCTTACGTTTGTCGCATCATTCTATCTCGATGACAAACTGTTCTTGCGCAATGGTTGACAGAGCCAACTTCAGAGACACAAAGATCCGCTGTGAATATTATAACGTGCGAATAGAGAAATGCAAACATTTTATATTTTTTTGGGTGCACGGTTGGCGCTGTGGTTGAGTGATTGACTGCTGCGCTTCGTGTTGCGGGTTTGATTCCCACCCGGAACAAATATTTGTATGACCTACACGACCTACAGATAGTTGTACCGGCTCTGGGTGTTTTTGTATGTTTGTAAACGCACCGACGAAACAGGAAGAAATTCCTAGTGAGGAGCACAGTAAACAAAAAAAAAAAAAAAGAAAAGCGAGAAAATATCTGCTGAGCTTGGCGACAGTTCATCAGGGATAAAGGCGTTGTAAAAAGATATAAGGAAGCTTATGCCCCGGTTTCTGAATAATTCAACACTAACGTACTCCCAAACTCTAATGTAATCTATGTATGCAGTTTGAAGAGTGTCACGCTAAAATAAATTTGTTAACTTCGAATTTGCAACTCAAAATGCAGGGGTATACCTGGGTCTACTGCTGGCAGTAGACTGCCATGGATGAAGACTATAAAGTGGCAGAAATCTAAAAGATTTTATGTTGAAGACTATTAAGTCTTCATAGAGATAAAAATCTTTTTTGCAAAAAAATACTACCGACTTCCAAATGAAAAACTACAAAGTGAAAAATAACTTAACTTTTGGAAGTCGGTGTCTTTCGTATGTACCATTTTTTTGCGATATGGACACCGACTTCCAAAAGTTAAGTTATTTTTCACTTTGTAGTTTTTCATTTGGAAGTCGGTAGTATTTTTTTGCAAAAAAGATTTTTATTTTTCCCTTTTTAGTTGTACCTACCTAAAATAGGCAAGTTGTTTAGTAAGGTACCTATAACGCTAGAATAGATCACCCGAATAACATGATACTTGAACACAACCAGTGAAATGAGAGATCTGCGTACCCCTTTAGTACGTACTGGCGTGATGTTATGTTATGAAATGGTATATACAATAAACAGACATGCGATTGCAGCAATTCCGAATGATTTGCCGTTATTTATTGAAGAGTTCTGTTGTATATCTCCGAAGTTCTTCATCAGATCTTCACCAAATTAAAATGGGACCAATTTCGAAACATACTCTATCAAACGAAAAAAGAATTTTCAAAATCAGTCCACAATTGACGGAGATATCGGTGAACATACATAAAAAAAAAAAAAAAAAAAAAAAAAAAAAAACATACAAGAAGTCGAACATAGAACCTCCTCCTTTTTGGTAAGTCGGTTAAAAATATAGCAAAAGGTGCATAAGCCGGTTATGATTTTTTGTTTCGTGATAAAAAAATATAAAATTGTTCTTAAACATGAACAAAACTAGGTTATCGATACAATGCACTTTATTGAAACAAAGATTATGGTATAAGGGCGGTTACGCACTACCGATCCATGTTCGTGATTTGAGTTCCGAGTTCAAAATTTGTGAATTATGACAGATTATGTTTTGAATTATGGCAGATTAAAGAAGGATATTGGATGTTAAGCTACTTCGGAAACGAAATCGTATCGGATGTAGTGCATAACCGCCCTATCTCGAGGTATTTTTTCTGAAGGCCAACCTATTGGCATGTTTTCTAATAGTGCTAATACACGTCCGGATTACGGCCGATTAGTACGGCCGGACTAACTCCGCCAACACATCCGTTCTCGCTTACACACGCTCGGATATTGGTACGGCCGGACTAACTCCGCCCACAAAACCTATTGTCGCCGTATTTAGAACATTATTTTCTATTTTTATTTATGACTAAGTTGAATGTAACAATATCGGGCGACAATAACCAAAATCAGTAGATCGCCCATAAATCGGGGACTTTTTCAACGCTGGTCATAGTTGGTACGGCCCAACCAGCCGACAACCCTACACACGTCCGAATTTGGTACGGAGCAGACCATATCCGATGTGAAAACAAGCGGACCGAGACGGACTCAATGAATAATAGCAATGTCCGGCGGACACAACACACGCTCGGATATAGTGCGGCCGGACTAACTCCACCCACAAATCTGTGGTCCGGCCATACCAAATCCGGACATGTGTTAGCACTATAAAAGCCACATATGACACAAAAGTTTGCCATCAACCGGGCACAAATCCAAACTCTGGGTTGCTGCTGATGAATTCCAGATGAGACAACCCAGTAAATCACAGGAACCCAAGAACTCACACACAGCAGTAGCGCTTGCCATCACTAGACCAATAAGTAAATATAAATGTCGAAAAGCTCTTAAATTTTTTCCCTGCATTCCTGGGACGAAGGCCTCCTCCCTCTTAGAGATA
Source organism: Orthosia gothica (assembly GCA_949775005.1). Classification (NCBI taxonomy): domain Eukaryota; kingdom Metazoa; phylum Arthropoda; class Insecta; order Lepidoptera; family Noctuidae; genus Orthosia; species Orthosia gothica. Next base: position 7,114,804 of record OX459052.1, read on the forward strand.
TAGGTAGTTCAAATAATCTTTGCGCGCGGTGCCATGTGTGCGTACGCTTGTAAATACACAGCTTTTATTTTTGTGATAGTGACGCGGCAGTGCAAACAACCACCCACAAAGATAACTTGAACTATCTATTGTAGATTGTAACCCACCACGCGGGACCACAAAACCAACTCGTAAATCAGGGTTGTTACCACTAGCAGAAGTGGAGTCCTGTATCCTAAAGATGGCTTCTCACGGCGCGTGACATCACAAGCCGCGCCGCGCCCGCCCGCGCTTCGCGCCATGTGCAGGTAGTGGCTCGACGTGAGTCGGGCTGGTGCGTTATGGCGCGTCCGATCTGAGGCCTTAGTGCGAGTTTTTATTCACGCGTGACTCACGCTCACTCGTGTTATGTAAACGATCTCTTATGTCAAAATGTATACAAAAAAAGAGGTTTTTCCTTACCGTCCCCTGACGGCGCTTATCCAGTTTCCATACAAATTGACCGTGAGTAAAAACTCGCACTAAGGCCTCTGAGAGGCCTCAGTGCGAGTTTTTACTCACGGTCAATCGCGTTAACGTAAACGTCAATTTGTATGGAAACTGGATAAGCGCCGTCTGGGGACGGTAAGGAGAAACCTCTTTTTTTGTATACATTTTGACATAAGAGATCGTTTACGTAACACGAGTGAGCGTGAGTCACGCGTGAGTAAAAACTCGCACTAAGGCCACTGATGTCGGTAACTGCAAAGGCGCGGTGCGAGCGCACTCGTGGAGGCAAAAAATAGAAATGCCTCGTGCCTCGGTCTGTGTAATATATGCGGCGCAGAAGCTACTTTAATATTAATGCCCAACGCGCCGCGTCCGTGAGAACGGATGTCGTGACGCGGGTTCACCCGAGGCGCGTGCTTGTACCTACAAATCGAATCGGCGCAGCTCGACTCGTGATATCACGCCCCGTGAGAAGCCAGCTTAAAAAGTTAAGAACTTACTTTAACGTCTCCAAACATCGCAGGGAGGTCATAGTTGTGCGTGTCAATGCCTAAATGGTACAATATGTCCACATCCAGATCTAGAAGGTGCTTGTTCGGCAGCTTGATACTGCCATCGCTGTTCCTGCAATTACGGTTTATGGTTTAAGATTTTTATTTTTTACCAGTGTTTACCAACCACATTAACGGATCATCTGTCGAGGATGCCACATCATCATCATCATCTGCCTAGCCTTTTCCCAACTATGTTGGGGTCGGCTTCCAGTGTAACCGGATTCAGCTGAGTACCAGGATATTACATGGAGCGACTGCCTATCTGACCTCCACAACCCAGTAACTGGGTAACACGGTACCCCGTGGCTAGACTGGTGTCAGATCTCAAGCTTCTGACTACTCGTAACGACTGTCAAAGATCTTCAAATGACAGCCGGGACCAACGGCTTAACGTGCTTTCCGAGGCACGGAGGAAACTCGGTATGTTGAAATGGTCACCCATCCACGGACCGACCTCGTCAAGCGTTGCTTAACCTTGAAGATCGACCCATGCGGCTGTTATTATTTAGCCACGAGCTCCTCCACAGATCTTACAAAATTAAAGATAAAAAAGCACTACTAAACAGATTTTAATTAGACTTTACAGAAATATAACCAGTACAGCAGCTAGTCATGAGCTAGTCTGTTGTTTAGTCGGCAGCTTGTCCTGCTCTGTGAACTTCAGCACCCGACTTTGGACAGTAATATTTTTTTTTTGGTTTGATTTCAAGATATCGGTAAGTGTGTGTTATAAAGTTTGATGTGCGTATCTGTGTGTTTGTGTATTTGTGGCATCATAGCTCTTAAACGGATGAATCTATTTGATTCAGTTTTTTTTTGTTTGAAAGATTTGTCGAAAGTGGTCTTAGCTATGTTTGGTGAAAATCGGTTCTGCCGTTCAAAAGTTATGAGTAATAGGGGTATTGCCGCAAGATATCGTGTTTTGATGGATTCTCGATCGAAGCGTGTCTACTTCTAGATAAATTATGTAGTTTAAAATCATATGTCGTGGTATTTTAAAAAAGGAGGAGGTTCTCAATTCGTCCGTATCTTTTTATATATGCTCCCCGATTACACAAAGATGCCTGGGCAGATTTGGAAAATTCTTCGTTTGTTTGGAAAGGTATACTTTTCAGGAGGTATGGGACCTCAGGTTAGGATCTGATCAGGGAATCCCATGTACATCAAGGAAACTCCTCAAATTTTATAAATGCAATGCTTGCATTCAGAAAGCATCCTTTGGTGAAGTGGAACTGATGAAGAAGACCACAGATGGCCACTGGAACTGGAAGTAGATATATTTTAGGTATAATAAGAGGATTTTAGGGTAATATCGAGTTTTGCGCAAAAGAAATGCATCAGAGCCATTTGTGGTATCCGTCCTGACGAGTCATGTAAACTGTTCTTTAAAAAGCTAGATATATTGCCACTACCGTCACTCTACATTTACGAAATATGTTATTATGTTTATAATAATAAGGGATTGTTCAAAAAAGCCTATCAAATTAACTCTCGGATTAGAGATCCATGCAGACTGTATTGCAGGATACTCCTAAATCAGCCAAGTATGCGAAAAGTTTACTAGGCAAGTGTATACGCATTTATAACAGAATTCCAAAGAAATATAATTGCTATATAACATTATCCCATTTAAAAACCGATTATTGAAATGATGAAAGATCATATGTTTTATGACATTAAATATATTTTTAAAAATAAACTAAAAATAATCTGGACTTTTGTCATTGCGGATAATGCTCAGATAAATTACTATATTATTGTATTGACCTTATCTGTGACCATGAACAACAATTAACTAATAATTATTTTGCAATTGATACAATAATATGCATTGCAATTGACACATATCCTGTATTGCTAAACATGTGGCCTCTAGATTAATACTTGACTGTAACAACTTTATACCATGCTTAAGGCAAATAAAGACTTATCGTATCCAATTTATTTTAATTATGGGAGTATATAGCTGAGGGTTAGGAGGGCACTTGCATTCACCTCATCAATTTCCAAAATATTGAGAGGGAAGATGCATAGTTGCATTGTTTTAGGGCAGATGAGCCTGTGTGTGCCGGACTGGTACGTCTGCCGACGACAGCGACGGTGGCCGAGCTAGTGGAGCCGAGCAGTCGAACCAACCTTTAACGAGGACGCCACTGAATTTCGCGCGTGTTCTCTGCAAGTCATATACGCTATAGCATGCAATCCGGAATTTCGTAATGCCGGAATTTTGGCATTCCATTATCATCATCCAAATGTTATCCAATCATCAAAAAATTAGGATGTTTCAATTCTGGAATAGAGAGGAGTAATATCGGAATTCCGATATTCATAATTTCTTGATATTTTGATTATTATTTATGAAAATGTAAAGACTGGAAGGAGACTATGTATTATGAAATGTACGTGACACGTACGTGATACATAATACGATTCAAATATCGTGTTTTTTGTAGATGTTGCTCTTAACGACATGTAGCGGCACCAACGCCACCACTTACGAACTAATGACATGACGTCACACAAAGCCTGCATCGCGCAAGCAAAGTTTTCAGCGCGATTTGAACACATACAACAGTCCGACAATAACCGTTCACAACCGTACACCCGTCTGGTCGGAGGATCCTCCCTTTACTATGGAGGTTTGTGGGACTTTACACCCTGTTCTACATACCCCCAAAGACATATCCCGTACAATTACCGGCTGCTCTCAAACCAACCCCGATCAGCGTACTATACCCCACAGCCGGGATAGCACCTCCACACGTCCTAAGGGAGAGTGCATTCGAGAGACAAAATCAGGAGCGTGACACCAGACACCCTCTACTCGGTGCACAACTATCGACGCAACGGCTGAAAAGCAGACACAGCTTCCTTAAAACAGTGGTTCCCCTGTCTGGAGACCCGGCCGACGGCCGCTGCAGACTGTGGCAGAATACTTTTCCCCCACTAACACATGATTTACCTCCAATCGAGCATCTTCGCGCAGGATCTAACCTTCGGTGGAAGTCTACATGGTAGTCCAGAACCGCCTAAGAACCCAGGTAAGAAGATGTAAGTCCAACCTCGCAAAATGGGGTTTCCTCGGCGGAACAGCGGCAGGGTGTGCATATGGTGCTGAGTTGCAAACCATGCTCCACCTCCTGTCCTGTCCTCTGTTCCCCAAAACATGCAACCATGGTGATCTATGTGCTGCCACATAAATCTGAAAGACTTTCGTGCCAGCGACACGAAGAAGAAGAAGATAAATAAGCCTTGTTGATTTTACGGCTTAGAATGATTAATTAGAGTAATAAGGGAGAAAGATGACCAAATATGTTTAATTTGTCACTAAAAATTATTAAAAGATTGATCTATGTAATTATAAATGTTGTTTGATTTGAAACAAACTTTAAAAGTTGTCAGTTCCGGAATTCTGGAATCATATTTCAGTTCCGGAATTGAAAGCCTTGCGATATTGCATGTCTGCACACTCAACCTGATAGCAAACGAGACGGACATATTCAGCCGGTCTATTCTGTAAACACTTCACCGTGAAAACTTAAGTGGAGTGGGCTAGATATGAATTGTAATTTCACCTTGATTGGAAGAATCACTTCATGATCACTTGACCTTGAGATTTTTACAGAATATCACTACTGTAATACTCTGTGTGAATTTACAAGGAATACATTGTATAATATTTACTATATATGAGAATGCTGGGGATATGTTTTTTTTTAATTCTAGGTAACTAAAGCCCAGTTTTTTATTCGTATCTAGTTAACTCAACAAATGGTTAAATATGTTAACCCATGGTTTGAATATTGGGTAAAATGCGTTTATTCAGCAATTGTTAGTGTAACAAATGCTCAAATAATTAACTATCCAACTTATTTGACCTTTTGTGAGGCTAATAATATGAGAAAAAGCACATTTTACCGAAATTTTGAACCTTTAGTTTGCATATTTGCATTTTATTTACCATTGGTTGAGTGATTTAGATTAGGATGAGTGCATTTATCGCATTGGGCATTCCTGTAATAGTAAATGTAATAAAGATTAAATAAATAAATAAATATTTGCGTTGTTATAATAAATTTTCGTTTTAGAAATATTTTCGAAAGTGATTTTTCCCTCGCAAAGGGGTCATTTTAGACAAATTAACTTCAAAATTATTGTGTGTGCCACTGTAATTTGTATTGTACAGTAAAATAACTCAAACACTTACAAAAATACACTAATATTGCAGAATATCAAGATATATGCAATAAGTACCTGAAATTTCGTTTAAGAGCAGCCTAGCCGGGCTGTCTATCGCCAACGCGAGCACCGTCCAAAAGCTTGTTGTTTCATCCAGCGCAATGCTTGAAAAAGAGGCAAAGCGAAAAGAGAGAGATAGCGCCTGAACGCTCGGTTGTCATTCGGTACTTTCCGCCGCTCAGTCGCGGGCGCTCGCCGCCGGTCGGCCGGCCGCTTGTGTGAGTGAGTGTGCGACCCATTCATTCATGAATTCATGATAATAATATCGCATCGCGCGCTACATTTAGTACGGACGTAGCCCTTGGCCCCGGGAATGCGTGTTTGTATTTTTACCAATCTAGGTACCGTACGTGCGAAATTTTTTACTGCATGTAAATTATTTAAAATATATTAGTTTTGTCGTAATTTATGTAGGATATCTACATAAAGTACGAAAAAGTAAAAGTACCAAAATCATTAATTCTGCTTATGGAATAGCACAAGCAGAACACATTATTATTATTTTATCTAACTTAACCAGGCAGTATTGAGGCAGCTAACATTAGTAGGTACAATTACAATGTACGTAGGTCTAATTACAGTTTGGCATTTTTATTTATTATAATTATCGAAAAATTCATCCAAATCGAGAAGATTCCGATTTCCGAAAACAGACATTCAAACATCATTTATTTTTTTATCTTTTGAAGTCCTTATGGATGTCCTTCACCCTGGGGCAAACGAAGGGTTTTTTTTTAATCGATGTCGCACTCTATGTAGTTCTTCCTGTATCGTGGGTGCGTTTACAAACATCTCACATACACAACTACACAAGACACCCAGACCCGGAACATCTCATATTAGTTGCTTGCGGTAATCGAACCCACGACACGCAGCACAGCAGTCGATCGCTCAACCACTGCGCCAACCGTGTCGTCAATTCGACACGTATTTATGTAATATTATTGGAACTGCACAATATTCACATAGCATAATTATATATTCTTCTAAAAATGTGTGCCAATTTTCATTGCATATTTGTATGTATGTATGTTTGTCCACGCATTTCTCCGAAACTAATTGTCGGATCGTGATCATTATTTTTATGCTAAGTATCTCTCAAATTAGGGAAAAGTGAGCATACAACCGTACTCCTTAGCGACAAACAGCACGAATTTGTAAATTGAGTTATAGGTTTTTTATCAATCCTTTAGGTACCTTACCATAGAACTTACTCATTTTAGTGATGGTGTACTAAAACTATAAAGAGCGAAATAAAAACATTTTCACAAAAAAAAAAACGACTTCGAAAGAAAAAACACTAAAAAGTACAAAAAAAACTTTAGTTTCGGCAGTCGTCAGTAATTATACCTATAAATTTTAGCTTCCTCAATACCTGTGTCAATACGGACTGAGATAAATAATAATGTGTTCTGCTTGTGCTACTCCATAAGCAGAATAAATTATTCAGGTACCTATACTTTTTCGTACTTTATGTAGGTATCCCACATAAATTACGACACACATGGTTACACACAATGTTAGTTGGCGTTGTGGTTGAACGATCGGCTGCTACTCTGTGTGTCGCGGGTTCTATTCCCGCACGGAAAAAATATTTGTATGGCCTATAGATAATTGTTCCGGATCTGGGTGTCATTGACAAAATACCTATAATAACGAAATGTACACATTCGTGCTGTTTGTTGCTATGGAGTTAGGTTGTATTCCATATTTTGAAAACTGATGGACCGATTTTGAATAAACTTGCACTAATCCCTAAGTTGAGAGATAGTCAATCCAACACAAAAAGAATGATCACGATCCGACAAGTAGTTTCGGAGAAATGCGTGGGCGAACATACATACATACAAACATATATACACTTATGATATTTTGCAAACGTGTTTAGAAGCCCAGATAGCGTAACTTATTATGTGAATATTGTGCAGTTCCAATAATATTACATCCATACTTGTCAAATTGATTATCTCTTTATTTTTGAAGTCGGTAAATAAATAACTTCTGTTTATTTTTTGTTTGTTTAAGTGGTCTAAAACCATCTGTGCTTTATTGCCATAATGAAACCGGTTTGGGCATTGACATATATATTTAGGTTTAGGTCACAACGGTTGGATGGTTTCAAGCTCTGTAACGGACGTAGGAACAAACTATTTTTGTGTTTTATATATTAGGACAAATGGCTACCAAAACTTATTTTTTTATTCTTTTGGAAGTCCCCATGGATTTCCTCCGCCCTGGGGCAAGCAAAGGGGTCTGTCAGAGTCTAACTGAATAAAACCACACGGTGTTTTGCAGGTACCTTCGGCCAGGGCGCTGGAGTGCTTGCGCTTTTAGTCACGCTCCCCCGCTCCCCGGCCAGTTATTGGCCATGGTTACTTTTTGGTCTGGTTACTTCTGGTTGGCGTAACAAGTTTTCTTCTTCCATATCTCCCCGACTTCTGTCACTCTATCACTAACTCCCTTTTCTTTCATATCACTCCTCATACAGTCCATCCATCTTTTCTGTTGCCGTCCCCTCTCTCTCCATATTTGTAATCACATGCACCAGGTTCGGATGGTGTTCTTGGTCGACCATGGGTCAGCAACAGTATAATTGCAATATATAAGCGAAAAGTGCTAAAATCGTCAATTTGAGTATGCAGATGACAGCATAGTTGCATAGAGGTACTTGTCCAACGCAAGGGCTACTAGGGCGAGATCCGGTCTCTTCGTGAGACTATGGTGAAGCGCTTGAACCAGTCCTTGACGACGGGGAGGTCAACACGCAGGACCACATCGTATATCGCGAGATCCCACAAGAGATTTTGTAAAACCGACCCCTGCAGAACCCCACAACTAGAGGAGAGCCATAGTCAGAACTCACGCTTGGCCAGGGACTTCATCCGTGCCTGGTGCGTGTGCCGTGTGGTACGTATGTGAATTTTGGTTTGTAGTGATTGGTGTATCAAGATGGCTGTTTGTATTTTACCTAAAAAGGTTTTTTTTTGTTTGTTTCTGTTTGTTTTTTTATGAATATTATTAGTTAGTAGGTAGTTACCTATCAGAAATAGAGATATAACAAAACAGTAACACAAAATAAAAAAAGCAAAAATGTAAAGTAATTAACTTCGTCTAAATCGAGTGTAATCGCGTATTTTTTAAATGAAAATGGTTGTGTTTTGTAGATAGGTACTTACAAAACAAAACCATTTGTCTGTAACTCGGTGTAGTCAGATATAAATAATCATTCTAATTAGTCCGTCAGTTAGATTATCGAAAAATATTAGACACGTATTTTTTTATTTATTATATCATTAAAAATTGATAATGATAAAGCTCGTCAAAACTTAGGAGTTGGGATCGAGATGACACTTTACGTGACGTCACGCGGAACTTCAACGCACGTAGCAAGAAACTTGCGAATGCGATGCTTTCTTTTGATTGATCAAATATACGGCGCACACTGTTGCCGTTCCGTCACACGCCAAATCTGCGCTCCGTTCGCCCGCGCCGGTGATGAGCGATCTCGCAACGTTGCGTTGCAGCCTGATATACTTACCTAGTAATCAGTACTGAGTATCGATATAACTATCTATAATTTTATACCTATACTCAAGGAAGTATTGCGAGCATCTGGCGGGTGTTTCGAGTGTCCCTACCTAGGTACATACCTACTCTACCTACCTACCTGCCCTTCTTACCTTACCTACACGACCTACCTACCTACTCAACCTATCTACCGGATAGGTAGAGTAAGTAGGTAGGTAGGACCTACCCACCCTATCTACTTACCTAACTACCTTACTCGTTACCTAGTTACCTAACCTAACCTAACCTACCTACCTACTTACCTACCCTACCATCAAAACAAATTCGGTTTCTGTATTAACTAATGCCAGGTTCGTTTCTTATAAAAAAACAAAATCTATTTGAAAGCAAAAACGTAAAAGGTAAAACAGAATTCTCTAAATAAATGAAATAGATACGATGCACACTCACGTACGCGCACAGTACTCAACAAATTCATTCATTACCTATACCTACTAGCCGAGCGAGCGAGGGGCCACGGGATCTTCATTCAACTCCCCCGTCTCACCCCGCCCGACCCCGCACTACTCTCCTCCCCGCGCCCCTCTTACCGCCTTGTTCACTAACAAGCAAGTGAGAACGCGATAGCATTGAACGAAAAATTGTGTTTGAAAATTTCATAAAACTTGTTCCAGGAAATACGTGTTTTTGAAAAAGCCTTACAAGTTTGTGAAATAATTATTGGTCATTTAGAATCTCTATTACTTGTGGAAGGTTTCTAACGTGATGATTTCTTTACTTTTACAATTTATGAGTACATTATGAACGGCCAAAGTTGAGGTAAAATTTGTGCAAAAAAGCAGATTTTTGGAGGCTGATACTGAATTGGTTTCTCCAAATTTTTATTTTCTGCTTTGATAGAAACCTAGATATAGTGCACAAGATACCTATTAGTTCAAAAAAAATTAAAGATAGATGTGTTTTAACGGCATAATCACGTACGAGCGTTTGTATGAAAATTATGTCGGCTTGCCTGCTCTTAACAAGTAAAATTTTAAAATTTCATAATCCTCGACAGATTTTTGTTTCATGCTATTTAAACTACAAAATTTATCTAATAGTAGACACGCTTCGATCAACAACCTGTCGAACACGTAATTGAGACACGATATTTTGCGAAAATACCACAAGTGAAACAGTAAAACGCCCATAACTTTTAAACGGCTCAAACATAGCTGGATAAAGTCATCTATCAAACAAAACATATCAAAATCAGTTCATCCTTTTTGGAGCTATAATGCCACAGACAGACACACACGTCGACCTATAAACGTATAACACCCCGCTTTTTCTTCTTAAAAGAGTGACAGTGGCGATTCTTCCCGGCTCTTCTCCATAGAAAAAGACCAACCCGAACCGTGCACCTTTTGTCGACGTTTTATAATAGTAGGCCTACGTGAAATAAAAAAATATATTTTGATTTATTTTTAAGCAGTCGGGTTTTTTTATTTTTTAACAAACTTTTTTTATCGGTAGTATTAAGTGTATTTAATGCCCTTAAAATTTTATTAAAAACCTTCCTAATTACTAACACATGGGGGGAGAATCTGACCAAGTTATAGAAAGAACCTTACTTGGGACACGGCTTGCCTGGATGTAGTTTACTCCACATCAAACGACAGTTGTCATAGTGTGCCTCCAGCTCGTCATTGCCAGTCGTCACGTAGTCACAGTCACACTGCATCTTTATTTAGTGTTCTCTGAAACAATGTACAAAGCTTCGTCATGATCGTCTGAAAGATATTGATGTAGAAGGCGAAGCTTTGGTCGGCTCCTCCCCCTTCCACTCTCTGGTGTTTGTTAGGGTTCCGTACCCAAAGAGTAAAAACGGGACCCTATTATTTATTTGAAGTCGGTTGGTAGTGTAGTCGGGGCGTGCAAATTCGTACGTTTTCGATTTCGAAATTAGCTTATGAAATTAGGCTACTCAGTTTCGAAATTTCGAAACTGAGGGGATGGGAAATGAACCGATGGGAAATCGGAATAATACTTTAACTTAACTGAAAATGTAAGTCTAGATAGGTTCATAAGTGGCAATTTATTAAATTTTTATTTACATACATTTGCCAAAACTACACTAAATCACCTCCACTGCTGCATAGCTAGCTGGGGTTACAGTCAGCGCCTCATATAATTGAGGAATCACTCAGCTCGTTAGTGACAATTGGAGATGCGCAAGTCCAGTATCTTTATATTATTAAACACACATTCTACTCAACGACAAATGTTTTGAAGTGGTACTTATGACGACGACTAACGCCAACGACCTTGAGGGGACAAAACGCGCCCTCGATTCACACCCGCGCGACCCAAAATTTAGTAGTTTTTTGAACTTTCCTTATTATTCTAAGACTTTAAAAAAAAAGCTTCAGATGAAAATTTAGATAATTAAATTGTCTTTGAGATGGTGTCAATTTCATTAAAATACTCCCAGCGGTTTTGGTGCGATTGTCGTGTTTTTGTCCGTTTTAGAAATAACTTTAAAAAATTATTACACTATGTTACGAATAAAACTCAAATTTTGCTGAGATGAAATTATTAAGAAAATGGTTTAATATAACATATATTTTTCCAAAAAAATACGACAAGCCGTTTAAACGTGATTCTCATTTTAAAATCAGATACTCAAGGGAATCGAGGCGTTTTCGCCAAAACGGATTAGATATGTTGCTTTTGTTGTACATCGATTTAACTGAGTTAGTACAGATGAAAAATAGTTTGAGGACATAAAACATCTCAAGTCATAGTACATAAAGCAGCAGAGAATCCTCACCCCTAGAAATGTAACAAAAGTGACATCTATGGACAGGAGGATGTACTGCGATGTATATGTGCGCCGCGTGCGCGCCATCTTTGTGATATCAATGAAACTGCTAAGATATTCTAACTAGAAATAAAAAAAACTGACGGTGCTCATGCAAGCAACCGCTAGGTAATATCCATCGCATTCAACCTATTGATATTTTTAAACTTCCAAATGTGTTTATCAAGTGCTATTATTTTTACAGATTTCTAAAAACTCACAAATGAATTTTAAAATTTTATAAAGTCGTTAGGCAGAAGCAAGATTCAAACCTGGACCCTATAACTCACGAGTCAAGCAGCTATACCGCCGCGCCATTCTGACACTTATCATAGATGTGAAATTCATCTATATGTTTATATATCATCCATCACATTATTCATGTCAGCCGTGACGTTTATAAAATATTATAAAAATTTGATTATGAAGAAGATTGAGGGTAAGCTTATAATTTTGTTAAGTAAAACATGACATAGCATTAAAGCATAATTACTCGTCTGCTTGTGTTGTTCGAATAACGACCTATAATTACAATAAAATAAAATAAATAAAAAATGATGTCTCGACTGAGTAACTTTTTAAAAGTAAAAATAAGAATTAAATGTCGGCGTAAGTGTAATCTAAACTATAATCAATTTATATTTTATTTTATGCCATTAGAAATCTAACTTTTTAATTTACTTATTTATAGGAAAACACAGTTCGTTTATGGGTGCGACGGTATCAAGAAACTAGTGAAGTGAAGTGTAACAGCCAAGGGCCACGTCCGATTGATTACACAAATCAATCCAGCCGCCATCGTGATATTGTGAATAGCCAAACCCCGAATTCTTTTACAACCACCCGTTCTGGTGCTAAAAGACATGGCACTTCGCTTACCACTGTCCAAAGACATTTACATGCAACAGGGATCTATAATTATAAACCTGATAAAACAATGAACTAACAGAAGCTCATCGTCAAGCCAGGATAAGATTTGCAACCATTGCAATTTGTTTTAATAATATGGTAAATGGAATGAGATCAAGATTAGAAGTTATAGAAAATAATGGTTACCCTCCGTCAAGCTACAGTTAAGTTTTTTATAGTAAATTGTTTTTTGTAAACAGTTTTGAAAAAAATCAAGATGATGTTATTTGTTGTTCTGTTTGTTTCAAACGTAACATGTTGGTTCTCTTTTGAAATATTCAAAACCATCAGTTTTTTCAGTTAATAAATATTTGTTAATCTAAATTCGGTTACTATATTAATTAATTCCATAAGAATAATAAATAATACAGTTCTGTTTTTTTTTCCCGATACCGGTGGGCTACTATATTATATATTTTTAAATGTTTTCCTTTTTTGATTTTTTTAAAAATATTTTAAAATGTAACAAATAAGAAAGAAATTAAATAAAGGACATAATAAATAATAATACGTATATAAGTGAATCTCCTTTATTTTGAAAGACCGCCCTTTAAGCACATGTTTTTTTAAAAAATTAGTAATAATATGTCTACCTATTAATTTTCATTTTATTATAACTACTTACCCTCAACTCGCAACACCCCTCTAAATATGCTGATGTTGGTTAGCGCATGACAATTTTGAATCGATGTCAATAACTACAGAAAACTAATTTTATTGATATCACAAAGATGGCGTACACGTAAACATCGTAGTTTATCACCAGGGCTGCCTAAATATGCTGATGTTGGTTAGTGCATGACAATTTTGTATCAATAAACAATTATTGTTAAATGGGTATATTGCACGCTTACTTGTGGAAACAGACTGAACTTCTTCTGTATATTGCATCCTAATAAAAAGAGGTGCGCCAAAGTTCACCTAAATTTTCAACTCCGATAATTGGAAATCCGAAAATGTTCTTCCTAACATTTTTCATCCTAACAATCACAATTCCTAACTACTCTGTCTCTAATGTTCATAATTCAGAAGCATTTAACTTCATAATGTCAGTAGCAATAAACATTTATTATACTTTTATTTGTTTACCTATATTTTCTCAACATAACTATCTTTTACACTTTTATTCAAAGTCATATCTTTTTTGTTTAGATTTCTTTTTATTCATAATAATCAGTACTATATACATTAATTTTGCGTGATTTGGAAGTTCATTTTATTTTTGTAGGTAGTACTCATAAATAGAAAGCTTTATAAAAATGTTCAAGACTCGGCAATGTTATGTTTTTTTGTATGTTTTTCGTGAGGTAAAAAAATGAGAATTAGTCCAAGAGCGAGCGAAGCGAGCTCGGGAACTTAGGGCACCCCGACACGGATAGGTTAGGTTCGAAGGAGATGACGGAAGCTGAAGTGAGCGAGCAAAGCGAGCGAACGCAGCTCCCGTCATCTCCTTCATGTTAGGTTACTTTAGACCCTGCAGACAGAAATAGGAGCGCCGCGCAGCGGGGCTACGTCGACTTAGTTGCTTAAATCTTCCATAACCATGGGGTTCCGTGGGGTTGGGATGGTACAGTGAGGTTTTTTTTCATATGTAAATCCATGTACGTCTAATTTTAATCCTCCGCGACTGGTTTTAAATGATTTTAAATTATTTTCTCTCCATATTAATAAAGCATTAACACAAACATGCACGTAATGATAATACACCGACATGAACTTTAACAATAGACACAACTCAGTACGTTATGTAAAGCATCCCCCAAATATATTTTTTATTACACTTGGTAAATGTTTCTTTTTGAGTATGAGTGAAAATATTATGGTAATTATGTTTAGGGATAAAAGCGTTATGATAAAAAACAGTAGGAGTTTAAATATATTTACATTAATGATATTATTGATAACAACTTTCGGAAACACGAGTGTTATGAACATCGCCGGTAGCACTACAAATAGTATGAATGAAAACTTTAGGATGAAAATTTTTAGGAAGAGTGATCATTCGGATTACAAATCGTTAGGAAGAACAATTTCGGGTAAAGAACTTTAGGTGAGCCAATATGGACCCATAAAAAGCCTATGAATTACATTATAATATACATTTCTCATAACATACACAAGCGCACACACGCTCTCTTACACCCCAACACAGCAGAACACTAGTAGTATCGTCACAGCGATAATTTTACTCCAATCATCTGCTACTACTATTTTTTTAAGTATATTCGTGTATTTAGTTTATGTGTTTGAGTATTTATTGTATGTATTTATAGTATGTATGTATAGCGTTGTATTTGAATGACCCTATCTTAGGTATCATGTTTACTTTAAATATTGCACCTACCACTATTTGTCTCTGCATCACCCAAAGGTCGACTGGTAGAAAATGCCTAAGGCATTAAGTCCACCTCTGTACATTTGTGTGCATGAAGTATTAAATAAATAAATAAATAAATACACCCTCTTAAACACCAGTCACGTACATTCCCATCTCACACAAATAAGAGGTCCTGCACGCAAACACTACACATATTTTCCTCATGTTTATATACTCTTTTCATTCCTTAATACCTAAGTAAAGTATATGTATACAGTATTTTGTTAAATAGACTATGTACATGATACCAATTAAATCATGTCAATGGCTACTATGTATGTACGTGGGACACTCAGAAAGTTTTGCGAAACTAAAAAAAATTGTTCTATACGTACATATATTTTTATTAAATCTTTTCAAAGTACTTTCCACCAGCCTCTATACAAAGATTCATGCGCCTAAACCAGTTTTCAAAACACTTTTTCCAGTCCGCCGCAGACACCTCGTTTACAGCCTGCTCGAACGCAGCCAGCGCATCTTCCGGCGACGAAAATTGTATCCCTTTGAGCTGATTTTTTATTTTTGGGAATAAAAAGAAGTCACACGGTGCTAGATCAGGGCTGTAAGGAGGGTGACCCAGGAGTTTGACTGGCGTGCTGTCCAGGAAGTCCCTCGTTTTGAGTGCGGTGTGCGCAGGTGCATTGTCGTGGTGGAGCAGTAGCCCGCGGAGCCCTGTGTTTGGTCGCTTGTTGCTTATAACAGAGAAAACTTCTGGCAAACATTTGGTAGTATACCATTCGGCATTAATGCTTCTTTGATCCCGTAAGGGAATTGATACCAAGTGGCCAGTCAAATTAAAAAAGCTAGCGATCAAAATCTTACCCCCGCTTCTAGATCGCTTCACTTTGGTAGGCGTTGGCTCATTTTGAAACACCCAAACAGTCGACTGGCGCTTGGTTTCTGGGTCGTATTGATAAATCCAGGACTCATCACCTGTAACGATGTCGTAAACACGCCGAGACGAGCCTGCTTCAAATTTGTTAAGCATATCACGGCACCATTCCACCCGGGCCTGCTTCTGAGCATCGGTGAGGTTGTGCGGCACCCAGCGTGATACTATCCTCCTCACGCGAAGATGGCTGTGTAGAATCTCGTGAACGCTTCCCGATCCAATCTTCAATATGTGTTGAATCTCCTGATATGTAATTCGCCTATTGTCTTGGATTCAATTTTTCACTGCTAGCACGTTTTCTTCGGTAACAGCCGTCAAAGGGCGACCGCTTCTTTCGTCATCCCCCAAAGTTGGTCGACCGCGCTTGAATTCGTTATACCAACGATACACGGTTGCCTTGGAAGGGCCTTCATCCATGAATGCCATTTGAAGTCTATCGTACGATTCATCCGGTTTCAGGCGACACTTGAAATCGTATAAAATCATAGCTCTAAAATGTTCCCGGCGCAGATCCATATTTCAGTGAGACACAATACTTTGAATTAACTCGCAAAAAATGTGGAGGGAAATTTTGAAATTGGAACTTACTTATTTTTACTTATAAATAATCATATTTTCGAAAAACATTATAACTGGCCAGTCTCCCATATATAAAAACTTTTTTTCGCAATACTTTCTGAGGGGCCTGGTATATCACTCGAGGGGTTTGGCACTGATAGTCGAAATACAGGCTCTGCCTAGTTCGGCTAAACACACGACTACACCACTTAATCTCGACCTAAATTAGCCTGTTAAAATATTTTGTAAATTATGTCTTAACTTTTTTTTTGAAGTTTCTTTAACTAAATAAATAATAATAATAATCGATGTCAATAACTACAGAAAACTAACTTCATTGTGGTCGAGACGCGACGAACGTATAAGTCGTAGTATATCCTCCTGCCCATATGATAGATGTCGCTTTTTATACACTTCTAAGGGGTGAGGTTTCCCTGCAGCTGTATGTACTAGAGGTTAGATTAGTGCAAACCTAAAAATAAAATTACAAAAGAATCACAGCTCTAAACCAATTACTTTTAAATAAATTGTTGCCTTAAAAGAACTCCTGCGCATTTTTGCCTTATAAATTTTGCAAAATTTTAGGAAATGCAGAAAAAAAAATTCGATTTGGATGGATGGTTTGATTCACTCACTGACAGATGCATTGACATTTCCATTTCGGATGAATGGACGGTCAACCGGATTACTTTAATTATTTTGTAATCACGTTTCTCGAAAACTGCTCTAACGATGTCGATAAAATGTGCAATATAGGAGTTTTCAGGGTCGAAAAATCGATCCAGCAAGGTTTCTTATGGGAAAAATTAAAATTAAAAAAATCCTTGTTATTAATATAACTTTTTTCACTCGAGCAGAGCTCGATCGCCGCACTTTTGGAAAAGAAAACAGATATTTCCAAAAAAAAAAAATAAGATTTCAAAAAAAAAAACTGTACACTCACGATCTTTGTTGTGCAAACAACACTAACTCACTAATACCTAACTAAACAAATTATTTAAACACTAACCTTAAAATTAAAGTGTACACACGTCTCGGCACCTCGACGAAGACACCACACTAAATTACGACACAGTTTAGTACTCAAAGCCGGTCCTTTGTCCTATTAGCAATCTGACGGCGAGATTGGTCGAGATAATAAATTGACTAGAAGTCACTAAGAGCAGACTAGGCTGAAAATAGGCGGTAAATAGTAATGTTAAATTATTAAAATTTTGCTCCTAAACTGTGCCTCCAAATAACGTAATAGAAAATCCAAAGTTTATCTTCATTTTAAAATTTTCTTGCTTGACCTCAGGCGTAACCTTGACCTCAGGCAAAACATTGACCGTTTCCTAAGCCTGTGGGTTAAGGCACAGATGACTTAATAATTACTACGGTTAAGGACGCTGTTACATTTTCGACGAACTCAAATTTAGGTATCTAGTCGCACACAGCAACATTACGCGTACGCACACATTGAAACTACTGAGCGCTCGATTTTATACATCACGGAAACAATCTTGGTCCTTGATATTATTTTTGAATTTTATTGTTTTTATTAAGTTGATTCAGGAAGGTTATTTGGCACTTTAAAAATGCATTTGATAACTGTTACAAACCGTCGTCGAAAAAGTAGGTTATTATTTTCAACCGACTTCAAAAAAAGGAGATGCTCTATCTATGCGGCCAAACTACTTATCCGATACTTATCGGGTTTTCATCGATAAATGTATGTGGTGGTATTTTCAGGGAAGGTTTTATTGTATAATGTATTAGGATCTGTTAAAGATCTTCGGAGATAGACAATGGAACTCTTTAATAACAAACAGCAAATGACCTGCGATTACTGTGATCGTATGTTTATGTTTTGTTTTAACCATACCATAATAAATCATCACGCTTGTACGGTTTTAGGGGGTAAACAGATGTATTTAGTATACCCAATATGGAGTACCTACAAAAATTTAAAAGAGAAAAATAATAGCTTTCCTGTGACGAAAAACAATAGGTACCGACACCGACTTCCGAAAAGAATTTTATTTTTCACTTTGTTGTAGTAAGTAGGTATTTTAAAAACCGGCCAAGTGCGAGTCGGACTCGCGCACGAAGGGTTCCGTACTTGGTAAATTGCTGTTAACGATTTATGACGTATTAAAAAAAAAACTACTTACTAGATCTCGTTCAAACCAATTTTCGTTAGAAATTTACATGGTAATGTACATAATATTTTTTTTTAGTTTTATCATTCTCTTATTTTAGAAGTTACAGGGGGACACACACACACATTTTACCACTTTGGAAGTGTCTCTCGCGCAAACTATTCCGTTTAGAAAAAAATGATATTAGAAAGCTCAATATCAAAAAAATAAAAAAAATTGTTTCAGTTTCAAGTATGGGAACCCCCATAATTAATTGTTTTTTTTCTATTTTTGTGTAAAAATCTTATTGCGGTTCACAGAATACATCTACTTACCAAGTTTCAACAGCATAGTTCTTATGGTTTCGGAAAAAAGTGGCTGTGACATACGGACGGACAGACAGACAGACAGACATGATGAATCTATAAGGGTTTCGTATTTTGCCATTTGGCTACGAAACCCTAAAAACAACGCTACGTGAAATAAGTAGATACCTAAAACGAATTAATTGCCAGTCACAAGGATTAAAAAATGACTTGAACATTTTTCATTATATGGAATATATTAAATATTACTATCACATCATCAGTCACTATTAATGTTCCCACTGCTAAGACACAGGCCTCCTCTCTGTGAGAGGGAATGGGCTGTAACCAACAACGCGGGCCCAGTGCGGGTTGGTGGATGCACATATCTTCGAATATTTGGTTCTAGGACATGCCGGTTTCCTCACGATGTTTTCCTTCACCGTTTTGAGAGCAGTGGTGAAGAAATAATTTAGACAAAGTAAAGCGCCTGCCTGGGCTCGAACCCACGACCTACAACTTGTAAGTCAAGCTAATGACATACTACCCAAAAACCATGAAAAAGACACCCATGACGAAAAGATGTCAAATTTTCGTCGGCGCCAACTTGTATTTTGGTTATGACCCCATATTCGATATAAGCGTCCCCAAAATCCATAAAAATGACATCCATGACGAAAATTTGTGTTTTCTACACACTGGGAACATACAACGCCTTGTGTGTTCAATAAAACAACGCGTTCAGGGTGCTGCTGGGGCTGCCGCGATTCTGCAGTGCGTCAACTATTTATTATATACTTTATTGTACACCACAAAAAACATACAGGACAAACGTTCACAATAACAAGTGTACAATGGGCGGTCTTATCGCACTAGGCAATCTCTTACAGACAACCTATGTTCGCAGAAGCGAAGAAAGTTATTGTTTGTATCTTTTTATGTGTTGTAACCGTTTTCTTAGTTGTATTTTGTATTGTTTATTTTGTATTATTTATTGGATGGTATTTAAAAGTACTTCAATTTATTCCCATTTCATTTACCTAATTTTGCCTGTGTTCCACCAAATATACTGAATGTGCACCAAAATATGTTCATGTCGACGTAGCCCCGCTGCGCGGGGCTCCTATTTCTGTCTGCAGGGTCAAAAGTAACCTAACACGAACGAGATGACGGGAGCTGAGTTCGCTCGCTTTGCTCGCTCACTTCAGCTCCCGTCATCTCGTTCGAACCTAACCTGTCCGTGTCGGGGTGCCCTAAGTTCCCGAGCTCGCTTCGCTCGCTCTTGGACTGATTCTTTGACCATAATTTATTCGTAGATTAACTAATATTTGGCGCACGATCAGTATTTTAGATGTACCTTTAGATTTTTGGTGAACTCAAAAATATTATCCTTATTTATTGTCTGTATTGTTTTTGTATATTTCATTCTATGTTTCGTAAGTGTACCTATGGACAGAAAGTCTGAAATAAACGATAACTTTATTTTATTTTATTTCACTGAATCATCTGATTATGCTAAAAGGAAAGACAACTACGGACAGAAAACAAACAGACCGCAGCTGTAACCTTGACCGAATTCTTAGTCATAACCGTAACCAAATCCGTAACCGCTACCGACTCCTTACCCTTAGCTGTAACCGTAATCGATTCCTATTCCGTACCGTAAACGGTTCCTTAACCCTAGCTCTAACCGATTCCGTAGCTGTAGGCGTAACCGATACCTTAGCCGTAGGCGTAACCGATACATTAGCCGTAGCCGTAACCGATAACTTAACTGTAGCCATAATCTGTTCCTTAGCCGTAGCCATAACCGTTTCCTTAGCCCCTGCCGTAACCGAATCCGTAACAGATTCCTAAGCCATAACCGTAACTGAATCCTTAGCTAATCTTTACCTCAGTTGTAAACATGACCGCAGGCGTAAACTTCACTTCAGTCGTAAACATGACCGCGGGCGTAAACTTCACCTCAGGCGTAAACATGACCGCAGGTGTAAAAACTTCACTTCAGGCGTAAACATGACATTAGCCGTAAATTTCACCTCAGGCGTAACCTTGACCTCATCCGTAACATTGACGTCAGGCTTAAAAATTACTTGTGGCGTATCATTGACAACAGGCGTGACTTTTTCCTCAGGCGTTTACATAAGCGCTGGCATATATTTGACTTTAGGCGTAAAGTTCACTTCAGGCGTAACCTTGACCACAGGCGTAAATTTCTTCTCAGGCGTAACCTTCAACTCAGGCGTAAATATGATGGCAAACGAAAACTTCACCTCAGGCGTAAACATGACTTCTGGCGTAAACTTCACCTCAGGCGTAACTTTGACATCAGGCGTGACATTGACTTCAGGCGTAAACATGACCTCAGGCTTAAATATCACCACGGGTGTAATCATTACCTCAGGAGTAAACTTCAACTCAAACGAAAACTTAACCTCAGGAGTAATCTTGATCTTCGTAACATTGACGTCAGGCGTTATTGACATCTGGCATAACATTGACAACAGGCGTAACTTTTTCCTCAGGCGTTTACATGAGCGCAGGCGTAAATTTGACCAGATGCGTAAACTTCACTTCAGGCGTAACATTGACATAAGGCGTAAAAATTTACTGTGGCGTAACATTGACAACAGGCGTAACTTTTTCCTCAGGCGTTTACATGAGCGCAGGCGTAAGCTTGAGCTCAGGCGTGAATTTCACCTCAGGCTTACGAGCTGGGCGGCTATGTGCCCCTCCGAGTTTATGGAACCATAGCGTTAGTTTTATGAGGCGCTATCTCCAAACTCAGCTCGCAGATCGACGCCGCGACTCACGCCACCCCGACCTCGGAAAACTGGATGGTCTCGTCGAAGGTGTCCCTGCCGGCTAACATCAGGGTGTCGTCTGCGTAAATAATGATACGAACGCCGACGGGTAGGTCATCACTCAGGATCACAAAGTATGCAAGATAGTCATCGTCATCATCATCATTTCAGCCGCAAGACGTCCACTGCCGGACATAGGCTTACCCCAAGCGTTTCAGCCACTTTGACCGTGTCCGTGCGTCTCGCATTCAGCGGACAGATCAGATCGGTCAGATAATCTGACACCAGTCTTGATATAGGGGTATCGTATTACCCAGTTACTGGGTTGTGGATGTCAGATAGGCAGTCCTTTCAAGTTAAGTACTGGTACACAGCTGTATCCAGTTAGACTGAAAGAAGAGCCCAATATTTAGTTGGGAACAAGGCTAGGCAGATTGATTGATTTCATGTCAGTAAAGTGTGTACCTACACATCTTCTTACATATAAAATTCTCGTGTCACAATGTTAGTTACCATACTCCTCCAAAACGGCTTGATCGATTTTTATGAAATTTTAAATGCATATTCAGTAGGTCTGAGAATCGGCTACTATCTATTTTTTAATAGGTAGGGTAGGGTAGGGTAGGTACGGTAGGGTAGGTTAGTTAGGGTAGGTAAGGTAAGGTATGTAGGGTAGGTAGGTTAGGATAGGTAGGGTAGGATAGGGAGGGTAGGGTAGGTAGTGTAGGGTAGGTATGGTGTTTTTATGGCAAAACAAAGTTTGCCGGGTCAGCTAGTAAGTAAATAATAATTCAATTCATCTCAAACAAAGCCTCCTCGATAATTATTATACATTCACACCTATTTTTTAAAACCGGCCAAGTGCGAGTCGGACTCGCGCACGAAGGGTTCCGTACTTGGTAAATTGCGGTTTACGATTTATGACGTATTAAAAAAAAACTACTTACTAGATCTCGTTCAAACCAATTTTCGCTGGTAGTTTACATAGTAATGTACATTATATATTTTTTTTAGTTTTATCATTCTCTTATTTTAGAAGTTACAGGGGGGGACACACACACATTTTACCACTTTGGAAGTGTCTCTCGCGCAAACTATTCCGTTTAGAAAAAAATGATATTAGAAAGCTCAATATCAAAAAAAAAAAAAAAATTGTTTCAGTTTCAAGTATGGGAACCCCCAAAATTTATTGTTTTATTTTTATTTTTGTGTGAAAATCTTAATGCGGTTCACAGAATACATCTACTTACCAAGTTTCAACAGCATAGTTCTTATAGTTTCGGAATAAAGTGGCTGTGACATACGGACGGACAGACAGACAGACAGACAGACATGACGAATCTATAAGGGTTCCTTTTTTTGCCATTTGGCTACGGAACCCTAAAAAGGCACGGTAGTTTTTTGGGTCCTATTCCGACGCTGGTTTGAGACACTGGAAAGAACATAGAATAGTTTTTTTACCGGAAATCCTCCTTACCTACCAATAATTTCGCTACTCATTCGCGGGTATCCGAACTAATGCTACGCAGACGAAATCGCGGTCTAAATTTAGTTAAATATGTGTGGAACTTTTTACGCAATTTTTTTTTCAAATACAGAATTCAACCGACTAGAAATTAAAAATAACCTAAACAAATGCTATTTCCAAACTGTCATTTTTCTATGATCCGTTTTTAGACTGAAATGTTTTTATAAATTATTTTCAGTTAATTTTCACAGTTTTTTTTATACAGTGTACTAAGTTTACTAGAATACTAGGTTTAGATCAAAATTATGCCAGAGTGAGTACCAATTTGATTACCTATTTTATTTTTTCGAGGGCTATGATTCCCTTACACTAATCGGGCGCTGTGCGCGGGTAGAGGCAACAGAGTACTTGCACAGTATAGTACTATATATAAGACTATACAATGTAACCAGCATTGGTGGAGAATTACTGAAATTTGGAATAGTTGAGTAGATCACCGCGGGCAAGTACTCTACCACTTGCCTTCCCGGCCCGGTATCACATTACTTTACCGCCTACTCGACCGACGACTCACTAATATACGTGTAAACATTGTCTACCATGCCTGGTAGAGTTTATTCTACGGTTATCTCAACCTGTGCACCAGCCATTCAAGCCAATCCATACTGTTTACCATGTTGTACAGTTTGTAACGTTAAGGCTAGAGTTAGACCTTCTAGAGTTATGGGGCTTGGCTCCACTTGAGATCTGATAACTTTTTACCAGTGAGAGTTGAGCTTGTGGTCTGTTCTGAATTGAGTATTTGTAGAAAGCTTCAAATCCTACTTGAATGCCAAAATTTTACAGGTTTATAGGTTAAAGAATAGTATGACAAATGCTCAACTTTAAATGCTATTTCAGAAAGCTGGGCGGTGTGAGTTTTAGCAACCAATTTACATAGTGTTTAGGTGGAATTTATATTCATTTATTTTTGTACGGCGAAGCGAAAAGGAAGAGTAATGATTTTAGCAGTCTATATTATGTATGTTTGTATTTACGTATGTTCCTTCGTAGAGCCTAAACTATTCATCCGATTTTGTTATTGTGGCCCGGGATTACAGTTTTATTAAACTTTTTGCTACATTGTGTTTTGGTGGGATTTATATTAATTTATAATTGTAACATTCTCTTTTCTGTTCCTTTTTTACCCGACTACTGCGAAGCCAAAAGGAAGGGTAATGATTTTAGCAGTCTATATATGTATGTTTGTATTTACGTATGTTCCTCCGTAGTGCCTAAACTTTTCATCCGTTTTTGTTACTATGGCCCGGGATTATCGTTTTTATTAAACTTTTCGCTTGTTTGTTATAAGTAGGTATATTTCTTGTGCTTGCTTTCTCACACCCCCCTCTCTATCAGGGGTAGAGGGTGATAGTTACATATTTCTAATTTTAAAGTTATTTGAAAAGTGAAAAGCCTAGCATATGTTACCTATTTACAGGTCAGGTTTTCAGGTTTTATTTATATCCACAGGCACCAGCTATCCACAACCAAAGTTGCAAATTACAATTTTTTTTTTATTTTTATTTTTTTGTACTTGGTTTGTGGTGATTTTTATTATTTTTTATCTACTAACGTTTAGTTTCTCCTAACCTACCCTAGAAAAAATTGCTCTTTCGATAGCACAAGAGGAGTGCACTCCTCTTAGGCTGGCCTGTTCACGTGGCTCGGAACGCAGAAAAGACGGACGGAGCCAAGCAACCAATCAATCGCTCCGCTCTGCTTCTCTTTTCTCTTTTCTCCGCTCTGCACCAAGTGGACAGGCAGCTTTAAGAGGGATTGGTGTGGAAGTTAGATTTCTTATTTTTTTTTGTTGTTCGTGGGCAATTTCTCGCCTGATCGAATTTCAGCTTTCTAGTACTTGAGGAAGTAGGTACCCTAGATTGATTTGATGATCATCAGTGAGTATTGAATAATTACCAAACCTGACGAAAAATAAGGTATTTAAAAGTATAATTCAGTAAAACCCAGACAAATGAAACTTTGTGTGTTGGATGAGTCCGCTAACTACACGTTATCCTGCGAATTTGTGTATAGGTACAGTGATGATGTCAGCAAGGTCACAAATAGGTATGAGGTAATTCCACAAATGCATTTGATACACTTTTCTATCAGCTTGCACTTTAGATATAAAATGCAAACACTCTGTTTATTTCACTTTGTTTAAATGCATTGTTTCATTGTACTTATAACAAAGAACTATGAATCACTTTACTGCTAACCAGGTACTTATAATGACAAAAAATGCATTTTATTTATTACTAAGAACGTTATCTACCGGATATCTTATCAATGTATCACACAAAAGACTTACCGATCGTATGCACTTATTACAACCACTAAACTCTAAAAAAAAAACTTTACTGTAATTATTTTCAACGACGCAAATGATACGTGTCTCAGTTATCCACGACCACTAGTTACTAATGTTTTGTTTCATCAACTGTAGGTCAAGGTAGGGGGCATATTTTGTTGATAAACCACTGTTCTTCCTGCGCGTTATCTCGGCACGTTATTATTAGAAGTGGTTATATAACCTTGGGTTAGGTGACGGTCAAATGGCGCTGTACATTACAGTATATCCCTGTAACGTTCCCACAGCTGGGACACAAACCTCCCTTCTATGAGCCTTAACCTACCACGCGGGTCCAGTCCGATTTGGTGGCGCGAAAGTAGAGTAGCATTTGTCTTATCTTGGACATGCGTTGCCTCTCACCGTGAACCCGCCGTGGCTTTCCGTCACTGGACCCTCCTCTGAGAGGTACCCCCCATCACCAGCGCACCAGAACACATTGCACGCTGTGACCACCCCAGGGACCAAACCAGCACATGGGCGCCAGACGACCACGTGTCCACCCTTGGTCCCCCTGTGACGGGTCAGGTCAGTGGCTCCGCCCCCGCATCCGCCATCAGACGGTGGCGAACCCGTAAAGGCCGCGGAAGGTAAGGAGAGCGGCGCACTCCTCTCCCGCCGCGGCCTCCAACCCTCAGCCGCGATATCGTATGGGAGGGCCTGGGAAGCTCCATACGACATTGCGGCCCGCCCGCCTCTGTTACCAAGAGGCGCCGCAACTACTTGTTGGGCCGCTACGTCGTCGGCTTAATCGGCAAAAGCCCTGACGAGCGGCCCCTCCTTGGGTTCCTCTTTGCTTCACCGTAGGTGACCAAGGCACGGCTACTGAGCCCCTCCCCGCCTTGACAATGTGGAAACCCACTGAGGGGGATCGTGTGGATTGAGCAAGCGTGGCGATGCATTGCTCGTGCCTTCTCTGTATGAAAAGAGGCCTTTGCCCTGCAGTGGTATAGTTACAGGCTCCCAGTCTTACGATATACGGGCAAACGGCAGAAATGGCCTGTCTGCTGACTTTATACGGTCAGAGTCGTTTTGTTAAGGCACTTGTCCCACCGCCGACGAGTAAGCGATTAGCTATCGACTATTTTCTCGCTGAATAAACGTACACAATATATAAGATCCCGTGTCAATAAAAGTAACACATATATTAATAGTTGATCGCTGGCTGTTCACCCTGCAGCAAAGTACACTCTCACCAAGAGTTTGTCGCAGCGATAAGAGCTATCAAAGTTATACTCCTTCAGCGATACCTACTCGCTCAGCGATGCTCGCTTGACGGTCAGAACTTGCGCCGAGACGCCGACCTGCAGCAGTCATTTCTACCTACAGTGCGGCCGCTCCAAGCGACTGGTGCAAGTAATCACCCGTCGCACAAGAACACACTCGTTCCTCGCCGCTCCCAACTCGTTTTTAGTTTCTAGCTTTACTCGCTGATCGTCGGCGGTAGAACTATAACATATATAGCCTATAACATATTAGTATTTGTGTCGCAAGATTTGGCCCTGTATCTTTGGTACATTCGCAGGTGCTGCGTACCTTGCCCGGCGGCGGCGCCCTGCGCCCCGTCGGCGGGCATCAAGTCGGGGCTGCGCGACGGCAAGCCCATTGACGGCAACCAGGAGCACCCCTGCCCCTGCCGCACGTGCTGCTGCGGCCAGGCTCCCGCCGTCAAACCGGTACGTGCTAGGAATAGAAGATATGGACCCTGTAGTTATATAGTGATGCCTTTTTCTCGGGCAATGTATGCCATAAAAATGTGTGCTTCGGAGCCGATGGGAATCGGTTGATAAGTGCAAACCCCGAGACATCCCACTGCTGACATAGGTGAGACACTTTGTCTCTAAACTGTCTTTGTATTGTAAGTTTTATGCAAATTAATAAAAAATAAAAAACTTAGAGGATTAACCTCTTGACTCGAAACGCAGATCTACGCGAGACACAATGGCTTTTTGTTCCATTTAATAACGTCATTCAACCAGTTCAACATTTTCAACATTTTTTTCAACATTCTAAGTTTATTTGAACTTAATTTTAAATGAAATTATCCCAATGCAAACTAGCATTAAACAAAATGTATTTGGTCGGAGACCACACAACAAAAGTTTCATGATTTCTCTCTATATTTGTTTCTTCTCCTCATAGTGCTACAAACAGCCTCGTATCCCGGACTCGTACGCCCCGCGTCGCTGCTACATGCGACCTTCGGCGCCGGTCGAGTCCTGCACGACGTACAAACTGTCTTACTTGCCAACTGATGGGTGTCGCAACTTGCGCGGAGAGGCTCGAAAGCCCGCACCCAATCTCGTTCCCAGCTGTGAACCTATGGAGGGATGTACTGTCCAGAAGGTAACTTTGAACAAATCGATAAATTACTGTCTGACTCATCAACGCTCAGCTCAAACCAATGAACCTAGAAAACTATTATTAGCTCAGGATATTCTTTCAATCATCTGCGGTTTCTGATTAATTTCGTTGTGAGTTCCAACTTCCAAGGTATTTTTATCATTTCTCCAGGATTCGTATAATTTAAATGTCTCGACGTTTTTCTGGTGATCAATATTTGGTGGCACATTTGATTCTGACTTGTATAGGTACAATACTTAACTTACGAGTATATACTTGAGTTGCATCATCTGCCCGCCGTTATCCCAATTTCAAAAAATCTTGGGATAAAAACAGAAGATACGATGTCATCGGAGGCACCAATAAGTTGGTCACTATTTAAAACAAGTTCAAAATCGACTACTACATCGGATTTGCAAGAAGAGGTTCGCCGAGTTATCTGCGCGTATTCTTTGTTGGCCAGCCGCAAAGTGCGAAGCGTAGCCCTGGGCCACAATGGACAGTCCCGCCTATATTTTCATATAAAATTTTACAAAAGCTTGTGTATTCTCCAGCTATCATACCTTCCGAACCCAACATGCGTGACGCAGCCGATCCGTCCGTGTCACCACGACATGTGGGGTCAGGGCCCCATGCAGAACCTCACGACGCAGCGCCACGACTACGTACCAAAGCCGTGCGTCCTCAGGGATAGCTGCAAGCCGCCTGCCAAGTTCCACTGCGTTGAACAACCCTTCGAAAGTAATCCCACTAATTAAACTGTGTCCTTGCCCACTAAAGTCTATCCACACATATCAGGGCCGTGCTCGGGACGATACAGGGCCGGGCCCAGGCATTGAAGCTCTGTCATTGGCCCGTGCACGGACGTGTGTGAACGAGTTCATATAAAATGTACACATCGATATTTTTTTGAGCCCCTGATGGCCCTGATATGTGTGGATAGACCTTTATTTCAGTGGCACCATACCCCTAGGTTCAGACTAGTTGTCAGGCTTTACAGACTGCAGTATATAAACTACAAGCGTCCACTTGAATGTTATACAAGACATTCTTATCATGCTGTAGGCACCCTTATCCTTCGCTTTTTGCCCCATTTGCTTCAATGATAGTAAACAAAAACTAGTGAAAATGTACATTTTCTTTTTCAAAGCTATCCCCATATTCTAGACCGTACAATAAACAAGTTATCGTACCTGCCGCCTGAGAATGTTGTGCCGACCAAGTCCTTCGCGCCAGAACGTTGCTACGAGAAGCCTGCTGCCAAGATGGAAGGTACCACCACTCAGAAGATGAGCTATATGCCTAACCAGGTACCTACAATTAGGATACTTACCTTACAATTTTACTAAGCCTCAATAAGAATAAACATATAAGGATTCTGCACACGAGCAATAAATTGGTCAATGTGGCGATGCCTGGGGGAGGCCTGTATCCAGCAATGGACGTCTTTCGGCAGAAATGATGACACGGGCTCCATGTAGAACTCGGCTGTGGTAGTATGTATTGCCCGATAGTGGTCGATAGGTTCCTTTGTCGCCCGTGTTACTACCAATCTTACTACCAGTAGTAATACTGGTAATTTGATTCCCTTTCTTACTACTGCAGTATTTAGTTGTTAGAAGGGTAATTACAAATTTCCCTTGTTACTACAAATGATAATAATAAATAATTATAAAGAATCTAGCGACATATTGCATGAAGGCCTATGATTACCTACATCCTGATAATATCCTCTCTAACACCTAAACGAATTTCGGTCATGGTGCTCAATCTTAACAGGAATTTCCAACAGAGGCGCATCTTCCTTTCCCTCACACCTATTCTCCGATGTGACGGCAAACCACAATGGCCAGGTAGCATTCAGGTGCACCAGGCTATGCTTTTCATATTCTCTCATGGCTGCTACTTAGGATTAGTTGACATAAAAATACAATACCTTTTTGGCACAAACACATGATACACAATCGATGAACTATGTATTTAATAATCTTCATAATACACGAGTCAATGCGATTCTTTTTGCAAACCTAGCCCTTTACCAAATACCAGTCAATGAGATTCTTTTTGCAAACCTAGCCCTTTACCATATACCAGTCAATGCGATTCTTTTTGCAAACTCAGCCCTCTACGAAATACCAGTCAATGCGATTCTTTTTGCAAACCTAGCCCTTTACCATATACCAGTCAATGCGATTCTTTTTGCAAACTCAGCCCTCTACGAAATACCGCATCAAGTGCGGTCTGCAATAAAATCTTCTTAGTTATGTTTTAACTATGCAGTTTAATGTTTTCAGATAATGCCTAAAGAGCCACTGCCATGGGCCTGCAAGGGACAATATCAGAAGCCTTGTCAGAAACTGGATGGCAATACGACCTACACTATGAGGTAGATTTGGCATTTACCATTATTTGTCCATTTTTTACCAACACCTGTCGAAAATAATAATAATAGAACTATTATAGAAACTATCTATAAAAAAAGTTAATTCTGTAAATCAAAAATAACGACTACTTAAGAAGCGAACAAAAAAGACGTACCTAACAAGAAGAAAATCATGCTGTACAGTCCGCGGAAACATCTGATTTTGGTCAGCCAGCTCGCGTATCTTCCGACTGTACAGCATGATTTTCTTCTTTTTTAGTTAGTTTCTTAACCAGTCGGGTTATTTGTTTTTCTTTATTTATAACTTTTAGTTACTATACTTACCACTCTTTTTTTCGAATTTAGTTTGTTATATATTTTTGAAATTACCTCTTAAAACCCTTTATTTTGAACCCCCACACGATGGGTTTGGAAGAAAAAAATTGGGCCACACAATATGGCTATTAATTTTATTAAAAAAAAAATATGTAGCCAGTGACATTGACAAGGTTAAGACAAATCGATTGGTGTAAGAATCATCAATAATCGGCCAACGCGTTTGGTCTCTAGATCGCCACATAGGAACAAACATAAATTCATACATAGATTGATAAACACATAACCTCCTTCGGCAGTCGGGTAAAAAAGACTAGATAGATGATTGCCACAATTCTTATATTAACGAACTGCTTGTGGCATCAACATTCATATTTATCTTGCCTTGCTAATATGTGGCCTAAATCTTGAAAATTAATTTTGAAACAGGTGATAATCAATTGAGCTAAAATTGCTGAAATTTTGCATACTCGTTTTGCTTGGTTGACAATCTACGGTTAGCTAATTGACATGATTCTAAATCCAATATGGCTAACTTCTAAAGATGGCGGACCAATAATTTTTATGCACCCCGATGATATCATGGGTACCTAACTAATGAAAAAGAGTTTGCTGAAAGGAATACAAATATAGCAAATATCAAATTTGTTTATAATTATAGTCATCAGTAGCTCCATTTTTTTATGTATTCTGGTGGCCCTCTGCATTCCGAGGATGTACTAAGAACAAACACCCATACACAGCCTTTGACTATGGCAGGCGCAGCTGGCCCTCACAGATTATGCAATCCGTATAGGCGTGTAGCATTAATAATTCGGTTATGTATTTCCAGTTACTTGGACGCTGCGAGTGACTGCCGCCGCCGCGCCATCATTCCAGACAGCTGTATTAATCCTGTCACGGCGAACAAAAATTTTGAAACGCAGACTATTTATAAGAACAGGTAAAATAAGCTTGTAAAATTAAAGCTTTGTCATCTGCTGAAAAAACTATGGCTAGGTGCGAAAAGTGGTTATGGAAAATTTAACTTACCCAAAACACAAATGTGAAAGACAGCCAAGTTCTTGCTGAAAAAAGAAGTGAATCGAATTTGACCAAAGTTCCCTTGTACTTCCTTATCATAGGTACTGCTCCCGTCATGCATAACGTCCTTCAGGTGCTTTAATATAAAATGTTATATTCTTTGTCACTCAATAGTGCGATTTGGCATGTTGAAACATGTTCCGTACCTATTACACATAGTCAGCTCTTCACAACACAAAATATTTGAATCACCGACCCGCACTGGATTGTTGGATTAAGGCCCATTCTCTCTCGCAGAGAGGAGGCCTGTGCCCCAGTAGTGGGAACGTTAAAAAAGCCAAGTCTTTTTGGGCTAAATATAAAAAATTTAAACCACCGCCGCTGGTAAGTGCGCCAGTGACTTCCAATACGACACTCACTTATTCCACAAACCAATAAACAACCTACTGTTCTGTTTCTACAGTTACCTGCCGACCAAGTGTCCGATTCCGGCGCCTATAAAGCCGCTGCCGAACCTGGTGCCCTCTACAGCGCAAATGGACGGAGATACTGTGCAAAAGGTACACTTTTGCTTTGTGGTTAATAACTGCTGATCTTTCCTAGCTTCAGAGTGCTCTCACTCACTTCAGTCACTGGACTTAACCAACTAACATTTTAACATAACTCGGGGACTTCTGCATCTTTTATATTACTCATTCATCTTGGATATCGATAAATATTTTAAAATCTCTGCCTAAAGATCCCGTGGTTATTCCCTATATTGCTATAAAACAATAATTGTGCTGTTCTTCCAAACTACAGAATAGCAATTTCAACTGAGATTGTATGTTTCAGATTATTTTATCAACCGGTTTTTGAACCGGTATCTGTTTTTCGGTTTCTGATAAGTAGACCGGCTGGCAAATTTTTATTGGCAGAATTTCACACAGATTATTCAGAAATGTGTATAAATTTAGGTTCAAATAATTTAGTTTGACTGCGCTAGCTGTAAATTTGTTCGTACCTTCCAGCTGTCGTATCTGCCGAATCCGACATGCGTGACACAACCGATCCGTCCGTGTCACCACGACATGTGGGGTCAGGGCCCCATGCAGAACCTCACGACGCAGCGCCACGACTACGTGCCGAAGCCCTCAGCCATCAGGGAGTCTTGCAAGCCTGCACACAAGTTCCACTGCGTTGAACAGCCGTTTGAGAGTGAGTCCCGTTTAGCTATTTGTAGAAGAAGATCCCTCTTCACAGATATGGATAATAGATTACACTTCGTTAGAAAAAGTAGCCATTTATCAGACATCCGTCAGATGAGATTTTTCAATCCTTAAGTTTGAAGACATTTGGCGAAAAGGGAACACAAGTAACTGCGACCCGCAAATAACTACCTCTACCTAATTCTCCTCAATACCTTCGTGAACGCTTTCGAGTACTTCGTCCCAAGGGGTAAACCCTGTCGCACTACCACTTCTCTTCTCCTTCGTATCCCAAGTCATACTTCCAGCCGCAATGATGGCTCCTTCACTGTTAATGCAGTGCGTCTCTGGAACTCACTACCGCATTCACTACACGACAGCCCTTCTTTGAATGTCTTTAAGAGGAAATTCAAGGATCATTTCTTTCGGAATGACATATTTTTAGTATATGTATATGGGTATCTAAATATATATATATATATATGTTTTGTACATGTATGTATATTTAATATTTATTTTATATTTTTCTAAAACTTTACACTGGACTACTTCTCTTCTTCGTTTTGTAAACTCTCTCTTTCACTCTAGAAAACTCTTCTTTGAGATAAGCTCGCCTTTGTTCATCAACTTTATAGTCAATCACTCATGTTGTATGTGTATTTTTTTGTGTACAATAAATAATTAAGAAACTACAAGAAACCAAGGCGGCAGCAGCGGTACTACAGCTCCTCCAGCTTGAAGCTGCAAGTCATGTGCTAGATCAGCTAATTATACCTGCAGCCATATTGCGTACGTGCGCAAAGAGTATAAACTCTATCCAATCGACCAAATCGGCCAATCACACAAAACGGAAATCCACATCGCGTCATTCATCACATTGTGTTTGGTCGGTTGGGTAGAGTTTATACTCTTTGCGGACTTACGCAATACGGCTGCTGAACTTATAGATATATTTTAGAACTCGGCAACCCAGAATTGAGAAACTTTAGATTAGAAATGCTTATAAAACTTCTGATGTCTTGTTCAAAATGATATTTTCGGCAGACCGGACGATCAACCGCATGTCGTTCTTGGACCCCGGCCGCTGTGCGATACCCAACTCCTACGCACCACAAAAGTGCTACGAGAAACCAGCAGGTGAGCGCTAGACCGATCTTGTAGACTTCAAGAAGTAGTCTGTACCTGGCAGTAGGTCTACCTAACTATTGAGCTATTTAGGAGAGACAGACACATAAACGTTATTATTTATTTTAAACTCCGATGGAAAAAGTTTTGTACTACAAGTAAAACTATCAAACGCAGTATAAAACCTTACACGCACGTATTAAGGTTTAAACTTCAATAGCCAAGTTACTGCAATAAAACCTCTGCGAAGTTTGACGTGTGTCTGTGAGTCAGTCTATAGCTCCCAAACGGATGAACCGATTGCAAACATCAACTCGCTAGTCAAATCAAATCTCTCTACCTGCCTTTGTCGTTTTACTTGGGGTTGGCGCAACACGTTTTCCTCTCGAATCTCTATGCCTGGAATAAATTTGAAGTGGTAAAAAAATAGGCCGTATTTGTAGATATTTACATACCAAACCATAACCATATAACATAACTTCTCGATGTTGACGGAGTTAACCAGAAACTAATGGTATGGTTGCTTGGTACACTTAAAAAAAAACTTATCATTCACGTTTCAGCTAAAATGGAATCGTCAACAACGCAGAAGATGTCATACCAGCCGGTGTGCGTGCCGCAGCCGCAGCGGCCGCCGTGGGCGTGCAAGGGACAGTACATCAAGCCGTGCCAGAAGGTCAGTATACTGCTGAGACAGTCATCTCTAAAATATTGGCATCAATGATGTTCTAGTAAAGGTGAAGATTCGAAAATGTCACGCGTGGCGAAGAGCGATAGGCTTTGTTGAAACAAACACAAAATAAAAAAATGCCATCGTGTGTATTTGTAATTTATTTATTGATTAAAATAAATATTTTAATGTCAGATGAATGTAAAGTGTGTATGTGTGCGGAACACTATTTCGATTGTTTTGTGAGTGTATATCGTATCTGTTTATTAGAATATCATTGTATGGCATGGTAAAAACGCAAATTATTCCTAAAAACCTTAAACCATAGACAATTTTAACGTTACGATAATTAACTAAGATTTTTTTGTCACTGGTTTCGAACCTGCATATTGCGATTGCGTATAATAAAATGTACTTTTCCCGCAGATGCGGTGGTCATTCTGCCAACTCCTTTTTAGGGTTCCGTACCCAACGGGTAAAAACGGGACCCTATTACTAAGACTCCGCGGTCCGTCTGTCTGTCTGTCACCAGGCTGTATCTCATAAACCGTGATAGCTAGACAGCTGAAATTTTCACAGATAATGTATTTCTGTTGCCGCTATAACAACAAATACTAAAAACAGAATAAAAATAATATTTAAGTGGGGCTCCCATACAACAAACGTGATTATTGTGCCGTTTTTTTGCGATATTGGTACGGAACCCTTGGTGCGCATCCGTCCGTCTCGCACTTGGCCAGTTTTTTTTAATGGACCCTTTTCTTTTTTTTAACCTTTCCTCCAACTGAAAGCCACTATAATCAAGCTTATAGTCAATCTTTCATAAAAAGTTAATTCTATGATCTTTTTCACCAGTTGGAAGCCACGACCGTTTACCGGTCATCTTTCCTGCCTCCCGGCGAGGACTGCACCGAGTATATGGACCCGTGCAAGTACGGAGACTGCAAACGTGAGTAACACAGTATTATCTGTTGATTCTTCTACAATTTCTCCCTAAATACTAGGCAGTCTGTAGAAGATAGGATCAAGCTTTGGGAGACAATTTTTCAATACTTTTCTTAGGTGCCGTAAGACAAAACTTTAATAAAGCAGGTGCGGATGATCATCCCTGTAACGAATATAAAGTTATGCTAAAGGTTTTGGAGGAACTGGACGGCTGGACCCCGCGATCTATGTCAAAATGCACTAGTACCTTAAAATAATTATTCGTCATAATCTATGTAGTTTCTGCCTAACCCCATGGGAAAAAGGCGTGCGTTTATGTATGTATGTTTAAAAACCATTACAGAAAAAATCAACAATCCATACTAATATCATAAATGCAAAAGTAACTGTCTGTCTGTCTGTTACCTTTTCACGCTTAAACGACAGAACCGATTTAGATGAAACTTGGTATGGACATAGTTTGAGACCCTGAAAAGGCCATAGGATAGTTTTTATCCCGGCAATCATCCATTAGGGGGTGGACAGGGGGGTAGAAGTTTGTATGGTGAACTAATAATTTGTCAAGAAAGGCGGTCCACACACCTATAATATTATGGCGCAATATAAAAAAAATGGCTTTTAAAATATAAATGTGTTAAATTTATTGAAACTTCTTAATAGATAAAGTCGATTGTTATAAGAAATCGAATCAGTAACGCATAGGGACATCATTAATCGATTAGAACTCGAGTTGTCTAAGTAAAATAAATAATTGGAAATACTAAATTAATATCCACTTTATTAATATTTCA
This sequence comes from Orthosia gothica, assembly GCA_949775005.1. Lineage (NCBI taxonomy): Eukaryota > Metazoa > Arthropoda > Insecta > Lepidoptera > Noctuidae > Orthosia > Orthosia gothica. The sequence goes on from OX459052.1 coordinate 7,151,042, forward strand.
GCTTGCGACTGCATGTGCCCCGCGGAGTGTATAACAACAGACCCGTGCGCGTGCAACTTCCCCAGAGCGGCTTGTTGCTCTTAGCCGCCATCTTGTGATGTTCTAAATTCTAAGCGAAATCAAAATGGCGTCTTTTTGACGGTTTAGCTCCAATCAGGTAGGAGATACGGTTATTGCAAGAAGTAAACGAATAATCATGTTTGAATTTATTATTTTATAAATTAATCTATCATAGTGTTATGGATAATTTGAATTATATTTTTAGCAGTAAATTATTATACATTAATGTTTGTTATAATTAAATTATATTTTGTTATGTCTAATAGATGTTTTTAAAGTAAAATTAGTTTTATTTGCGGTTTGTCTTATGGATTTTGAGAGATTTATCCCTTTCGAACAACATGGCCATATCAGGTTGTCCCACGCACACAAGATCGTGTTGCAGCTAAGAACATTGCTGATTGTCCCTTTCTCACAGTCCAAGGTTTTTCAGGGATCCGTAGTCGACAAAGAAGCCTTAAGGTCTATCCACACATATCAGGGCCGTGCCCGGGACGTGACAGGGCCGGGCCAGGCATTGAAGATTCGTCACTGGCCCGTGCACGGACTTGTGTGAACGAGTACGTAAAAAATGTACACACCGATATTTTTTTGAACCCCTGACGGGGCAGTCAGGGGTTCAAAAAAATATCGGTGTGTACATATCAGACCCGTGCCCGGGACGTGCACGGACTTGTGTGAACGAGTACGTAAAAAATGTACACACCGATATTTTTTTGAACCCCTGACGGGGCAGTCAGGGGTTCAAAAAAATATCGGTGTGTACATTTTTTACGTACTCGTTCACACAAGTCCGTGCACGTCCCGGGCACGGGTCTGATATGTGTGGATAGACCTTTTCGCTGTGACGGACATGGCGAAACTATCCGCAGCTTAGCTCAGACACAATATTAAAAAGCTATAATTTGGCATATTAATCATGCCGACAGTGGTAAAATAAAACCATGAAAAATATTTTTTAGGATTCCTCCTTTTACACGTAAAGTGCGCTACTTCCTCGTAGTCAAACTATTTAGTCCAACTGGTTTGACCACGAGGAATCAAATTTCCTCGTGGTCAAACTGTTTGAATGATTCTCCCTGTATCAACGTCAAGTTATAAATGTGTACAGTCAAACACTGATATTTTCGATATATTATGATGGGTTCGAAGTTATAATATAAAAAATGAATCCTATCTCACTTTATATTTGTAGTCATACACCCGCCATTCTGATGCACAGAAAAAATAACCATCAACATATATTTCATTGTTTATTAACTTATTTTTATTATCATGTGGAGAATGTTTTTCTCGTGGAGTATCGTTGGATAGGCCATTCACAAATATTACGGGTCTGTGAAAACCATTTTTCGATTCAGGGATCCGTTTACGTAAAATAAGGCTTTAAATGGCTAATGTTTATTGATTCAAGTGCCCCCCCCCCCCTTGCCAGCTAAATGGTTATTTTTAGATATGACGTGAAAATATTCACGGCTGTAGTATATATAACGGATTTAAAAGGAAAACTATCACAGCTAAGTAGGCTTTACAAGTTTACGAGTAATAGTCGACTTGTAATGTTCGAGTTTAAACCGAACACGCAGCGAAAATGCATAATTGCATCAAACGCAAATATGCACATTCGCTCGGTTACCAAAATGTGGGCCAGTTCGCGTTTAGATCTCGTCAGAGACACCACGTACTCGTAACCAAACCATAACCATTTTTACCATTAGTTTAGTCACATAGTTTATAGTTTACCACAATTTACCATTTCGTGTATCTAACTTATAATCCAAGACTTTAACTTTTACCATATCCTATCATAACAAGAAAGGTGTGTTAGGTCACCATAGCACCAAACACTACTTTCTACATGGTCCTTCGAGCCGGATATGAACATGCGACCTATGGATGTACTTGGAAAAGTAAGAATTTTGTATATTGACAACAGTTTTCGAATGGCAAAGTTAGTTTCGTTAGAGCAATGTTCAGTGCTTTCATTGTTTATGAATGTTACCTATTTATTTTGTTGAATGTAGCTGTTAATACGGAACCCTCTGTGCGCGAGTCAGACTCGCACTTAACCGGTTTTTTAAAGATAACTAGGTCGTCATAGATAAATATTAAGAAGAAAAACAATCATAAAGGAACTTAAAAACTTTATTGACCAATACACTGTTTCACTCGCGAGATCGCGTTATATATTAGCTCCGACCCGTTCACACTTACGTATAAAACTACACGAACACACGAACGAAACGTACCAATACTTTAAATATTTAAAAAATCCTAAAAGCCGATCTATAAATGCGTTTGGGGACGTTCCATTCGTGTGTTTATTCTGTGCTAAACTTCTTGACCGTTCTGGACCTGGTAGAAGGAATTTTGCGAAGAAGGAAATAATGATGAATATTAACTTTTCTTTACAAGGCTTTGTGGAATATACACCACTCAATTTTATAACGCCGGAGATTGATCTGTCGATGACATTTATATCTACTTGACAGTCATGCGAAGTGACAGGTGTCACTTTCAATATTACACGTCGCAAAAAACACCAGTCAAGAAGTTTACCAACAAGAACGGGCCTCGCCACCCGAGAATGGACCTTATAAGCACAGCACAAGCTCCTATTTGAGTCGCTGCAGCAGCGTGGTGTTCAGGATGTTAGCTTGCGCGAGCGTCGACTTGGTGTCCGCCAGCTCTCTGCTGGGGAACGTGGTGAGCAGCACGAAGGCCTGCAGCTGGTAGGAGGGCTCGGCGCGCGACACGTAGGCCAGCAGGTCGCCCACCGTGTGCGAGTGGTTGAAGCGCCCGGTCAGCCGGCTGCCGTCTGCCAGGCGGAACTGGGGCAGAAATGGAGTTGTTATACAAAACGAAATGATATCATTTCACGTGCGCATTTTGCATTTTAATCCAGAGCGGAGTGCAAAGTACGTCACTCGAGCTTAGTGTTGCTCCCGAGGTGGACACTCTTCTTTTTATCACCCTCTATGAAAAAAATAAGTAAGTGCAACTTACGAACAAGAATACGTTTATTTATTTACATTCAATTAGGACATAACACAGAAATAATTAGCACCTCATACATTCGTCGTCATCGATTTTAGCGCTGTTATCCTATTTCGGACCGCATGGTTTGCGATTCATCTCTTTGCTGATTGGAACTTTTACTAACAATATCCACATTCCAAATTCAAATAACTTTTAGTCCCTAGGGATTAATGGGCTATTTTAGTCCCTGCTTACGAAGAATAAACTAGCTATTTTTGAAGATGTGATAAAAAACCGGCCAAGTGCGAGTCGGACTCGCGCACGAAGGGTTCCGTACTTGGTAAATTGCGGTTTACGATTTATGACGTATTAAAAAAAAACTACTTACTAGATCTCGTTCAAACCAATTTTCGGTGGAAGTTTACATGTTAATGTCAACTTCAAATGTCATCATATATTTTTTTAAATTTTTGGAACCTCCAAAATTTATTGTTTTTTTTTATATTTTTGTAATAAAATCTTAATGCGGTTCACAGAATACATCTACTTACCAAGTTTTAACAGCATAGTTCTTATAGTTTCAGAAAAAAGTGTGTGGCTGTGACATACGGACGGACAGACAGACATGACGAATCTATAAGGGTTCCGTTTTTTGCCATTTGGCTACGGAACCCTAAAAATACTATTTTCACATTACCTGTATGGTAGTGACGGGCTGCGCGTCGTCCAGCTTGACGGCGTCCTGCGCGGCGCGCTGGTTGGCGGCGCGGTCGGCCACGTCACCCGTCACTGCTGCGGGGGCGCCCACCGTAGGCGGCGTCGGGCTGCCCGACACACGAAACATCATTCAACATCATCCATATAACTTATATTGAGAAAGGTTAAGGTTAGGAAAGAATGTTTTATTGACTATTGTAATTTGGGGTCACATTGACCCCACCCAAGCAGTCACGTAAGATTTTAACGTGAGTAACCAAGGGTTAATTTAAAAAATAAACTTTTATAAAAACACGCTTTCCTCTAAGCAAACCCTTTCATTTGATACCACATACAAATGCATACAAATAATTGATCCACCATATTGGATTAAGAATAATGTAAATTAGCTAACCGTGCATTGTCATACAAATCAAAAGAACATGTAACAGTTATATTGGTTGAGAAAACTGTTTTATCTACACTATTATACAATATTTTTTTAATTAATATTTGGAACATTATGTTGTATGTTCCAAATATTAATTAAAAAAATATTGTATGAACACGTACTTTTTTTCTAGGTTCAGTAAAATTTAAAAAATTAAAATACATTTCCTTCCATTTTCAAACAACTGCATCACAAAATATTTGTTCAATATTTTTTGTTCAATAATTATAGCACACTTATACTTTCACGTGTATTGCTGTGTATCTGTGTGTCTGTCTGTGACATCATAGCGCCTAAACGGATGAACCGATTTTAATTTAGTTTTATTTGTTTGAAAGGTGATTTTGTCGAGAGTGTTCTTAGCTATGTTTGATGAAGTTATGGGCGTTTTACTGTCTGAATCGTGGTGTTTTCGCAAGATAAATGTGTCGGGGGTTTATTAAATTTTGAAATTTTACTTGTTACTTTTTAATTTAATGTAGAAAAATAGTATCATTGTCTACAGATGCGCGCGCTCCGCAGTCATGCGCAATGAGAATCTAAATTTCCCGCCATACCACATATTTTTCCGTTTCAACTGTATGAGTGAAGATAAAATAGTGTATGCAACGACATATAATTAGGTATTAAAACATTCGTGTGATACTATTATCACACTTGAGTTTTAGTAACCCCTATTATAAACTACTATTAAAATTCAGTTGCAAGATTTGACTAAAAAATAAGCAAGTTTCTTATTTTTCGATATCCTCACCTGCCCAGAAGATGACCCTTGCCGGAGAAGGGCTGCTGCTTGGCGATGTGTCGGGGACACTCCTCGTGCCGCCTGTCCTCCAGGGACACGCGCACCTCGCCACCCGTACCCGCTAGCTCCGGAGGGATCTCACTGGAAAACAATAAATAAAAACATTATTATTTACAACTTAAAACGACCGCCGTCCGACAATAACAAAAGGCGACACGATACGAATGGTTTCAAACGAGATTATCATTGAAAATAGGGCAAATACCGATATATTGACGATATCGTTGGTTTTACGATATATCGGAATCGGCGATATTAGCTTGCCGATACACCGGTACATTTTGAATGCCGCGCTTTAACTATGCATGGTGTAAACGCACCATCCCTGCGCTGCGCTTAGTTCATTCATGTAAACGCGGCACATATTATCTATGCTCGGGGAATCCCAACGTTTTATAATTTGAATTCCGCGCTTAAACCATACATCGTGTAAACGCACCATCCCTGCGCTGCGCTTAGTTCATTCATGTAAACGCGGCACAATTTATTTATGCTCCGGGAATCCCCTTGTTTTATAATTTCATTCCGCTAGTTACTTGTGGATTGTTGCTTTTGACGCGTAATAAAATCATCATCATTATCATCTGCCTAGCCTTTTCCTAATTAATAAAATAATGAATAATTAATTAATTCGGCACTTTTTGAAGTCTGCACTGTCCGCATCAGTATCAACGTTTTTTTTTTATAAATATAGGGTATCGTATCGGCAGAAATGCGTATGGATGCAAGAATAATAAAATAAAAAAAATATAAACGGATTCAGCTGAGTACCAGTGCTTTACATGGAGCGACTGCCTATCTGACCTCCAGAACCCAGTAATTGGGTAACACGATACCTCTTGGTCAGACTTCAGGCTTCTGCTGACTACTACGTCTGTCAAAGATCTTCATATGACAGCCACGACCAACGGCTTAACGTGCTTTCCTAGCCACGGAGGCATCTTGCTATGTAACGATGGTCACCCATCCACGGACCAAACTTGGCAAGCATTGCTCAACCTTGAAGATCGACCAGTGCGGCTGTTATTATTTGTGCACCCTTAATGAGTAATTTAAACAATCTCTAAAAATTAAACAATCTGTATAAAAAGTTCATTTAACCGATTTTGAGGTCATCTGTTGTGGCGATGTTTGATATGTCCTCAGTGGAAGTATTTCAGCTGAGTGATGATGGTACTCACCCCCGACGTATACAGTTGAGGAAGTCGGCATGATCTGGGTCGGTGTATTGCCGCAGCACCCCCGAGTCCACGGTGAAGCCCTCGCGGTACAGCCGCAGCCGCACTGAGCGCGGCTGGTCTGCTGCCTGGAGACATCATGATCAAATAAGTATTCAACATGTTTGGCTTTGGCCATTTTTCCTTCACAGATTCAAGAAAACAAAATATCCATAGAACTCTCTTTTATCCTTTATTTTTTTTGATACTATGAACATTTTTTTTGATACTATGAACATTTTTTTTGACCTCTAACACGAGGTCCTAGCGCTAAGAAAGAACATTTGGTTCAAATAAATTTCACTAGATGGCGCAATATGCATCGTTTTGTTATTGAATTTTGTGTAAATTAAGATTTTCTAAAATTTATCATAAAAATTGTTGTGTTCTTGTTCAATTAACTCTTATAGACAAAAATTATGAAATATTGGGTTTTTCTTTCTTTCTTCTTTTCTTTCAATATCCATTCCAATAGATGGCGCTGTTTTAAATGTATAGACATTTTAGTAAAATGAAACTGTAAAAACGTACAAAAATACTATAAAACAAATCGTCACTGTATTTAAAGAAAAAAAATCACCTAGCCTTTTCCTAACCATGCTGGGGTCTAACCGGATTTAACTGAGTACCAGTATTTTACATGGACTGCCTATCTGACCTCCACAACCCAGTAACTGGGTAACACGATACCTCCTCTTGGCAAGACTGTTGTCGGGTCTATATGCCCTATCTCCGTTAACGAAGTTACGGGCCCCGTCCGAAACTTCAAAGTGTAAAAAACAAGTGTTAAGTTAAATGTTTCGGTCGGGTTAAATACAAATCGGGAGTAGGTACAACTGTCAAATTGTGTTGTCATTATTTATTTGTTTATTTGAAATATAGCACAGCCACATCACATGCATTACAAATCGACAAAACAATCTATACAAATATTGGACCAATGCATATGACATTCGTTCTTAGTTCGGGCCCCGAACGAATGATGTGTCCGTATGTGAGACGGAGTAGGAAACGCCCGTTAAGACGGAACCACACTTACGTGTCGTGGCGCCTTCTGACGCAGTTGATTGGCTACGAAACTCGTTGTGTTATGACATAGACTGAAACAGAGTCGTTTGATTGGTGGATCCTGCGCCACGCCACCTCACGACACGTAAGTGTGGTTCCTCTTTAACAAAGGCCGAAACTACGGACTTCGTGCTTAGGAAGTAGACCCACAGATTCCAGGTTTTTGACTACCCGAAACACCTGTCAAAGATCTTCAAATGACAGCCTAAAGATATAATGTTATAGAAATAATCAGACTCACTGGTGGTCCCTCCGAGTTCCCACCGGCACCGGCGGCATCAGCTGAAGCTGGCTCTGCATCTGCTGTTTGACCTGCAATACACAACATTAGTTCCAGCACTGTACTTCTCTCAACAAGTCAAGGGGATTCATTGTAGTTGGTTCTATTTGGGGCTATATTTTAAACGCAGTCAGCTCCGCTTTCACTTTTGAATAATCAGCCTGATGATGTTCCCACTGCTGGGACACAGGTCTCCTCTTTGTGAGAGGGAGTGGCCGTAATACACCAAAAAGGCCCAGTGAGGGTTGATCGATTTGTTTTTGATTTTTTTGTTCAAGGTCTTGCTTGTTACCTCACCACCACCTACCACCTATATGACTAGCTATCATTTTTAACCGACTTTCCAAAAAGGAGGAGGTTCTGTGTTCGACTTTGTTTATTATTATTTTCTTCTTTTTTTTACCGATTACTCCGTCATTTATGAAACGATTTTGAAAATTATTTGAAAGGGTGTGGTCCCATTGTCATCAAGTCAGGATCTGATGCGGGGCTTCCATGGAAATCGAGGGAACGCCTCAAATTTTATAGTCATAAATATAGCAATTTTGGTATATTCATGAACATAGCAAGCATATGTATTTAAAGAGTATCATTTGGTGAAGCAGAACTGATGAAGAAGACCATAGAAGGCCACTGGAACTTCTCAATGATAAGTATGTTTTGGGTATAAGATATCCCGAATAGTTAAATGACTGTGATGAAGCAAATTTAAATAAATGGTTCTAATGAAAATGACCTCCATCGAACTGCTCTGGTGGTGAAGCCGGAACATAGGCACCGGAACATAATAAAACAATGTATCCCAGTCGTCTTTAGGCTTGTTGGAAATGTTATGAGAGAGCCCTCTGGCTATAAATAATTTTAATGGTAATTTAAGGTACCAAAACTAAAAAGATAGAAATAAAAACTTTTTAACGAAAAATCTAAACCGACTTCCAAAACAAAACACTACAAAGCGATAAATTACTTCATACTACACCTGCTCGGAAAGTACCTTGATACTTTATCAAATTTACGGTAGAAAGTACGTCATTGCATATCGAACAAATATGCGGCGAGAAAACACATCTGAGCGGGAGAGAAAAGTGTATGAAAATCCATTTCTTACGTGGTTTTTCTTTTTTAATTTTGGGTAAGACTATGCGCTGGTAACCTAAATATCAAAAGCCAAAAAGTTTTTACAGTGAGTTTTTATCTCCAAGTTCGCAAAATGACACTGGCCACTAGCTGTGTGTTGGATGGTGTCAAACAATTTGAAAAAAGAACATGTGAATTTGTACATCCATAATTTTAATCTGTCTTATTTACATTTTTCTTTAAGCTTCACTAACTGCAACAATTTCAATATAAATTTCAATTAGTAAAGATTTAGTTTTTTATTTTCCTCGTAGGTGTAGTATAAAGCACTATGTATCACTCGAGAGAAAGTGCGATTCCCGATCTCGGGTGTTTCAAACGACACCCTCGACGGTAATCGGTCACTTTCTCCTCTCGGTGAACAATGTACTATTCTTTTCGGAAGTCGGTGTCAAAAACGGTGTGAAAAAATAAGTACCAAAGACACCGACTTCCGAAAAGAAAGTTATTTATCGCTTCGTAGTGTTTTGTTTATGAAATCGGTTCAGTTTTTTTGGTTTTTATTACACTCGGAATTCCACTCTGAACTGTTGCACGACTGAAATGTTCAAAATAAAATAAATAATAAGGATAAAGGACAGGATAGGATTAGGATTTATTATAGGATAATAAATTATGTGAAAATTGTGTGTATGTATAAATTATTTCATCACCACTGCTCTTAAAACGGTGAAGGAAAACATCGTGAGGAAACTGGCATGTCCAAGAACCAAAAATTCGAAGACAACTGACTTGCAACAACCCACACTGCCCACTCTCTAATTGAGAGGAGGCCTGTTGTGCCCCAGCAATGGGAACATTTTAACAAAAAATAAAAACAAACAGACTTCCAAAACAAAACACTGCAAAGCGAAAAATAACTTGCTTTTCCGACGTCGCGGTCGGTGTCTTTGTACTTTTTATTTATCTCTAAAAAGAGATAAATAAAAAGGTTTTTATTTATCTCCATATAGTTTTGGTAGGTACCTAATTATCATGGAAATCGTTTACAGCCAAAGTAAATCTCATGATGATTCCAATAAGCCCAAACACGACAAGGGTACGTTGTTTTATTTCGGAGTTCCAGTTCCTACCTTCCGGTTTCATCATTAGAGCAGTTCGATGGTAACATTTTCATCATTACCATTTATTTAATAAGAGTTTGCTTCATCAGAGTCGGTTAACTATTCGAGTTATACCCGTTACATACTTAGCACTAAGGAGTTCCAGTGGCTATATGTCGTCTTCTTCATCAGTTCTACTTCACCAAATGATACTTAGTGCAAATGATTGCATTGCTGATGAAAATAACAAAATCGCTACATGTATGTCTATATTTGAGGCGTTTCGTTTTCTGTTCTGTTCCTCGATTTCTGCAGGATCCCATTATCATATCCTGACCTGATAACCATGGGACCACCTGTGAAGTATACCTTTTGAAACAAAAGAAGAATTTTCCAAATCGGTCCAGGCGTCTGAGTAATCGGTGAACATAAATAAAAAGCCGGCCAAGTGCGTGTCGGACTTCGCAAATTTAGGGTTCCGTACCAAAGAAAAAATGATTTATCAATATATTGGTATTTGTTGGTAAAGTATACGTAATAATAAACATTATCACCAAACTTCAAGTTCGTAGGTCAATGAGAAGTTAAAAAATCTTCGGAATAAAATTGTTTGATAGACGACAGACAGTCATACACGTGAAAGACAGCAATAGGGTTCCGTTGTCCAAACGGAACCTTTGGGTACAGAACCCTAGAAATAAAATAAACAAGTAAAATTTAAAAAACACCCGACACATTTATCTTGCGAAAACACCCCGATTCAAAAACAGTAAAACGCCCATGACTTTTGAACGGCTGAACCCATTTTATTCAAGCATAGCTAAGAACACTCTCGACAAAAACACCTTTCAAACAAAAAAAATACTAAATCAAAATCTGTTCATCCGTTTAGGCGCTATGATGCCACAGACAGATACACAGCAACACTCATGAAAATTATAACAACCTTTTTTTTCCGGGGTTAAAAATTGCGACGCATGCTGGTTATGATGATGATGAAACGTTATGCATTGTGTATTTACCTAGTCTGTATCCCACGCCGCTGAACGCAGAGCGCCCGCCCCGGCTTGTTGAAGACGGCTCGTCTTCAAACACCACAGCGCCGCGCCTGTGATAAAAAAAAGCTGATATTTATTTTATCTGCAATTTTAGTGTTACTTTTGCAGCCATGATGAATTCGGGTATGTATGAATAATGAAGCTTTGCTGTACTTGAAAACTGTTTTTCTCTCTCAACATTTTCTGTTTACAAAAATATGTTCGAGAACCTTATTTTGGGTTAAGCCAAATTTTTATTTCAGGTTCTTCAGGTAGGTACTTCAGGTTCCCCTTTCGAGACCTTTCCCTTTTTAACCAACTTGTAAAAAAGGAGGTTATAAATTCAATACCTAAGTATGTAATATTGTTGGCATTGCACAATATTCACATAATGTTACTATAGTAGGCTTCTAAACATGATGTGTGCCAAATTTTATAGGTGTATGTATGTATGTCCACCCACGCTTTTTGGCGAAACTAATAATCAGATCGTGATAATTATTTTTTTATTGGATTATGAACTTAGGGAATAGTGCAAGATTCATCAAAATTGGTTCAGTAGTTTTCAAGATATAGAACATACAACTGAACTCCTTAACGACGAACATGACGAATGTGTAAATTGAGTTACTATGGGTATTTTATCAATCCTTTATGTACCTTACTATAGAACTTTTAAGTGATTGTGTACCGAAACTAAAAAGAGAAAAATAAAAACTTTTGCACAAACAAATAAACCAACTTCAAAAGCAAAACACTAAAAAGTGCATAAATAACTTTTTTCTGGAAGTCGGTGTTCGGTAAACGATAAAAAATACAAGAGGTACCAAAGACACCAACTTGAAGCCTGTTTATTTTGTTGTGAAAAAGTTTTTTGGATTGGTTAAATGATGTCTGATCAAAGTATAAGCCATGATCTTCAAACCATTTAAGAAGGTATTATTTTTTAGGTTGAATGTTGATTTATTTTAAATCAAAGTGACAAAGACAATGGATAAAAACAATAGGGTAGTTCGCTGAACATTAGTATTTTGTCCTTAAGGTAGATTAATAAAAAATTTGGACAAATTGAAAATTTCTTTTGACACGTAAACATAAAGTGATGACGATATAATGCGTTGAAATATCGTGAAACGTCACGCCGCTAGTACACTTTATACTGCCTTAGTGACGTCATAAGCCCCACTCCTGAACTTTGATGTGCTTTAATTTTGTAATTTTTTATTGATTTGGTAAAGCAAAAAATACGTGTCCCATCCCATAATCTCACTGATGGACTAAATAGAAATATCATTTTTCTACCTAGGAAACATTGCCAAAAAACATTTACTATGTTGGGTATAATGCTCACAACGGATCTTTGTGTCTCTGAATTGGCTGCAAGAGGCTGCGCAGTAGCTATTTTTGTGTCAATATTGAAAGTGAAAATAGCATTGTATAACTGTCTCTTTCACTCGCATACGTTTGTCGCATCATCCTATCTCGCTTACTCTACGCAGTTAATCTGTTTCGTGCGCAATAGTTGACAGAGCCAACGTCAGAGACACAAAGATCCGCTGTGTGTGAGTATTATAGTAAACATGAAACTCACTCTCGAACACTTTTAAAAACTTCAGTAACTATATCCTTTCTCCCCTTCCCTGGTCCAAGGATCTGTTGGCCAGACCGTTCAGACCCACCCGCGTAGAATGCTTGTCCTGAAACAATGGAAAAATTTCTATGAACAAAGTGTTGAAAAAATATTTCACATACATAGCTTCAACGGTCGAAACCAGCATAAAATAAGAGATGGAAAATTATTGTTTGTCAGCATAACCTGCAGACAAGGTCTCTCCAAGTTTAAGGACCTCATACTCATTATAGACCGATAGCGCTAGGCTATTTTGATGTCATAAGTTAAAAAAATTCTAAAGTTGCTTATTTCTTGCCTGTGGATACAGTCGTACCTATGTAGCTTATTTTTGCGTTTTGTGTCACATCTGTTACTTGCATTTTCAGTAATTCGATGATTTGTGGTTGATTATTTTTATTCAAATCAAAACTGGCAAAATTAAATTAAAGTTTAAAATAATTATGCTATCATATCTAGGATGGTCTGCGGAGTGTGTAAACCCAATTTGTGTCATATTCGTCCAGTGCAAACTGACATAGGGGTCAGTGTGTAAAAATAGTGCAAAAAAAATATTACAATTCATGAAATTACTATTTCCTTTCTCAGATCACTTACATATCCCTATTAATTAAATTTGTGCCAAATTAGGCCACGCAATTTTAAGATTTTTAATTATTTTGTTTTTCCAAGCTACAAACGCTTCAAAAAAATATTACAATCATTAAAGTTCACATAATCAATATCATAAATGCATGAAAAATCGACATTGTAAATTTGTGCCATTTTCATGCACGATATGTACCTTTATATGAATAAAACACAAAAACAATGGTAGCGGTCGAAGCGGGCTGATGAGGCCCGGCGAAGGAGGCCAGGCGGCATACGCATGCACACACGTTCGTTCGGTTTGATTTCTTCTTAGATGCGTAGCGTTCATAATATAAATAAATAACATAACTATTATATTGAGTATTGATTGATTCTTATCTCCGCTACGTAATGATCAAATTTGTAACCTATAGAGATAAAAATAATGACGTGGGAATTTTGTACAAATCATGCGTCTGCAATCTGTCTTACCTACGAATGTCAATGGTCCATGCTTAGAAGACGGTCAATGTGGTAATTATTTTCTTGGATTGACGCTTCGATTCGCTTCCAATTTGAACCTGAAAGCGGTAGGTAGGTAGATACACCTACCTACCTACCGCTTTTTCGTTATACTGCTTCTCAATATCCCGTGCCACGCTTCGAGTAAGTAGTGTACAGTTAGCAAAACAAATAATACGCGAAGTGAAAAAAAAAACTCCAGATATGTGTGGTGATAGTGATTATGTATAGTTTTATTTCATCACGGTCAATGATATTCAAATAAACAGATACGTTATACACTCACAAAACAATTGAAAAAAGTGTTCCGCGCAGCAGCGGCAGCACACATACACACTTTTCATTCATCTGACATTTCACTACAATGTCGAAAGGGATGGCTTGATAAAACAAACAAGAAAAAAAGAGATAGCTAGTGTTTGTCACTTGCGTGTGAATGTAAACAAACATTATTCTGACAACCAATGTTTTTTCTTTTTGTAACCTCCAAATATCAGAAAATTAGGAAAAAAAATTGAAATAAATTAGTAAATTGAGGTGTATTGCGTATTTACATATGGTATGAGATCCCTTCTGTTTTATGTAATTTGGTATTATAATTGGTACACTTTCTAAATACACACGATGGCATTTTTTTAATTTTGTTTTTTTTTCAACAAAGCGTATCGCTCTTCGCCATGCGTGACATAAACTAAAGACTAAATCATACAATTGTCTACTATTCGAGACTTCACAATGCGCGCGCTTATAACATATCTGTTTATTTGAATATCATTGATCACGGTCCTTAAAACAAGGACTTTTTTCGGCTTTTCCGTCATCCCTTACAATGCTAGATTCTATAAACTTTAATAATCCCCTTTTTTAACAATCACTGTATTAACGTCCAGTATGAGACTACATATCGACACCCAATATGAATAACATTGTAACTTTAGTTACACATTGGTTTAACTTTTTGTAATCTGTTATCACTGGGCCATCACTGCTCTATGTTCTACGAACGGGAATGGAACGAAACGAGCTAGGTGGAATGAGATCATGTAATTTCATTGCACACTCCCCGAAATGCAGCTGATAAAAACCGATAAGCTGGCAATGATGTTCAAGGCTCTAGAGCTTTGACTCTACCAGTAACTCATCGCTGATGAGTTTCTTGGCCGGTTTTTTTATCAACTTAAGTGCATCAAGCTGGTATTTGGCAGATCCGTCCCAGAAATGAGATAAGTACTCCATACATCATCGAACTTGCGCTTGATACAACTTGAAAAACTGTTCTGGCGTGAAGAACCATCTCACCTTTGCGAGGATCATCATCATCATCATATCAGCCGAAAGACGTCGACTGCTGGACATAGACCTCCCCCAAGCGTCGCCACATTGACCGGTCCCATGCATCTCGTAACCAGCGGATCCCCGCAACCTTCACCAGGTCATCGGTCCACCTGGTGGGAGGCCTTCCAACGCAACGTTCCGGTTCGCAATCACCATTCCAGAACCTTTCTGCCCCATCGGCCATCCGTTCTGCGAGCAATGTGCCCTGCCCACTGCAACTTAAGTTTGGCAATTCTTCGGGCTATGTCGGTAACCCTGGTTCTCTTGCGGATCTTTACATTTCTGATTCGATCACGCAAGGAAACTCCGAGCATAGCCCTCTCCTCCTCTTTCTCCTTTGCGAGGATACCCAACTTTATAGCAGCCAGCTGAGCCTTTGCCTCAATGTATGGCCCAAAATTGAGGATTGTGTTAAAAGTTGCGACAAGAAGCTCAAGATGGTCCATTATTGGCACGTTTACACCTCGGAAGGAAGGAGCCGAGTGAAATTAGCTCATTTTAACAGAGAAAAGACACGCCTGGGTTTTAGCAGCATAGAACCTGGCCAAATTGGCATCACCACATTTGGATACTGGCTTCAAGGATAAGCTCAAACGCTCCACCACAGCCTCACAAAGGACAAGTACCTCTCAGCAACAGTACTGTCGTCTGCATGCCCAAATTTTTAGCAGATCATTTATATGCAGCAAAAATAACGTTGCTGAGAGTACCAACCCTTGAGGGAACCCAGCATTAATATCCAATCGGTCCAACGAGCACCCATCTATAACCACTCGAATTCTACAATTCAATCACACATACCATCACCAGGCAGACCTAATGAAAGAAGCTTACTAATAAGGCTTCCGTGCCAGACCCTATCGAAAGCTTTCGAGTTTTTGAGGGAGACGGCAAGCGCCTCCCCGTGCCTTTCGATTGCCTCACTCCAGATGTGAATGGCATACAACGAGTTCGGCGGCAGCCGTATTGGCAATCACTTAGGATGTCATTACCTTCTAGGTATGCCAAGAGCTTAATATTAAGCACACGTAGAAGTCTGTAATTGGCCGGATCAGCTCAACTGTCCTTCTTGGACTTGTACGTTAGCTTACCTACAAGCATTCGACACTTGTCCAGTTTCAAACGAAAGGCGAAATAGAAGTGTCAAGATCGTAGACAGTTCGGGCGCTTAAGTTTTAAGAACAAGTGCTAGTATACCGTCGGGGTCACTAGCTTTGTTCAAGTCGAGGTTGCCCAGCACTCTACGAACGTCATTTTGATGGAAGCGAATGTCCGACATATATGTCTTACACCCACCAGGAGAAATAAGGGGCCACGCATCACCAGAATGCAGACGCAAAGATTCCGCAAAAAAAGGCAAATAAGTTTGCCTTCTCCTCAGCGAAGTCGGGTTTCAGCAGTGGTGGTAGTGAGGGATGGCAGAAGTTCGACTCAACCGACTTACCCAGGGACCGAAACTCTTTATTACCTACAGGGTAAGACGCAAGTTATGTCCCTATTCGACTGTAGTTATGTGGCATGTTAGTAATGTGGTCGGACCGAGACCTTTGCAACACCTTTTTGCAGGACTTGGCAGCGCTGTTGAAGGGTTTATTTTCCGACATAAGTTAGCCGTTACCAAGGTGAACTTGTCGACACAGAGTAGCGACACAGATAATATAATCTAGTATTATATACATACAGATGCCTCATCCCATACTAGGAAACCGTGCCGACGTAACTAGCCATTTTCACCTGATTATACCAATTATTTTTTTGTAAATCGTTCGCGTTCGGTGCCGTTCCACGGTGATAGATCACCATCTTTATCCGTGTAACGTAACCGAACGTGATTGGTGTACATAAAATAATCAGTATAATCAGTAAAGTACGTCAGCTCGGTTTCTTTGTATGGGATTAGACACCACTGGTATCGGTCTGGATTCTGGACAATTTGCATTGTAACGGTAGTTACAATGATTTTCATATTAAACTTAAAATCTGTACATCAAAAATCATATCAAATCAAAAATCTTACTTGCAGTAGTTTTATTAAAACTGAGAAAGCAATTAAAATTATTAACATGAAACCTGAAATTGTACAGAACAACTTATGCCTGCAGTTGTTAAACAAAAAAACCTTGTAAAAAAAAAACTGTGTTTAAAACCATGCCATATTGAGT
The DNA here is from genome assembly GCA_949775005.1 of Orthosia gothica. Lineage (NCBI taxonomy): Eukaryota > Metazoa > Arthropoda > Insecta > Lepidoptera > Noctuidae > Orthosia > Orthosia gothica. Next base: position 7,168,034 of record OX459052.1, read on the forward strand.
TACTTTGTATTGGGTGACGATATAATACATTTATTATATTTAGATTATATTCCATTATAGTCTTTCACGGCTTCATAACTAACTGTTAAGGCCCACTTGCGCAAAAAACTTAACTTAGATTTAGTTGCTAGCACTAGGTTAAATTGACAGTTTGTTATACATTAATGTCAATTTAACCTCGTGTTAGCAACTAATTCTTAGTTAAGTTTTTAGTGCAAGTGTGTATTAATCAATCAAATACATCATAAATAACGTACGCACTTGTTTGTTGCAACTTGCAAAGACCTAATGTAAATAAATATACGCGTTGGGAGTCTGGCTGTGGCCGGCACCCGCCGCGCGCGTTCCCGCGCTTTTCTCCGCGCTCGCCCTTCGTGCGAAGAAGTCTAATATTTTTTTTTTATAATAAGATTTCGTGGATAAAAACGACACAAATTATGCACAGTGTTTTGTTACACCATAATAATTAAAAACACGTAAACTCTAATAACTTGCATTTTCTTTTGTGGATTTTACAGGGTGTTGTAATAAAACAATAAAATATCTATAAAAGTCGTGGATGAATTCGACACAAAATATTTTAACCAACAGATATCAGTACTCTAAAACGCGTAACACCTATTTAAACTATTGTAATATTCTTTTGAGCTAGTTGGCCGACATGTTAGGTATTGGTTAAGTATTAGGATTATCGTGGATAGATGTGACACAAAATGCCTAGGTACATCAGTTACTACTTCGTTATTATCGTGAAAGTAAAATTTTCATCTCTAATTTTCTTTTCGTCCAATACTGGTCGAAAAGACAAATACCTAAATTTCTACCTATGCAAATACCTAGGATGACACAAACTAAGGTATTAGGTTGGGCAAATGGTCTGGAAACTATATGCGAAACACAAACAACTTTAATATTTTTGAAACCTCAAAACCTAGCGCTATCGGTCTATTAGGCTACATTTCATATATACAATAAATTATTTATTATTGAAATCACACAACTCCATGCATTATTTTCTTTTCAAAATTGCAGGATATTGTGTAATCCAAAAAGATAGCGTGAACTAAACCTTGGCCATTTTGAGAAATCCCAGGATATTTCACCTAGAGAATACTAAAACTTCTAATCTCAACACTACAAGACAATGACACACACAGACCTGCCTCACTTTCGTCAGGTAGTTCACTTTTCACTCTTGCTAACTCTTTCCTCAACGCACTATTCTCACACAACAATCTCTCCACTTCTTTTTTCAGTTTATTCATCTCATGTATACGATCAGAATCTTCTGAGGTATCGTCCTTAACCGTTTGAGAAGGAGCGTTTGGAGATGGACGGTCACAGGACTTGCAATATGCTGTATTGCCAAAAAAATCAGTTGTTCACTCAAGGGTCGAAAGTATGAAGTTTTAGGTAGTTTAGCTTTAGGTGATTGTCATTGTACTTTTGAGCTTTGACAGTCCATATTTAGTAAATCATCTCCATCCTGATATTACTGTAATGTAAGTTTGATTTTAAGGAATTGGCACTATGGATAACTGTTTTATCATATAAATCTATCTCCTATGTAATTTTTAGCCTATTAGCAATTTAGCTTACTGCTAATCTGTAAAAATTAGGAAAGAAACACTGTCACTATACATAAAACCGATCAAAAAACTTTCCATGAAGATGTTGTCCAAGGACAGTAAAAGCATTACTCTCCAAATAATTGCCAATTTGTATGGACTGGTGGCAATAAACTTTTCCTTTGTTTCTACCAAAGACTTACCACACTTATTAATTCACAGGATTCATAAGAAAAAGAGTAACAATGAGGATTTCTTAAATAATTGGGAGAGTAATGCATGAAATCAATTAATGCTTTTTAGGATGAAATAATCACCTTCTTCTTCATCACTTGAGCTCTCTTGCTGCAATGAGTCCAATGTAGCAAACTTTTGGCCCGGCACCTTCTTCTTGTCTTTCTTTGGAGGTGCAAGTGGTGACCCTGGAGGTGATTCCATATCACTGTCTGAGAGTGTAGGCAGGGACGACGCAGCGGCCGCAGGGTTAGCTGGGGCCTCGTCTGCGTTGCCCCCGTGCTCGTAGAAGCTGGATAGTGCTACCTGTAACCATGTTTTTAGGTTATTTCTGACTTCATCAGATGATATTGCTTGGAACAAGGGCCGGTAGATGATGCTTGTCAATGAAAAATTAATACCATAAAGAATTTACTGTGTTTCATTGAAGAATGAACATTGCAAGAGTTTTGGACATGATAGGAATATTCACAAACATGCTAATAAGATTCTTATTGTGATTAACTTAAATTCAAGACCCTTTGTTGACATCGATCGTGTATATACAAAGTCAACAATGGACAAATAGCCAACAAAGCAACCTCTTAGTTCCAGGATTACAATTGATTGATTCACACAAGGGGCAAGCGACATTATTGATTATAGACGACTCATTACTTAAGGATTTGAAATCTAACTGTAGACAAAAGTATGTAGAATATCTACATACCTACTTTAGCTGCTTAATGATCTTTGATTCAAGCAAAACAAAAATTTAACCAATACAAAACGAAAGCCTCATAATGAGGTCAATACCAAAACAAAACTGATGTTATTTGATTTAATCGGTTGATTGACATTATTACTTAGCAGATAATACGTTATTTTGACGAGGAAACAGCAAAAAGGTGATAAAACAAGTATTTCACTTACGTCTAGCTGCCAGTTAGAAGACTCCAGGAAAAACTTACTGCGACCCTCATCGGCACCAGTAACATCGCAAAACTGTCTCAAAGTCTCGTCCTTATTGGTGGACATATTTAGAATTTATTTTATTTTCTATTCAACGTTACAAGACATTCCATGAAAACGCCGATGACTTGCTCGCTTTTGGTATTATTTTGTTACTTTGGCAGAATTGACATTGACTAGAGGTGGTATGTGGTATCCAACGAGGTATATTGTAAAAGCATAGACACAGTCACTCAACTTTATTTATTTCATAAATATAAAAGTAACTATTCACCGCTCCGCAAACGCTTTGGAGAATGATTCGAATGACTCCGTGTACAGGCCATCAACCCTCGTGTGACATGACATGTATTTTTCTCGACTGAAAATAATGGTTGCATTTTTACGGTTGAAGGCAAAAATCCATCACTAACCAACATCAAAAAAATTAATATCATTCTTTACTCTGTGTAATGTGTTCTTGTGTCACTTTGACACTTGACAGCAATGATTGTGGAGTGAAACAAATCCATTCATATTTCTTCCTTTTCTCTTTGGTTCAAATCACCTTCACGTTCACTTCACTCAAGTTCATTCATCACAATCATCTGCAATGCTGTGAAATGATTTTCTTCTTCGAAAACTATTATTTTGCTTTTATTTGTGTTTTCAAATGAATTGGTGAGTTATTAATCGTATTCGGTTCTTATGTTTAAGTGAGAGTGACTATCCAATTTAATAACAGGATGTACCCAATGCTTTTAGATGCCGGTGAATAAATGAAGACTTTTCGAAACTCATCAGGGACCACCACAATGAGGAAATATTATCAACTAATGCTCGTGATCGTATGCTTCATTAGCATCGTAACATTACTTATATACCGGCATGAGTACTACAGGCTTAGGTATGTGCTAGAAGTATTGAATTTCTTCGGCAAACCAGGCCTCTCAGAGATCGAGTTTTGCGGCCCGGGCTTCAACGCGACGATGCTATCCGAAATCGTCCGTAATTCGTCTATGGAAATCCGTGAAACGCCGCCCCTGTTTCAGCAGATCGATGAAAACTTCTACTCATATTCGTCATTCTTAAGATCATATCAAAAGTATGACAAATTGACAGCAATGCACGCTCATAACATTGACACTATTGTCATTGGCAAAGCGCACGTCCCACCCAACTTTCGGTGCAACATTTGGTTAGAGAACACAATCAAACCTAAAGCAGGAAGGTTCAATTACAAAATTGTATCGGAACCAATCAATGATTTTCGCTTGTACATCTTCCAGTGTTCACTAAACAAGAATTTGGGTAAGCCAAAGGGAATAAGCTTCTATGTGAATGATTACAACATCAACCCAATACATGCCCCAATTAACAGAGTTATTGAAGTGAACACTAAAAGAAAACCCAGAGAAAGTAGTAGTATCAAGTTTGTGAACAATATAGAACCTACCATTTGTGTCATACCAAACCAAGTGCCGTTGGTCTCAAGAGATGCTTTCATAGAGTTCCTAGTCTTCCACCATATGATGGGGGTGAATTTCTTCACAATATATGATAGCATGATATCTGAAGATATTATCCGGAGGCTGAACTTACTGCCACCTGATATAACTCAGTGGAATATACAATTTTTCCCTCTAAACTATCCATTTGTATTTGCTAAGTCTTACAGCATTGTCAGAGATGCTATCGAGCTTGACTGCTTATTCAGACATTTTAGATTTGATAAAGAAGAAGCTGAAAAAGTAAGTCATGCTATGGTGTTGGCTTGGGATGAGTTCTTAGTACCAAGAGTACACAATAATGTCAAAGAAATATTCAGTGATTTTGATCCTACAAGGAAATTCAAGACTTTAGAAATGAAATCTCTTTTGTTTTGTTTGAATCAAGCCGATGATGATAACACTGAAGATGGGCACCCAGATATTATGAAGAAGACACATTATTATACTAATATAATGTCTCAAGACTTAAAGTCGGTAAATGTAAGGAACTTAGATGCCATGCAAACTTTTGAAGATATATTTAGTGTAAATTCGAGTGTTAAGGCACTGCCCGTAGAAATCTTAGCAGCACACAAGTATACAGAGTGTAGGGACCCTAAAACTATAAACCCTAGTGGGGTAGGGTACAATGAGACACAGATGCAGGTTTTCCAGCACAAATTTGAAGGTTCAATGATGAAATATGGGCAGAGTTTAGTTAGCAATAAAATCTACAGGCTGTATCGGTCAGGAAAGATTTGGGAGAAGAATTCTAATGAATTTGTTAGGGATATGTTATAAGAAGAATAGAAGAAATATAGAGTATTCTATAGTATCCTATAGGAACCTATCACAAAATCAAGAGCATTCAATGTATTGAATGCCAAGCATAATTTCCATTTTAGGTAGATCCAGAATAATTTGAGTCACAAATAGTTTTCCTCATTACGACTTAGTGGCTCAAATATAAACAATTAAGTATAAAATAGTTATGACCTAACTGCCATAATATTGTAAACAAATTACATGTTTTTGTGGTCATGACTACCTACAGCCAAGATTGTAACAAACCATGAACAATTTTATTTCTTGTTGGCATCTACTTGACCGAATTATATTTATGATATTGTTAAGATTTGTTATCTGAAGATAAGGATATGTTGAGTTTAATAAAATGGTTACATTATATTATGCCTGGAAACGTAAAAGAGTGATGATTTATTTAACTTTATATTGTTTAAATTCAACATCGATTTAAATAGTAAAGATACGGCCGTCCGGACACTTGCTTAATACGCGTTTACCATACCAGAAACACGGTATATTTAATGTTTCGCGCACACGACCGCTCCCGAAGATAGCCGACCTCGTGTCGAGTTTGCTTCACAACAGTCTAGTCTAGAGGCCTATTTATGATCAAATTGTGGCGTCAGAAAAATGCGAGGGCTGCCCTGTTTTTACTATGTAAATCATGGTAAAATTTTAAGTTTTTTTTTTTCACTAAATTTGTTAACTAGTTTATGGATAGAATTCGTTATTGAATATCGTTAAGATGTGCCTTGATTATAGTGGTGGCTAGCTAGGTAGATAACTACTCAAATTTCACCCCTAAACGTAGCATGATAAGACTGTCTTCTAAAGAATCGCTGATCCTGTTCTTTCAGTCTTTAAAACTCAAGTCGTAATGTTTTAAGGATAATAAAGAATGATGTTTATTTTTTGTCCAAAATAATGTTATGATTTAGATCTCAAACACATGGTTTAATCAGCTATGGAAATTATACAAGCCTGGTTTGCAATCTGACACTTGTGACAATTTAATCACTCTTTGGAGGAGCTAAAATGCACTTAGACCATCAACTTATTTTTTTTTTTATATAAAATAAGTTTTCTTTAAACTTACCATTAAGGTCGCGCTAATCGATCATTCTTCCATACAAACATAGTCTGGTGATTACTCCACTGTTTGACGATGTACATTCAAAATAGAATATCAATATATCATAAATAAATTTGTTTCATCATGTATCTAGACCAGTATGCAAACAAAAAAGTGAAATAAAATGTATATTTGAAAGTTATGAGCGTCGAAAGTTCCATATTTGAACCCTAATTTTAACGCATCTTTGGGCGCAAATAAATACCATAAGAAGAAAAAAAATTGCAAAACAGTCACCATACAGGGATAGATTAATAGTTCAACAATGCAAATAATTTTATTTTGAACAGATACATTTAGTAGTTTTTTCATGATATCCATATTCCCAAAGGTCTGTTTATAAAATTTCGCGCGGCCGTTTCCGTCCTACATCATCATCCATTTTGCTACAAATATGCAAAAGTGTGTATTCGTACGCGAACTAGCTTCTTGCTGCTCATCATAGCATATATCTCATTCACACGTGTTGTCGGATGACATGGCATGCATTTCAACCCCGCGCACAGAATAGTTCGTACCGTCGACTAGGGCAACCTTAATGAGCAAGTGTCTTGGTAACAAACCCAGGCAAGTTGTGAAAAAGTATTATTTTCGTTTGTCTTCCATTTTGTTTTCTGTTTGTAAGACTCACATAAATCATCAAATTTTAACGAAATTATGAGTAAGATAGATATTTGAATCACCTCTCGCAGGTGATACCTTTCAAGTAGTGCTGTGCCGATTCGATGATTAATCGATTATTAATCGTTTTGGTTAAATTATTAGTTCGAAATACAAATAGTCTTAGAAAGGTTAAAGCCTATAGACGATAAAAAAAAAACAGAATTTAATTACTTATTTATAAAAAAAAAACTATTATTTATATTCAAAATCAAACGAATAAATCGAAGATCGTGTATGTCTCAAGTACTTATGAACCTAAAACCGTAAAATATGCTAAAACATAATTCGGGCTTTCCCCTATAATAGAGCACTTAATACTTTGGTATTTAACTGCTCTATTATAGGGGAAATCCCGACGCATCACTAGACTTTTTAAGAAGTAGGGTTGTCATAATTTAAATATTTTTCTACCAATAATCGATTATGTAGATGATAATCTTGTTATTCGATTATTGATAATCGATTCCGCACAGCACTTCTTTCAAGCACTTTGCGACCCCTTTTCCCACAGAGTGTTCACAAATACTGTATTCCACATTGATTTTGATCAAAAACATACCTTAGTACATAAATCACGTAGTATCTGTAAATAAATACTTAGGTGCACTTCTTGCAATGTACTCGATCTAACACTAGTTCAGTAATGATACTAGAACTAAGATAATACAACTTTGTATCGCACATCTATTGTATGTTAATACTTGTCAAGGGAAAAGCAACTTTATTGGTATTCGTTTAATATTTGTATTTGATTAAGGAGTAGATTTCATCAATTCTCGGTTTTTTTTTTCCAAATCTGTAAAAAGAAAGAAAGAAAGAAAAATATTTATTTGTGACCCGCACAGGAGACACGAGAAAATAAGCATACACTTAAACAATAATAAAATAAAAAAACCCTGTGCGAGACCAAAAAGGCTCCTATCTCAGCATGTGCAGCGATATCTAAAAAAGGTAATAACGCTGCGCTATCGTTGCGCTGCGCGTAACGATTATTAATAACAATTTCGTAAGACAACATAAAATTGATCTTGCCATAACCATTTATTATTCAAATGATAACTGTAACAATTGAATTGGTGAAATTTATTAAATGCCTGTTATGTTATAAGCAGTATGTGTGCATTTATAGCAAACATATTATAAGCTTTTAAAACCCAGTTTCTGGCACGCAAAATTAATGCGCGAATAGGGTAGTTTACTGAAAATTAGTTTTGTGTAAGTCAGGTAGATTAATAAAACATATTGGACACGTATTTTTTCTTTTGACACGTAAACATAGTGACGACGATATAATGCGCTGAAATATCGTGTGACGTCACGCCGCTAGTACACTTTATACTGCCTTAGTGATGTCACAAAGTCACAAGCCCCCACTCCTGAAATTTGATGCGCTTTAACTTTGTAAATTTGGTAAAGAGAAATACGAGTCCAATATTATTTGATAATCTCACTGACCGACTAAATAGTACTATCATTTTACTACCCAGGAAATAATCTTATAGTCACATGCGCGTAAACTACATGAATCATCGCCACATCCAATCAGTAGTTTACATGCGCTTTACAAAACGTCGCATTAATTTTGCGATGGTTTTCGTTCCAGCAACCGGGGCCAAGTCTCGTCTCTCTACAAAGACTGCAATAATTTTGCTTACACCGAGTGTATGAATATCTGTTCAACAGCTATTGTATATTCTGTTTATAAATAAAATAAAAACACATAAAATGATACTAAGTAGGTAAATTTATTTCTGTCATCTATTTTAAATACAAGGCAGGCATTGCCCGCTAATCCTCACAGATCAAGGTATTAAAAACAAACAATTAAAAAGTTTAAAATACTTAAACGATCAAAAACCGCTCAATACACGAATAAAATATTAATATCACTATAGAAATAAGTACAAGGATTAAAAACCGGCCAAGTGCGAGTCGGACTCGCACACGAAGGGTTCCGTACTTGGTAAATTGCGGTTTACGATTTATGACGTATTAAAAAAAAACTACTTACTGAATCTCGTTCAAACCAATTTTCGCTGGTAGTTTACATAGTAATGTACATTATATATTTTTTTTAGTTTTATCATTCTCTTATTTTAGAAGTTACAGGGGGGGGGACAAACATTTTACCACTTTGGCAGAGTCTCTCGCGCAAACTATTCAGTTTAGAAAAAAATGATATTAGAAACCTCAATATCATTTTTGAAGACCTATCCATAGATACCCCACACGTATGGGTCTGATGAAAAAAAATATTTTTAGTTTTAGTTTCAAGTATGGGAGCCCCCAAAATTTATTGTTTTATTTTTATTTTTGTGTGAAAATCTTAATGCGGTTTACAGAATACATATACTTACCAAGTTTCAACAGCATAGTTCTTATAGTTTCGGAATAAAGTGGCTGTGACATACGGACGGACAGACAGACAGACAGACAGACAGACAGACAGACAGACAGACATGACGAATCTATAAGGGTTCCGTTTTTTGCCATTTGGCTACGGAACCCTAAAAATGAGCATAATTTGAGCAATACATTATGTATTGTCGTTGCCACAAAATAATACGCAAACATTTTGGAGGGAACACATTAAATAAAATATAACTTTAAAGCTTACATAAGTTTTTTTTTTAAATATTGCAACGAGCGAACTTAAATTAAAGGCCGGTTTTTGAATTCAGAATTTTGTGTTGAATACCTGTCAAACTCAACTTCAATTGCCAAGTTTTCAGGCTAGAATTTGACATACTCAACTGCAAATTCTTAATTCAAATATCGGGGGTAAGGCTACGATGTTTAAGTACTGATTAATATCTCACTAATATAATGTCTATGTATGATCGACGGTCTTATACTGAAATGCACAATCAAAAGAAATATATTTATAAGTTAGTGATGATTGCGTATATACTAGTATACAGTTGAAACCCTTTGGCTGTGTTCTGAGAGCATTATTTATAGGCTTAAAGGTCAGATAACTATTTCTAGATACACAGGGTTAATAAATTAGCTTAGCGAAACTGCTCAGATGTGACACTATGTTAATAAAACTAACTTTTTAACTAAATAGGGATAGAAAAATTATATTTAGTCCGTCAGTGAGATTATCAAATAATATTGGACACGTATTTTTTTGCTTTATCAAATAAATAAAAATTGACAAAGATTAAGCGCATCAGAGATCAGAAGTGGGGACTTGTGACGTCACTTTGTCAGTATAAAGAGTAGCACACCGTGACCTCACACGATATATCAACGCACTGTATCGTCGTATTTTTTTGTTTACGTGTCAAAAGAAAAAATACGAGTCCAATATTTTTATGTAAACTTTTTTGTCAACTATAGGGTAGTCAGCAATTTCATACTACCATCGGTCGTTGACTTCGTAATCCCGTAGTTAAGTTATATTTTTGAAAAATAAATTTTATCATCATTAAGATTTCGATATCCGTCACATCTGCGAGGTTTCGCTAGTTAATTTATTTACAGCCTGTACGTTACATTATAGAACATTTCAAAACACAACCCAGCTGCATTGTGTTTTACTGAAGTATACGTGTCTCAGTCAAAGAGCGATTATGTTGAAATAAAATATCTATTATGTAGGTTTTAATAATGTATGCACATATAGCTGGCTGAAACTGAATTTGAATATTACAGAAGGCACAGAGTCTTGAGTTCGGCGTTTATTAAGCCAGTCTTGCACTGTGAGCTTTCAAATAGCAACAGTTTGGTTTGTCACTCCGCTTATCCCCGCTGCCACATGAATTTGCTACTGAGCGATAACTCATCTCATGATCCCAGCCGCCATTATGTTTAAATTATACGTAATTACTGCCAAAAGACTGACTTATGATTTGAGGCATCTAAAAACAAGAATGAATTGATGAAGATATCTCATCAATATGCCACGAATTTTATGAAAATATTTTCTGTAAATACATTAAGATTTATTTTCCCATTACGTAATTTAAAGATGAATTACATAAGAGTAGATCGTTTAATAAAATAAGCCCCTTTATGGTTCCCAGTTCAATTTTCTAAATGCAATATTATGCTTAGGTCTATAATAGCAAAATACCCAATGAATAAGATAAACTTTATATCCTATTTAAGGAACAATTATTTATTTAAATGCATCGTTTCTGGCCATTGGAATGCGATTTTATTAAAAAGCGTATAATTTTATTGATTGAATATTTTTTAGAAAATATTTCAGAGCGGAGACGCCTCGGGGGTTACTGCTAGAGACTACATTGTAAACAAACCTTCAGACGAATTGAAAACCTTTTTTTTTTTTGATGTTGGTTAAACATATTTAATTTTATATGACTAGCTTATGCCAGCGGCTTCGCCCGTGTGAAAAGTGTGTTATCATTCCAAGGAAACATTATACCGGGACAAACAGTAGTCTATATGCTAATCCAGACTATAACCTATCTCTGTGCCAAATTTCATCCAGATCCGTTCAGCCGTTCTGGCGTGATTGTGTAACAAACATACATTTACACATCCAAACTTTCGCATTTATAATATAACTAGCTACTGCCAGCGGCTTCGCCCGCGTGAAAGTTGAAAATTATCCTGAGGGAATATATTCCCGGGATAAAAAGTATACTATGTGCTATTCTTGACTATAATCGACCTCTGTGCCAAATTTCATCCGGATCCGTCCAGCCGTTTGAGCATGAAGAAGTAATAAACATACAAACACTCACACACACACTCACAAACTTTCGCCTTTATAACATTGGTGTAAGATTAGTAACATCGTCTCTAGTCGTAGCCCGCGCGGCGACTCGTTGCTCTGTGAAAAATATCAATGGCCGCGTTTTAAGCATCATAAAATAAATGATGCATACCGAAACACTTTAAATAGGTCTCCATAACAAACATGAGTTCACAACATGTCGTTTTCATTCAGAAAAATAGAACATTACCTTTATATTTTATTGTCATGATGTTTTGAAGTCGAAACCTCGACGATCTTTACAAATAATAAAAATTAAGTATCATAAACTCTAAATCCGATTCATTTAAAACATTTTTTTTACTACTAATTTAAAATTGCCATATAATTTTTAATTTATTATTTTTTTTTTTATTATTGCAAGTTGAAAATTTCGATCTCGCGATAGAAACCTAACTTCTTTGATCGGTTCACGAGATATATCTTAAGATTAATATGTTCAAACATCAACGTCAATATATATACACACAGTATGAAAAGGTATTCCTAAACAAGAAAATAGATTTTAAATATCACCTTGTCTAAAGACTAAATAGTAAAAAGGAATACAGTAAATGCACGAAAAATAGTTACATAGTCTTATGAGTTTTTTTTTTTTTATAACAACAGTATTCTAAATGAGCTAAACAACTGTTGTGTGCCGATATCATACGTTTACAACAAATTATATTTTACAAAGGAGTTTTTCATTCAACGGAAATTTTCTCTAAACACACAATAGCTGCACACAAACCTAGAATAAAAGTGACCAGCCGAATTGACAGACAGAAATATATTTGGTGAAGGAAAATCAACCTTGAGCCAGTTAGTTTAAAGTCGATTTTGGCTTGGGGTCTGTTAGGAAGTGAGTCTGTAAACTCGGCCGACAGACTAGCAATTGAATGTCGTTTTATGAAAGGTTTTACGGCACTTGTTCAGTTATTATCAATCAAGATGAATAAATACTCCTTCAATACAATTTTTTTCTGAATTTCTCACATTTTTTCCACTAACGATCTTTTCACAAAGTTAAGCTTACCCTAATAAGCTCTTAAAATGTCAGTTACCGCAAAACCCCGTATCTGTATTTGCATTACAAAACATGCAATTGCCAATCCGAAACATTAATAATTATTATTACAAGTATATTCGGATAACATTCTATTACATATAATAGTAAATATGCCAACATATATACAGTTAACAGTTATATTTTATTTATTAAGTTAAAACGTAGTTGCTTATAAAATGTAACAATTACAATTATTATTGAAAATATATAATTATTATGTATTTGATTTTGATACAGCGTGCCTCAAGAATATTTTGTAGCTGTGAAATATAGTTTATTTTTATATATAGAAATTGTTTGTCTGTGCATAGACTTAGCCAAGGTCAAGCAAATAGGTACTGTCTCCACATAGGAAACGTTACAAAATCTTTTGGCACAAGTAAACTTATAGTCCTAATTACATGCCTTATTTGAGCGGAAGATGCTTGATTTTGCATGTCTGAGTTCGGTCTTTTTGGTCTCTTTCTATCTCGCTGTCGATGTACTTCTAAGACTACCTTCCTTCTGATTATTTTTTGAAATATAGGTATTTTAATCTCAGTCCAGCCTGTAATTTTACATTTGACAGCAATCAAACACTAATCAATTAGGGCCGATTTCACCAATGAAACTAATCGCGATTAGTTCAATCAAACTCAGTTTAAGCAAATACAGCGTTCTGATTGGTAGCTACTCAGTGGTCTCAACCAATCAGATGCTGAATTTCCATAAACTGAGTTTAGTTTAACTAATCGCGATTAGTTTCTTTGGTGAAATCGGCCCTTAGTGATGAACTAATCCGGCACCGATTCGATTTTTGTAACAATCGATTTTATCAATGAAGAAATTTGAGTCAATTTAAAACGTAGTTACGCACAAGTTGTGCCCTCGACAATTAATGATTAAGGTTACTCAGGTTTGAAGTGATGATTCCAGTTTATATAGATAAGAATCCAACGATTGATCTTAATAAAATCGTTAGTATTTTAGTTATTTCATTTGCTGCTTTTCCTTTACACTGCAATATTTACTGCTACATAACTTCATAAACGTCGCTTCACTATTGTAAGCGTCCATAAAGCATTGCATTTTATTGTCTATGGTTGCCTGTTAATAATTATAAAACTTCTTAGACGTGCATCTGTCAAATTTAAAATAACTGGCTGGAAGGAGAGTATTGTTAATTTTCTTCAAGCCCTACCCTGGCTAAACCCATTTTTCTCATACCATTTATATCGAATCGAATCCCTTACCTATTCAACACAAATAGTAGGCGTAATACCGAGTAACAAGTGAATCAAAAAAGTTTATAATGTATGTAAAAATGTTTCATAACAAACAGTTTTATTAAATTTTCAAACATTTTTATTCCTATTGTTGAAAGCATTTATTAATATTTCATCTTTCAATCAATTATTCTCATATCAATAGGTCTTTTTTCTCCGATCACAGTTACTATTGCAAAAATATTAATAAATGCTTCCAACATACATAATCATATACATTTATCAATGTATAATATTCAACAACAAGACTTTTCATTTATTTCCAAAACATCTAATATAACAATTTCTATGATTAGCCTATAGACCGCTAAATGTAGACATTTTATCTGCAGTTATAATATTAAAGTACATTCCCACTTACTGAAAAATGGTTAGTCGATTAAAATATCGAATAAAACTTAGATTATTCTAGATATATGCCAACTTTTACACAGAGTTGAATGTAGGACTGACTAAGTATCGATTTTCAAACGTAATAAATCGAATAACCATCTGAAGGTGACAGGAAACCGAATAAATGTAGTGTAATCCCATCTCTTTGTTCTATTAGTTATAATATACAATTCGTTAAACATTCTACAGTAACAGCTTTTTACAATAGCCGTCACATATTTTTTATCTCTCAGATCTTCAAGTTTGCACTTTGACACAAAGTACAATAATTTGTCTTAGTTTACTGTCTAAATGCGTGTTCACACGAACGCATAGTCTGTATTCGCATTATTTAGTATTATTTTCCTACAAGTAACCACCTTTTAGTCGATTCTTGACGTTTGGCTATCGTTATCGACTAAATTCGTCATATTATTTTGTATTTATACGAGAATTTTATGCTAATCTATATTAAGTTTCACCTCACTCGACCTTCCTATTAAGTATAAATAATTTAAATAAAAAGGAACAGTGTAAATAGTTGCCTCGGTAAAAAGCTGCGATTAAAATACTGTTACAGTAAAATAGATTTTATAGGGTTTAAATAGAGATCATTTTAGTTAAAATGGAATGTCTGATAGTTGTTATAAGCTCGTAGTGTTTGTTTGTACTTTTATAATAAATAAATGTGATATTTTAATAATTTTGTAGAAAAAAAAATGTATTTCTTTTTTAAATACTTAGGCTTGTTAAAAATTTGTAATCGATTATTTTGCAAGAGTTACAGTTAGTCAGTAAAAACATTTTTATTGATTTATTTTATTTTGATAAAAAATACGAAGATGCATGATGAATAAAATGTGACTGAATCGTAATTATTAAGTTAGTATTTAGACTAGGGATGTACCGAATACATAGTCGATTGTTTTCGATATATCGTTAAGAGACAATCATAATTGGCGAAATATGATGTGCTATTACTGCACCTGTACCTAAACCTTCGAGGAATACAGTCCAGGGGGGTGACCATAAGTTTTTAAAGTAAGGTTATTTTGAGTGTGCGTAAGGGATAGATATATACAAGTCATATACATCTGTCCTTTACACACACTGAAAATAACCTCACACTAAGAGCTTATGGTCACCCAACTGATGTTATGTTACATTGTTAAATTACTGATTACCTTATAAGTCAACACATTACTAATAGTAACTTGGTGTATATAGTTAAACAAGAAGTTATTTAAGTCAGTCATTATACTGACTAGAGAAGTTTTTAAGCAATCTCGGCAACAGTCATTAGTAATCATTTAGAAGTAAACTTAATTAATTAGTTGATTTATCTCCATAAGCGGTTAATTTTATCTATCAAGAAATTAGTAAAAGAATCCTCGAAAATTACTTAGAAAATCCTGAAAATAGGTACTATAGAGCTTCATACCACATGGTTTCATAAAATTCTAGAACGCATAGTAATTCGAACAGAATCTACATCGGCCTAGCACGAACACATTGACGTTACAATAAGTGAATTTGAGTCCAAATCGAAAATATACTACAATTATATTGTATTTGGTTTTAATTTTATAACATGTGCAATTTGTGTCATACGAATAAGGTCTTGAATTTAATCAAACGAATGTATGACAGACGTATTCACTTACACAACTATACATAACGTCAATGTTTTTCGTGCTAAATCCAATTTTGTATAAGTAAACGTCAATTTGTACTAGCTAACTGACGTCTGATGACAGGATAGGTGAGTATAGAAAAGCTAGAGCATTTACTTGTAACAGAACATCGAACATTCGCTGTTTTTAAATTCACTCGAACCAAACCTCGAACATGACGCTCGTTGTTTTGTTACAACATAATTTTAAAAACCGACGAACGTTTTGGTGTAACATTTTATCGAACAAAGGCACGAGCGCGGGTGTCGTGAAGTGAGGTCAATAATGAACGCAAGGTACAAATAAATGTTACAGGTAAATGCTCACCCGCCGTGAGCATTACGCTGAACGCTGCGTCGAACGTTCGTTAGAACGTTACATTACATGGAAATGCTTTAGGATAAATTAGTAAAAACGTTACATTGCATTGAAATGCTCGCGAACATGCTCTAGTGTACACTCACCTTAAGAGGAAACACCGTTTTATGTATACAAATTGACATACAGAACGTTTACGTTTATGCGATCAAGTGTGTTAAAAAAACTCCTCAGGACTCTAAGACAAAACTAACTCACAATTAGCGCAAAAAAGTACCAGGGGATCATAACAGTGCGGAAGGTCTTATGAGAGGCGACAGTCTCAGGAACGCGTGTGCGGCGCGTTGTGTGGCGGGTGTCAGAAGAAGATCACCTCCTCCTCTGACGCGGCTGCGGGGGGAGACGCCGCCGCCGCGCCCGTGTCCGGGGAGCGCACGCGGAACTTGTCGGGCAGCTTTGGGTACGTGTTTGTTCTGTGGAACAATAAAAAGTAGTGTAAGATTTATGAGTTAGTCTTTTTATCGTTTTGAGTCGCTTGCGTGGCACTCGGAACGGCACCCTGAAAATGATTGTTGGCAGAGTGGACTGCCCCATCCAAAGACACTGGGTGCATATAGTATATATAATAAATATACATAGCATTTAACCACAATCTGTGACTAACCACTAACAAGTCGTGGACTGATATAGGTCTGTTTTTTATTTTTTTATTATTATCTGGCTCGTCCTAAAACGTCCCTGGAGGACCACTATTTTATCGTGACGGCAGATTCGTAATTAGATGTTCAGCTTCGTAGACACTCATTTATTTATTTATTAAAAAATGTATGCACAAGTACAAAGGCGAACTTAATGCCTTAGGCATTTCCTTACAGTCGACCTTAGAGGAATGCAGAGATAGAACATGAAAGGTGCCAGTGACAGTCTTTTTTTTAAATTCCATAATATTAATATTACGATTCCCACCGAACGGGCCACGCCAGAGGAAATGTTAAAGAAAATTGAGGCATTCTTGAAATAGATAAAAATCAAATTCGCTTGGCACCCAGATCTGAATCAGCGTGCAGATCCGCACGGGTTCTTCAGTTATGTATATATGGCATCTAAGGGCAATGGAAAGGCCTATCCTTGGAGTTTACCTTGCGTGATCGAATCAGAAATGAAAACATCCAGGAGAACCAGGGTTACCGAGCCACAGATAATATAATACAAACATACAGATGCCTCATCCCATACAAAGGAACCGTGCCACGTAACTAGCGTTTTTCATCTGATTATAACGATTATTTTTTGTAAATCGGTCGCGTTCGGTTCCGTTCCACGGCGATAGATAGATCACTCTATCTAATAATCAATCGATCTCGATAGATAAATCAAATAATCAGTACAGTACGTCGGGACAGATTCTTTGTATGGGATGAGACACCACTGACCGAGCCTGAAGAATTGCCAAACATAAGTGGCAGTGGGCAGGGCACATTGCTCGCAGAACGGATGGTCAATGAGGCCGAAAAATTCTAGAGTGGCGACCGCGTACCGGAAGACGCAGCGTTGGAAGGCGGGAGGCCTTCCAGGTTAAGACTGCGGGAACCCGCTGGATACGAGACACACTGCCAGCTGATGATGGCATCTAACGCCTTCACAATCGCTTCAATATCCCACAAAACATTGCAATATGCGCTCCGGGGATGAGGAACTCGTAAATAAGTGTACTCCAAGACGAGGTAAGGCCACAGACATAAACCTAACTAGATAACGCAAGTCCCTCCATCTGTATGAAAACCAAGCGTGCCACTTTTTCACACACAATTTAAAAACAAATGACTAACCAAAGATTTTTATACATTTTATTGGATTTCTGGTGCCGATAATGCGAAACGAAAGCTCAAATTACGAACATTTTGACACGCGAAGTACATACAATCGCGTCATCTAGTTAGATTTATATCTGTGGGCAAGGCTGTGGTGTTACCTGGTGGCTTTGTTGTTGATCTGCTGCTGCGAGGGCAGCGGTGCGGGCGAACTGCCCGTACGAGTGTGATGGATCACTAGGCCTTGGTGACTCTGATGCTGTAACATCCAAACCAATCAATAGTACCACACCATATTCTGTTCTAAGAGAAAATCAACTTTAATAATAATAAATGTACACTGACGTAACTTTATGCAATTTGCAACTTAAATACCATATAAGTGGAGTTGATATTTGTTTGGATTAGGAACTAGTTATCTTTGCTTTCAACTTCAACAACGTTACGACAACAGTTTGAAAATTTGGACGGTAACATATCCCAAAACCATCGATTTAGAGAAAAAAAACACCTTATAAAAGTAACCCAGATTCCTTCCGTTAATTTAACAGATATAATATAAGATGTAAGCAAAGCATGCTCTAACAACGAAAGCGGAACAGACGAAATGGTTGTAGAACATCGAATACTGAAGAGGATAGACGTGGAAGCGTACTGCGCGGTGTGGTACAGTGTACTTAACTACCGAAGCTAAGGTGGACGCGTACATAGTTTTTATATACGTGTGTGTTAGCCTGTTTGTAGTCCCTCATATTGAAGCTTAGCTGGCAATAGTGCTTTAAAAGTTTTAAATCAAAAGACGAAGTATTTAGATTTAATTTGGTTGTATTTAGGCGGAAGTTTGCTGAGACGCTATTTTTGCAAGAATAGGACAATTTGCTGAAAATTTGTTTTTTGTCCTTCAGGTAGATTAATAAAAAATATTGGACACGTATTTTCTTTTGAGACGTAAACATAAAGTGACGATGATATAATGCGTTGAAATATCGTGAAACGTCACGCCGCTAGTCCACTTTATACTGCCTTAGTGACGTCACAAGCTCCCACTCCTGAACTTTTGATGCGCTTTAACTTTGTAATGTTGTATTGTCCAACATTATTTGATAATCTCACTGACGGAATAATATACTATAGAATTATATTTTTTTACACAGGAAACATCCCTATTATACCGTTGCATTATTTTAACAAAACATAATTAAATATTTAATTTTATTTATTCACTTATGGCCAAAAATGGCGTCAGTTTAAATCTAATTTAGCAGAATTTAGAAGCTCATTTCTTTCTTCTTTTGTAGATTACAAGTAAATAAAACTTACCCTTTATACAACACCATGTAATACTGTTATTTATAAACAATACCTTTAATCTTATTATTTAGGTCACTAACTAAGCGCCAATTATTTCAATCTACATTTTCAAACTAACACAGATTTACCACAAATACGAGTGTATACAGAGAATACTACTAGACATTAATATTACTTACAGTATAAATTAATATTCACGTTAAAATACGTTCGGATACTCGAATTCCTGCAACAGGCAGCAACCATTTGATCTGTTTCGCTACATACTTGATTTAAGATTTAATAAAACAAAACGGAAGATATTTATGAAATTCTTTATAAAAAGGTACATCGCAAATGTAACTTTAAATCATCAGAATGTAATGTCTAATTTAGAAAAACTAATGAATTAATTAGCTGGAAAGGCTTTTCGTCGAAAGTGACGTAAATGAAAGGTTCTTTCGGCGAAATGTCCGTAGATAAAAGACTCTGCTGGGGAAACGTTGATAAATTAATCATTCTGTCGACCAACAGTCCAATGGCGAATTGGTCTTAAGAGAACGGTTGCTGAATCTCTGTAGCAAGTACTACACGGTCAACTAAACTGTGAACCTGGCGCTGTGACGTCATTCTGACTCTCGAGACGACCGCGGAGCATTTCGCTTGTCGGCTGGATTAGGGTCGTATTTAGGAATGTTAATACACTTTAATTACAATCGATCTCCGATTCGATTCAAATCCAAAATATAATATTTGATTCTCGATTAAATCGAGCAATAAAATATCGATTTTCGATTAATCGCGACATTTTAAAACATACCTTATATGGACACAGATATTGATATTATATTGATGATAATTGCCCGAAATAAAAGTAATTTGATATAAAAAAGGAACGCCACAACTCGTAAGTATGTGTCCGCCTTAATTAACGTAGAGACGGAAACACATATATTATCGTGGCGCCTTCTGACGCAGTGATTGGCTACAAAACTCATGGTATGACGTAGGCTAGATCAGAGACGTTTGATTGGTGGAACCCGTGCCACGCCACGCCACACCACGACACGTAAGTGTGTTTCCGTCTTAGTAACACCATCTTTTGATGCGTTCATAAATATTTATTATATGCGTGTAAATAATCAATCAACTACGACCGGTTGTTTTTGTGTCCGACAAGAGCAACAAAAGTAAAAAACCGTCCAAGTGCGAGTCGGACTCGCGCACGAAGGCTTCCGTACTATTATCGCAAAAAACGGCAAAAAGATCATGTTTGTTGTATGGGAGCCCCACTTAAATATGTATTTTATTCTGTTTTTAGTAACTAGTAGTTGTTATAGCGGCAACAGAAATACATTATCTGTCAAAATTTCAACTGTCTAGCTATCACGGTTCATGAGATACAGCCTGGTGACAGACAGACGGATAGTGGCGTTTTAGTAATAAGGTCCCGTTTTTACCCTTTGGGTACGGAACCCTAAAAACTAATACCGCATCCAGTTTAGGAACTTTATCGCTAGCACTTGAATCGGTCCGATTCTAGAGGTTCATGAGTCGGTTCATCAAATCGATTATTTTATTCTAAATAATCAATTTCAGATCGACATACCTAGTCGCATTCCAGCGCGGAGCACATTTAAATTGACCGTGAAGTACAACATATTATTACATTTATTAAGTTCACGAAAAAATAAATGCAATAAAAGGCGTTGGGTAAAAAAAATCCGCAGGCTTAATACGTATCTTTTGCAAGACCAAAACGATTGCGCAATAATTGCTTTTAAATACAAAAGTTTTAGAGTTGTAGGCGGTTTTTTTTTAATTGCAGCATTTGACAAACAGCAAGCGATTAGCAAACGATTGTGTAGGACCTACCATACCTACACTGCAGGTAATTCCTACTTTTATGACATAAAGCGTTTGATCGCTATCGTTTTGCTCTTGCAAAAGATACGCAACAAGCCTGCCGTTCATATAGCCCCTAATCGACTAGCGATGTTTATAGTAAAATTATATCCTAAAAGTCAAAGTACTGACCTCGCAAGGAGACTCGTTCAGTCTGTGGTAGCCCGGCGGCGGTTGCTGACTCTTGCCGCTCGCTAGCTTCAGTGGCAGCTGCTGTTTCACCATTTGCTGTAAATACATTGTTGATATTCTTATAAAAATGGCGGACACAAAAAGATACATACACTCATCGAATATAATCCCCGGCACGTAAGTTGGCAAGAGTCGTTCAAAATCAAAATCATTTTTTTTGTTTCACATAGGCCTACATGGGCACTTATAAAACGTCGACAAAAGGAGCACGGTTCGGGTTGGTCGTTTCCTATGGAGAAGAACAGGCAAGAAACTCCATGGTTACTCTTTTAAAAAATGGTTTGGTTTTACATTATTTCCTTGTTACAGCATTAGTACTTAGATATGTGGGGACAACGTAGGCCCGACAATAAGTCGTAAGAAAAACAAAAAAAAAAAAGATTACATATTATTTAAACAAAAGAAAATAAAACGAGTTAAAAAGTTAACAAATGTTAACAAGCATCTAGAAGGCCTTCAATGTTCACACATTTACAAAACAATCGGTAAAGGAATCTACACAAAAGTAAAATAAAAAAAAGACTAAATCTAACATGTGGCACAAATATTGTTATCAGTGCTGTAACACGTTAGATGCGCAAGTCGATTTTTAGGTATCTTTGGTAGGAACGTTTAGGACTGTTCCGAGCGCACGATTGGTTGGTCAGTTGACACAAGGATCGACTAACCAATTGTGTCGCGTCCACGTGCCGTTCGCTCTATATGGTGGTTGGTCAGTTTGCGGAATATGCGCGAACTTACACCCACTACGCCAAATTTTGCCAACTTACGTGTCGGGCTATACAGAACCTCTTTTTTTAAAGCGTTTTAATAATATGGCTTTT
Organism: Orthosia gothica; assembly: GCA_949775005.1. Taxonomy (NCBI): domain Eukaryota; kingdom Metazoa; phylum Arthropoda; class Insecta; order Lepidoptera; family Noctuidae; genus Orthosia; species Orthosia gothica. Next base: position 7,190,309 of record OX459052.1, read on the forward strand.
CGATTTTTAGAAAAAGATTCGTTTAACTTTGTCTTTAGCACTCATGTCTGTGGGAGTCTAGCGCTCAAAATGTCATATTTTTTGCTAGCGCTTGTAATAGTCTTTGAGAATGGATGGGTACAAGCTTCGATCAACAATACCAACTAGATGTAGGGTCGGCGCAAGAAATACGTCTCGGTAAATAACAGCTCACTTGAGTAGTGAGCTCTTATTTTGTTCAGTTTGTGATAGTAAGTATTGTAACTTTTTTTTATTGTATTGGCTCGCGCTTGACCACTATCTCACCTGATGGTAAGCGATGATGTCGAGAGTGAAACACGCTTGCCTAGAAATAACCTATTCACTCTTGACTTAAAGATTCCTAGATTGTAGCTATCGGGAATCACAGATTCCGGCAGGGAATTCCTTAGCTGTACGTATGATAAAAGTGTTTCAAAACGTTTTGTGCGTATGGGTGGATGTCCACCATGTACCGATAAATATAGGGTAGTAAGTATATATTTACACGGACAGAATTTAGCATTAATTTTGTACGTGACCCGTTGTCTAGTTGGTATTGTTGATCGAACATACCCATAAGCTAGGCATACCACCTCCTTGTTTGCCCTTCATGCCCGACCACTTGCACCTATCTGAATTTGAACGTGGCGAATGAGAGAGATATCCGAGTAGCTACATACTGGTCGGACAAAATCTGAATAGTTGAGAGTTATATTTTAGTTAACCGACACCAAAAAGGAAGAATAAGAAACTAGGAACAAGTTTTCAACATTAACCTTCGCGGTATGCTTGGAGGCAAAAAGTTACACGGTATGCCTGGTGGGATCTGTCAAGACACGGCATTTTAACTTGTTATTTCACAAATCATTTTTGATAAATAAGTTATAATAATTTACTAATAATACTGAATTAGAAAAAGAAAATGGTAATCAACAACTTTGATTAATTATTTTTCTTATTAAACCTAGGTAGTGTTTTTTAACAAAAAAAACACTTCGGTAATCTTATAACACACTTTACTTACTAAAAACTAAAGAGATCTCAATCAGCCTATACAAAATATAAGACTCTTCCATGTACTAATAAATAACTATAGAACATTCAGTCCATGTATATGCCTCGGGTCTGCGGAACCCGCGCGAACTATAAGCACGTCCTAGTACCATGGGAGCTGAGGTAGCGGTCGGCGGGCAGTTGATGAAGTATAAGTCAGTATAATAGTGCTAACACACGTCCGGATTTGGTACGGCCGGACCACGAATTTGTGGACGGAGTTAGTCCGCCCGTACCATATCCTAAAGTGTGTAGAGTGGTCCGCCGGACATTGTTATTATTAATTGAGCGTAGTACGGCCCGACTAACTACCACTAACGATGAAAAAAGTCCCCGATTTATGGGTGATCTCCCACCGCACTATTCCCAAACCACTGCAACTCCTGAAAGCCAGAATCAACAGTGGCGACCACCAGAAAAGCGCCGAGGCAATGAAGCTCGACGAAGTCCCGGAGAATGAATTTACCTGTCTTGGATCCCGCAACGAAATTAATCAGAAAAGAATAACGGAGGAGTAGGAAAAATGTAAATTTCCACTTCCCTCCATATCAAGCAGGAGACAGAACAAACAAGGCCAATAGGCACAAAGGGTCATATACAACTGGGATAAGCCCAGTTGCCTAGCACCACGGATAAAAAAAAAAAAAAAAAAATAGCATTAATACATATTAATGGGTCCTAACATTGTGAGCTGTTATATTTGGTTCCAATAATAGGTATGGCAAAAACGCTTGAACGCACGGAAATTTGTTCTAGTTTCCACAAGGTCCGTATAGTAAACAACTCCTGATGCAGCCTGTACATTATTCAACATAATATTACGTTCATTCTGCCAAAGAATACACTCCCATAAGATATGATGTGCAGATTGTAGATATTCGCAGTCAGATGTAGAACACTGACATAAAGGCGAGGCAACGAGCTTGAAAGAAAATAATTTACTTTTAAAGTTACCATGTCCCGTGAGAAATTGGGCAACACATGGGTATCAACAACAACATATGGGTGATCTACTGATTTTGGTTATTGTCGCCCGATATTTTACATTCAGCTTAGTCATAAATAAAAATGGAAAATAATGTTCTAAATACGGCAACCCTAGAATTTGTGGGCGTTAGTCTGGCCGTACCATATCCAAGCGTGAGTAAGTGAGACCGGCTTTTGGGCAGAGTTAGTCCGGCCGTACCATATCCAGACATGTGTTAGCACTATAATACTCACGGATATAGCCGAGGCATGCACGGTGGCCCTGGTCTCGTTCTGTGCGGACAACAGCTGCGGAGGCGGCAGCACTCCGCTTCGCACGCTGCAAGCGCTCACTGACGACTCGGAGCCGGTCGAGCCGCGGTTATCTGTGGGAATGAGTACAGTTAGTTATTATACAGAATGTCTTTGACACCGACGCGAAACGGAGGACCATAGATTCAGTAAATAATTCTGGACTAAAATTATGAAGAAGCCGCGAAAAATTCCAGGGTCCAGCCGGGCGAGCACGGCCTCTGTGATAGGCTGTAGTCACGCATTTTACCAAGGTCACAGATAATATAATACTAGCATACAGATGCCTCATCCCATACAAAGAAACCGTGCCGACGTGACTAGCGTTATTATTCTAATTATCGATTATTTTTTGTAAATCGATCGCGTTCGTTGCCGTTCCACGGCGATAGATAGATCACCATTTATATCCGTGAAAAGGAGGAAAATAATCAGTATAAATTGTAATAATTTAATTAAGATTTTGTGTGTTGTGCTGTCTTTTGCGTGCACTAAATAAATGTTTTATCTATCTATCTATAATCAGTACAGTACGTCGGCACGGTTTATTTGTATGGGATTAGACACCACTGCCACGGTATTTGGTCCCAAACTGTGATAAAAATGTGTGACGCCTGTCACAGTAGGCCGTGCTCGCCCGGCTGAATCATGTACTGAATCCATGGCAGTCCTATTCACGTCGGTTTCGACACCCTGTAAAAGGCGCAAAATAATAATTCTCGTGAACTCACAAAATTGCAGCGAAGAGAACTATTAAAACGCGCTTTGGTTGCATCAATTAGAACTTCAAATCGATTCAACGTCGTACTATCAGCCAACTATACATCTGATCATTTTGAAAACAAAATCCCGTGCACAAGACAACAACATCTGCGTCCGCCCTTTTTGCGTTGACCAATAGCCATATGCCAATATGCATAGCAGTGTTAAACAAAAAAGGACCCGAGAAAAAAAAATAGTTTTTTGGCTGACCAATAGTAATAGAAAAAAACAGGACCAAAGAAGAGAAAGTTTTAATGCTTAACATTTTGTTTCAAATAATTCTCGCCCTCGGGTATATCCTCCCTATAGCGGGCGAGCCCTGCAAGCAAAAATAGTCTTAACGGTGATCAAATGTATAGTTGGCTAACAACTATCGAAATAACTGTAGCTGCGTAATCACGATTTATTTTAATACATGTAATTAAAAAATAAGTCTTAGGTTAATGCAACTAAAGTCTAATTTCGACAGTTGTCACATGAGAGTTAGTCACATCTTCACTCCAATTATTTGTGTTACAGCGAAATCTATGTTGCGTTAGCCGTGCTTGTTAGTAGGAGCCTTAAGAATATATTATTCACAATCATAGATATAGAAAGAGACAAAGGCATATAGGTGAAGGAGAAATAAAGAGGTGGACTGACAGAGTATCACAGTTAAAATGTTAAGCTTTAGAACTTTGTTTTGGATAGCGTTATTCAACTTGCCTCGTAAGTTAGTTAGTATGGGTCAAATCTGCAACTCAATTTTAAGACAAGAATTGAGATGTTACATACACGTTTAGTTTTAATGACAATTTACGATTAGCTACGTGACGAGTTTAGTGTCATGCTCTCTCTAATGGTGGCATATGTGTTGGATCATTCGGTTCCCTTCATAATGATTGAGCTAAGTGGTGTTGATCCATGCGTCGATGTTCGCAAACGGGCGCCATCAGTTGGGATTGGTCATAACTTAGCTGCCTCTTTTTTCATCTTCTCAAATATATGTATTTTTTCAACAAAAATGATGTAACCAAATACTTGTAAATAAAACTGATTGAAAAAAGTGTCCGTGGAGTTTCTTGCAAATTCTTCTCCATTGAGACCTAGTGACGCTTGCGAATTTGCAACTAGTCATCTTTTTTTTTTGTTTGACAATTCAAAAGTAACTCTGAGGTTTATTTGTAATAAACTATTTGATTTTGGTTTTGACAACATTTTAAAACCAATATGGCAGACTCCCGACGATGGCGGACCAATTATTGTTATGCACCCCCATGTGTGGGTATCAAATGAAAGGGTTTTTTAAATATATATTTTTTTCGCTGCGCCTACCCTGGCCGTAAGGAACTTTGATAAAACACTATCATGCATATTACACACAATTGAGCATATTACAGAATTCCAAAATGTCAAGAGTTTTTGAAAGATATAGAGAGAAGATAAGTGCGGATTAGTATTCCGAAGTAGATAGTTAGTACGTGCAATAATGTACATGCATATTGAATGTATATGAACGTACTTCGCCACTTCGGCTCTTTCCGCCGCGTGGTATCGCTGACACTGGAGTCCGGTGACAAAGTGCCAACGCTCGCTATTTCCTCCTGAGAGCCGCCTGCTAAGAGAAAATTTGGATATTCTAGGTTTAGCTTGTTTGTTACCATACTTGACTATACAATTTCCTATTTCACGTTCACTGTCTCTGTCTTTATAAGCGGCTTTAGACAAGAAACATTTATGAAAGAAACCAAGAATTCACACATGACATCAACCCACATCTATACTCGATTTGAGATAACATTAGACTTTTAAATAATCCTATTTTACAGCCCGTTCAACCGAATTTGACTTCTATTGCGTTGGTGATACGACAAATGGCAGGTGTATTAAACAGTTAGTTTTGGTAACAGTTTTATGCTTTTTATGCCATCCTTATATTTACGGGATAGAACTCAAAATCGGTTGAACGGACTGTAAAAAGGGGTTGTAAAAATTTCTAATGTTATTTAAAATGGAGTATAGTTACAGTACAACTACTTTCTTAATGTCCCTCGGCAATCATCGCATTTCCGAATACAAATGAATGCTAATATCCATGTCCATCAATTATTAGATTTATCGTGTAGAATAATTTGAATTCAGAACTAAGTACTTTATTGTTTATTTTGATTTCCGTATGAAATATTTAGAGCTGTAAAAATAGCAGCTTTCCTCCTATTTTTAAATAAATTGCATTATGATAAAAGAATATTACAAATAATGTAATTAATTTATATACTTCAAAGTTGATTGAGAGCGTCCGGTCTGCACCAAGTGCAAAGGACAACTGATAGAAATCCGACGACTGACGAAACACAAAGTTTGCCAAGGCACATTAAAAAAAGTTTATTTTGTTCTTATCTTTAAATCCCAAATAAAAGGTGGCGAATTTACAGCCCTTAAATGTCTATAAATTAAAACTTCGGGCTGATAAAAATTATTTCCCAAAAATTCCAAAAACCCGAAGCCAGTAGTCTCGCGTGCAAGTACTTTAGTTACTTTACTATCCATTTAGGCAACCCATGACTCGGTTGAGTATTTCTAAAATTACATAAGTGATTAAAATCTTCTTGCCCAGATCATATTTAATTTCTCTGCGTTAGTCCTCAACTCACCAGCTCCTTGTTACATAAATACACACACTATAATAACAAAGATTCGCATACCATGTTGCTGCAACCGCTCCAGCCTCCTAAACAGCCTCTCTCGCTGTTGTTCCACGTCCTTCTGTTGCTCGGCTAACTCTAAACGTGCCGCTTGCAACTGCTGGCGTTCTGTAACGTGTTACAGTAACATTTATTACAAAATGATATTGTAGACTGATATGGAAAGGGTGATTAGATTGGTTTGCTGTGTCGTATTAATACAGCATGTTGCAGAAATAGATGACTTTAGTTTAGGATCATGAGAAGAAAAAAAAACATAAGATTTTTCGGTTCCAATAACATAGTCACGGATCTCATACCCCAGGTCCCGGGCTTCAGTTCCCCTAATCACAGATCCCGGTCTCCAGTTGCCAGCCTCAGGGGTTTTATTTGTTAGTTACCTGCAGCTAGCGCCGCGTGGTCGGCCGCTCGCTGCGCGTCGAAGGCCGCTCTGTCTCTAGTGAGGCGCGCCTGCGCGTGTCGCAGCTCCTCCAGCTGTGCGTCGGACCAGTCCGGTGTGCGCGCCGACCCACCGCCCTGCCAGCGCCACGCGCTTACTTGGGCTTCTAGGCTGTAGAAAGAAAGGAGTTGTGTTAGTTCCTTGAGAGATCAGTGGCAGTGAGCAGGGCCACATTGCTCGCGGATGGTCGATAGGGCCGAAAAGTTCTGGAGTGGCGACCGCGTGGAACAAGCTGCGTTGGAAGTCCTCTCACTAGCTGGACTGTTGACCTGGTTAAGGGAATATGTTGGATGCGAGACGCACGGGATCAGTCAATGTGGTGACGCTTGGGAGAGGCCTACATTCAGCAGAACTGGCTGAAATGATGATGATGGTGATGATTGAAAGAGATTAGGACAGCCAGACTTCATCCACTGCACAGAAAACTGTTAGCTTAAGCTTGGAAATTGGTCCATGCGAGTTTCATCCAGGGGCAGACCCATGAAGTACTTGGAAATACAACTGAACTATGAAATGTCTGAATAGAAAATTTTGGACAACAATTGGACGAATATTTGACTTTAAAGATGCCTAAAAGAAAAAAAGATGCTTTTGTTCTCATGCCTTACCTATGTATAGTAGTAAGCTGCTGCCACACAATACAAGTGAGCGTGTATATGGCATGTTGTAACTTCAGCGCCGCCTCGCCGCTAACTTCTGTTCGCTCGCCTTCGGCTAACTTCGGGTCCGCTTCGTGCTCCCCGCCTTCGGTGGGCGTGTCCGTTGACATTCGGAGAGCTACATTTGAAACTGGAATTATATTGTTACCTGTTAACATTGAGTTGGAGAAAGTTTTAAAATATAGAGATGATTTACTGTGTACCAAGATTGAAAGAGATATGATAATTGTTAAAACTATATTTTGATTTAATTTACCCAAAATAAAGTAAAACTTGCCAAAACCCCCGACAATAATGTATCTAGTTAATAATGTATCTAGTACTGGTTGCGAAAGTTGGCTTCCGTTTTCTGCTCTTCTCAAGTGCATACCTCTATGTCTGCTAGCGTCAAAGCCCGCAAAGGTGTCCGCTCGCCGCGGGAGCGCGGGGCTCTCGTAGGCGACGGAGTGCCTCTCGCCGGCCGAGCTAGTGCTGCGCCCCAGTGCGCCGCCCGTCTGCCAGGGGGCGCTGCTGGCTTCTAGCGCGTCCTGCAGAGAATTAGGTAGAGATGGAGATAGCTACATGTATGAAAGAGATCGAAACGAATTTAATTTTGGCAAAACGTTATAAAATTCGGTCGTCAGCAACACATTCAATAGCTCGAAGCAGTAGAAATGTACCACGAGATGAGAAAACTACAAAGGTGTGGAGGCATGTACCGGTGTGCTTATTCCGAGTTTTTTTAACGTACTCACTCGGGATAACGTAAACGATCTCTTATGTCAAAATGCACACAAAAAAAAAGGTTTCTTCTTAACATCCCTAGACGGCGCTTATCCAATTTCAATACAAATTTACGTTTACGTTAACGCGATTGAGCGTGAGTAAAAACTCGCACTTAAGCCTCAGGACGTGTTGAATGAAACACCCTAATATTTATACAGAATTACTAAATCGTTTTCTATCTTCTACCCACAATAAAATTAGCGAAGTACCCGCCGTTGAACTTAATCAGTAAATCAGCGCTGACCTCGCTACATAAAAACTAGTTGCGGTCAGTGCGCCGCTCCCCCGTCAAGATATAGTAGCCAGCCCGCGTAATGCTGTGCCGTAGTTAAATTCTAGTTAGTTAATAAATTGGAGTTTCTTGTCCGTTCTTCTCCACGTAAGCTTTTTTCCGAACGGATGGTAGAATCACTTTATTAAGATCTCTCTCACTTTATTAAGAACTCCCATAACAGAATATGGGTATACCCAAATTATTAATTTATAAGGGACAAATCCGATCGGATTAATTCCATAATAATAGGTGATAAAGTCTGAAATTATCTTCGTCAGTCTTGGAATGTTTCAACACCATGCAAACATCTTGGTCATAAACATCATTTCGGACGAAAGATGTTTCGGTGGATGCGAGTCGCACAGGATCGCACGTCTATGTACAGATAAGGGTCAAAAGTGCAGTCACACTCTACCAAAACAGCAGCGGAATTTTTTTTAGGCATAAGTATTTCAACTTTTCACGGTTAGTAGGTAATCTATACTTTAATTTCGATTAAATATATTAAATCAGTTGTGTATAATTTAACTTCGTCTACAAAAACCAGCAATTTGAGTTTTGGGAGAGTACTAGAGTGGCACTGGACAGAGATGAATGGAGAAGTTTGAAGGAGGCCTATGCCAAAAGGCACACCGAATTCCGAGACATTTAATTGAAATGGAACGGAATTCGGTACAGAAGACTATTATTAATATAAAACTGCACTTTTGACCCTTGACTTTACATTAACATAATTATGTGACGTTGCCAGGAGAAATTAAGGCACTTAGGGAGCACAACCTAACAAGATTAAGAAGGTATACAGTTTAGTTTACAGTTGCACTAGTCGACGGCACAAACTATTTTGTGCGCGGGGTTAAAATACATGCTATCTCATCCGAGTACACGTACGAAAGAGATAGATGCTGTGATGAGCAGTTAGAAGCTAGTACGCGTAAGAATGTTACTTTTGCAAGTTTGTAGCGTAATGGATGATGATTTAGGACGAAAACGAGCGCGCGAAATTTTATAAACAGACCTTTGTGAGTCTAGATATCATGAAAAAACTACTACATGTATATTTTCAAAATAAAATTATTTGCATTGTTGAACTACTAATCTATCCCTGTATGGTGGCTGTTTTTCAATTTTCCTTCTTATGGTAATTATTTTCGCCCAAAGATGCGTTAAAATTAGTGCTAAAAATTAGTTTCCTATTTCATAGAAAACTTTCGACGCTCATAACTTTCAAATATATTTTTTTTAACTTTTTTTTCCATACAGGGCTAGATAATGTTGAGACTAATTGATATCATTTTATATTTTGAACGTACATCGTCAAACAGTGGAGTAATCGCGAGACTACGTTTGCATGGAAGAATGATCGACTAGTTTAACCTAAATGGCACATGTTCACGGGATCGGTCACTGTACCGACGTTTGGGGGAGGCCTATGTTCAGCAGTGGAAGTCTTTCAACTGAAATAATGAAGATACAGTTCAAACAACAACACGACATACCATAACAACTTTGCAGACGTCCTGCCACAGCGCGTACTTGTCAGCGGACGGCGCCGCTAAACGCACGTAATCAGGGAACACCAGCCCTGGGAACGCCGTGCTGCTTCCTGAATGCAGAAGAGCTTATATTTTATATCTTCTTCTTGTGTTTAAACAAGGCAACATAAAGCCTCTATAGCATATCAATGTTGAAGCCAACTGGAACAAGATTCTTCTACCGAGAAGTAATTATTACCAGTAGTTTCTTTGTTAGTTAGTTTAGTACGAGTATGTATGGGTCAAATCTTGCAACAGAATTTTAAAACAGTTGTTCCCAACCGATTGAATTGAAATTTTGCATACATGTTTGGTTTGGATGACAATACACGGTTAGATAATTATCTACGTGTGTATCCGTGTGTAATACGAGCTTATTATAATTATTATTATATATTATTACAATAAGCTCATATTGAAAACAAAGTGAGCTCGAAAATTTCACCTAAGAATTTTCGCGACATTATGAAGTTTTAGTTAATTAACGGTAGATTTACAATAAGAACCAAAAACATTTGAGACGAAGCGACTTTTATAATTTGACGATATTGAAACTTCAATACGATTAAGAAATAAAAACCGGCCAAGTGCGAGTCGAACTCGCGCACGAAGGGTTCCGTACCATTTTCGTTAAAAACGGCAAAAAAATTACGTTTGTTGTATTGAAGCCCCCCTTAAATATTTATTTTATTTTGTTTTTAGTATTTGTTGTTGTAGCGGCAACAGATATACATCACCTGTGAAAATTTCAACTGTCTAGCTATCACGGTTCATGAGATACAGCCTGGTGACAGACAGACAGACAGACAGACAGACAGACAGACAGACAGACAGACGGACCGCGGAGTCTCAGTAATAGGGTTCCGTTTTTACCCTTTGGGTACGGAACCCTAAAAAGAGCCTAAAAAGCACACACAATATTATAAAGTACAAAACGATCACCACGAATAAAACAAAACACAATATTTTTATTCGAAAAACGAACGCCAAAACAAAACACAAACAAATATAAGAAATCAAAAATACTAAATAAAGGATCGATACTAACTCAACTGACCTGTATGTGGCAAGGTAAGCCACGACTCATCCGGGATACTGCCTACCAACTTCATCTGCAGCGCCATCTTCTCCTCCAACAGTGTCGCATGCTCCCTATCTTTAGCCCTTAGTGCCTCTGTACCAACAAAACGAGCAATGTAACGGAGTTAATAGATACTACCGGCCAGAATACCTGTGCACTTGGTGCTGTCACGGCACTCACTATTGGCGCAAGAGACGAACGCTGGGAGCCGCGATGGTAGACGGGATAATAGCATACAGATGCCTCATCCCATACAAAGAAACCGTGCCGATGTAATTAGCGTTTTTCGTTTCATTAAGATGATTATTTTTATAAGCAGTTCGATCGCGTTTGGTTCCGTTCTACGGCTATAGATGGTGTTAGCAGCGATTTGCAAGTAAAAGGGTTTTCTCGTTTCGTGACTATTTTTCTTTAAATATAGTGACGATTTGTTTTATAGTATTATTTTGCACGTTTTTACAGTTTCGTTGTACCAAATTGTGTTACAATACAAATTAAAAAAAAACGAGTGGCATGCCTCAGATATTGAAAACCGCGCCATCTATTGCAACCAATTTGAAATGAGCCGTTCAAATAATCTTTGAAATCTGAATTATAACCCCAATATGCCATAATTTTGTGCTTAGGAGGGTTGATTAAACAAGAACATTCAACTTTTATAATCAATTCTAGAAAATGTTAATTTTAAACACAATTCAATAACGAATCGATGCATATCGCGCCATCTTATGACATTTCTTTGAACCGAATTCTCATTGCTAGCGCTGGGAGCTCGTGACGGGATCGAGGTCGATGACAGTTGATGTGCACAGGTATCTTGACAGTTTTGTAGAGTCGTGTTATTCTTAGAGCATTTACACTGACGGTTTTAGAGCAAGATATTGACTATAGGATATGGAACATTTACGTGCGATATTTTGATTCATAGTTTAGATTGAACACGGAGCAATAAATATGAGTAAAAGGGATCGAAATATTTTTTTATTTAAGCATGGTGAGTTGAAGGGACTGTGGAGGTATGCGGATCAGAGTGTAAATTCCCGCAACCTCAATTGAATAGGGAGGATCCCTTCAACCAGACGAGGTGTTGTGTCTGGTCCGGGCAACTGCCAGATTGATGTTTATTTATTCATTTATTACTTAATAAATGCACACAAACGTACAGAGGCGGACTTAATGCCTTAGGCATTTTCTACCAGTCCAACCTTTGGTTGATGCAGAGACAAATAGTGGAAAGTGCAATATTGAAAGTAAATCACGATGTTGTCCTTTTACATAATATGCAACAGGCCAACATCGTGATTTACGAAGTCAAGAAACAAGGTGCGATTCGAACATAATTATGTTCGCGTTCAGATCGCGCATATTTAAGAAATAAACCCCATCTGCGCAATTTTGAATTAAGAAAAACCTAATGTCGCGCCGACATAATTACACGCCGTTTTCACAAATTAACGTGTTCATCCCATTTTCTTATTATTCCGTATTTTCAACCATTGTTGTCTTATTTGCGTGCTCTGGGGTTTGCTTTGGAGTTTTGGACCTTGCAAAGTCAATTTTATGATTTGTCCACTACTGTTCCGATTTCCCTCAGTATAAATGCTCTAAAAAAATACTCATTGATGGTTAATACACATTAAAATAAATGGATCAGGTGTGATTTTTCTTTATAACAAAAGGAAGTACACACTAAAAGGAAAGGGACTGTTGTCACAGTATAAATATACAAACAGTATAGAAACTACCTACAAACGCTCGAAACGGCACGCTCACACAAACATGCGCACCGACGAGACCCCTAAGCAGCGTCCGCGGTGCTGTCAGTAGTGTGATCCGCTTATGCTTGTGTGAGTGTGCCGTTTAGAGCGTTGGTTGTTTCCGTACTGTTCGTTCATAATTATACTGTGCTGTTGTGACCACATTCAATATACCTATTATAAGGGCGAAATAAAAACATTTATTCTCTACGTAAATGGTACAAATAATACACGTAGTAAATTAAACCTTTTTGGAGTACGTCGAGCGAAAGGATGTCCAAACGGTTACGGTTCAGATAATCAGGCCAATCATGTTTTACATTTTTTTTTATTCACCGTTAGATTGGAAGCCGACATAGTTATGAAAAGGCTAGCCAAATTGATTGATCCAGTCTTGCCTAGATGAAAACTGACTGGGGAGCCAGAGTTGTGATTTTGGCAACTACCTCTAGTTCTTTGTTAAAGCTAAGAAGATGATCAGTAGTTAAGGTTCCGTAATAAACTGATAAAAAATTAACCCTTAAGGTGCGAGTTCAGAGCGCGAGCGCGTCGCAGTCTCGCGAAGCGCGACAATAGACCGCTAAAGGGTCTCGCTAACGGACGAGTGGTATCCGCGTCGCGCTTGAAATTCCCGATCATTTTGTCATTTAACAATTAAATACCTAACCATCTTTTGATTGACTTCCATATTGAAAGCGATATTTTTTGGACTCTTATGTCACAGTCATAAAACCCGTTTTCCTTTAGAACTCGTTTTCCCTAGTTAAAACTAGTTTTACTAAAGGCCTATATTATAGTAATTTGATAACTTGGCTTGCCATTGCAATGCGGAATAATAATTTTGAAGAATGTAACTGATTTTAACGGCACAAATCGAGGACAGTTTGTGTGCGACACTTGTCTCGGTCTCGCCCGCGAACACACGCCCCGAGACCGCGACACGCTGAACTCGCACCTTTATGGTGCCACTTTTTCCATTCAATAAGTCATTGAAACAAACTAACATTCACAACTTAACATTCGACGTGGAACTTTGGAACATTTTTCACGAAATTTAGCACCGCTACCTCAAAAGGACAGCCTTCTTTCAGCACTGAAACGTATAGTAGTCACGGCGGATCTTTGTGTCTCTGAAGTTGGCTCTACTAACCATTGCGCAAGAAACATTTTGTCATCGAGTAAAATGCATAGAGTAAATGAGATAGGACGATGCGACAAACGTAAGCGAGTGAAAGAGGCAGTTGTACAATGCTATCTTCTATCTACTGCGCAGGGTCTTGCAGCCAACTTCAGAGACACAAAGATCCGCTGTGACTACTATAACATGCTGTCATGCAACAGGCATTGATTACTTGATATTGTATCACCTTCAATTTGCCACCACGGTGTCTCCTCTGACAAATAACAAAATTTATATTTGTTTTTGTTCAAAATGTATTGGCAATCAATGGGTCAAATCACAAAGACGACTTCTTTTTCTTTATCTCCCATTTTTACTAAATATGCTACTTTATAATCCCCGGCACGTACGTTGGCAAGACTCGTTAGATGCGCAGAAGTCGTTTTTTAGGTATCTTTGGTAGTGAAGCGGGACGCGGGGAACGTTTAGCACAGTTCTGAGTGCGCGATTGGTTGGTCAGTTGACACAAGGATCGACTGACCAATCGTGTCACGTCCACGTTCCGTTCGCTCTATATGGTGGTTGGTCAACTCGCGGTATATGCGCGAACTTATCCCCACTACACCCTTGCCAACTTACGTGCCGGGCACTATACTATAGCGTAACTTACGATTTCTTCTGCATCGAAAGATGCGTTGATAATAGTGAAAAAACCCAGGAATTAACGAAGGAAGTTTGTCAATTCTTGTTTTTTTTGCTGTTATTACTTATAATGATTAGCTATCGAATGAGAGCAGAATTCCATGGAGCTTTATTTTATTGCCGAGAATAGAATTTCTTTGCTATTAATATTACCGTCTCTACAATTTGACCTTAAAGCGCAATTTATATATTATACTAAACGGTATAAATTGCACAGTGTTTAATTTTTTTACTACCCCATACTGGCTCAAAGTAGGTAAAATAATTTTGAAGCAAAATACTTGGTGCCAATCGTCGTCTCTACGCGTTTTACGCCACAAGACAAAATAGCCCTTAATGCTAAGAATATATAGTACAAAGTTTATTACAATTTAGAACTCAGATGATTTAAAATCGGGTTTACGGCCCAAAAGAAGCTCTTTGAGAATAAACTAGACAGAAAATTACAATACTATTGAATGTATATCCCATTTGAGCTTGTTACAGGTCGGAAATGGTATGAAAAGTAGGTTTTATTTAGTCTAAAGCAATAAAGTTGAAATACAAAACAAAATAAACGTTCCTTGTATTAAAATAAGGTTGGATTTGGTCTCGGTCATTAACCACAATTCAAAATCTGAATGATGTAAGTACTGAAATATGGGTGCTCAAAATTAAACCCTATATTCATGGAAATATGACTCAGTATCGTACATACCAGTGATCAGTCTTATATTCTCGTGCCTCGCGTCGAGCTGCCGCTGTCGTTCTTCAGCGGACGGCGCCGACGCTCCCACTTCTGACTCTTCCACCTCTTCGGGACAGCTTTGGACTACCGCCCTGGTAAGAAGAATATTTCATGTGGCATTCAAATAACCTTGCCTCTACGGAGTGCATTCAAACAGCCGTTTCCATCATCGGAATACAAGACGTACGGCAATGCGCCATCGGTACATGGTAGACAGCCTACCCATACGCACAAAGCGTTTAGCTAATACTTTCATTGTGCGCACAGCTAAGAAGTGGAATTCCCTGCCGGAGTCTTTGTTTTCTGATAGCTACAACCTTGGGGTCTTTCAGAGTGAATAGGTTACTTCTAGGCAAGAGTGCTTCACCGTCGACCACATCATCGCTTACCATCAGGCGAAATAGTGGTCAAACGCGAGCCTATCGATAAATAAAAAGATACAAAAACTCGCTACGAGAAGAGAGAAGTGTACGTCGGGTAATCCCTGAGTAGTCAGCCCTACAAAGTTGCTAGAGTGTTTATTTTTACAAGCTTTTAATTAACTTGCAATGTATGTTTGTATGTATGTATGTAAGTGTGTTCGGGTCAAATCTTGCAACTGAATTTTAAAGCAGTTATCCTCCACCGATTTAGATGAAATTTTGCATACACGTTTAATTTGGATGACAATTTGGTTAAGTGACGTCATTCTAAATCCTATATGGCGGACTAGTTATTTTTTGTGCATTACCATGATATGCGTATCAAATCAAAGGGTTTGATCTGAGAAGAATACGAAAAAAGCTTGTTTTAAAAAAGATTTTTTTACCCGACTGCCTAAGGAGGGTAATGTGTTTATCAGTCTATGTATGTATGTAAGTATGTATGTATGTATGTAGGTATGTATGTATGTATGTATGTATGTATGTATGTAAGTATGTATGTATGTTTTTCCTATATGGCGTTCCAGAGACCAAACGCGTTGGCCGATTTTGATGATTCATACGTCAATCGATGCGTCTTAACCCTGCAAGTGTCATAAGCTACATTAAAATTGGATAATAGAAAAATGGCGGATTTTAGGTGCCATATTGTGGGGGCCCAAATTTTTTACTTCTTCCATACCGATCGTGTGGGGTATCAACATAAAGGGTTTTAAGAGGTGATTTCAAAAATATATAACACTTATATGTTTAAATGTATCTAATTCAAAAAAAATAACTAACTAAAAAGTTATAAATAAAAAAACATAATTCAAAAAATCAAAAAACCCGACTGCTTCAAAAGCGAACTAAAAAGTCGTAAACAAGGGAAAAATCATGCTGTGCAGGCGGAGGATACACCAGATTTTGGTCAGCCAGCCCGCGAATATGTATCCTCCGACTGCACAGCATGATTTTTTCCTTGTTTACGACTTTTTAGTTCGCTTTTGAAGCAGTCGGGTTTTTTGATTTTTTGAATTAAGTTTTTTTTAATGAATAATTTTATTATAAGCTTTCATTTACATTCACATGTCCCGGTGTCTGTAGTCAAACTTGAAAGTAAAACTTGACCTAATTCCCAGTGTTGGATTGAGCTGAAATTTTGCACACACGTTTGTTTGTCGTGACTTTGCAATTTTTTGTATAAAAATACTTATTTTTTAATAAGACAGTTTGATTTCAAGAATGTAACCTAGGTAAGGTAAGCTCACTCCATCGTCGACTCTGTCACCTTTGATCTAGACAGTCAAGATCAAACCCATCGCAAATAAAAAAATTGAATATTATGCAACTAGTGAATAAAGGACGGATTTAAAGCGAGGGCCATAGATGAATCACGAGCAAGTGAAGGATTCTAACGACTGATCATTATGACTGAATCACGAGCATAGCGAGTGATTCAAGTGTTAGAATCCTGAGGGACGCGAGTGATTCATGGACCTCGATATAAAGACGTTTTATTCAAGAGTTGCATACTTTACTTTACCATGACTACGACAAAAAGAAAGATTTAAGCGAAAAGCACAAGGAGGTTGTATAGCATTGATATGGAGGTCGAATATATTAGTGTTCTAAATTCAAACACCAAAACAGTGATTAAAAGTGTTTTTTATTCACTGTTTTAATAAAATAATATTTTTTTAAAGGGGGTATGGTATAAATGTTGTTTGTGTGATAGTCTTATTTCCCTGGGGCTTCCGTCTGAGTCAGCCACTACAACTGCTAATACTTTGATAGTAATGCATTCTTGTGTACCTGATGGCCTGTATCCAGTTGTGTATGTCCTTGGGGCGGTGCACCCTCAGCTCGAACATCTCGGGCTCGGTGGGGCCGCTGCAGATGAGGTACAGGCCGCGACCCTCCGCGCCGGCCTTCTCGCGGACTAGCAGCTTTACTAGCGATACTACGCCGGTCTGTGGGGAATATTTGAGGAACATATAATATACTGAGAGCGATTTGCAGGTATCATTTCATCTGAATATTTTTTCTTTGCGTTTCTCAATGAGGAAAGTAATAGGCATGTTTCCTGGATAGGAAAATGATAAACCTATTTAGTCCGTCAGTGAGATTATCAAATAAAATTGGACACGTATTTGTTGCTTTATCAAATAAATAAATATTGACAAAGATAAAGGGCATCAAAGTTCAGGAGTGGGGGCTTGTGACGTCACTTTGTCAGTATAAAGTGTAGCACACCGTGAGGTCACGTGATATTTCAACGCACTGCATCTTTGTAATTATTTGTTTACGTGGAACAAAAAATTAAGTTAGATAACCTAAAAACACGTGTCCAATGTTTTTAGGTTATCTAACTTTCGGACTTAATAGTTTTTTGACATCAGCCCTATTAGGTTTTTCATAAATTATGGCGCATGGAAATCTACAAATCAATTTAACCTTTAATAAGTTTTAGGAATGTTTTATTTCTCATGAGAACATGATACAGTTCACTTATAACAATGAACTTAAAATTTTTACATGATATAAAATGATGAAGCAAAACCCTTGATTCAATTGCCATTCGACAATGCTGGATAGGCTATAATTATTATATACCAACAAATTATCTTACTGTCATTGTAACAACTAGAAATTACTAATCAAAAATTTTATTTATTTATTATATACTTTATTGAATACCAAAGATTTTTTTTTGTAGTTTACATAAGCTCTTAATTATACCATTGTTTTAGAAATTATAATACTGCACCTAACAAACATTTCAATGAAGGATTAAAAGAAAAACGAATATATTTTAGTTATAGTTCGCATAAGCACCAATTTCCGTTGTTTTAGAAATTGTACTACTGCACCTCATGTACATTTTTGTGAATGTTTTTTACTTTTTAAATCGGTATGTCTTCGTGTCGACGACTGTCGTCGGTAGGCTGTCGGTTAAAAAAAATAAAATAATATTATTTTTTTTAACCGACAGCCAGAGGAGGGTTAGATTTTATTCATTTATTTATTTAAGGATAACCAACGAGTGTTACAAAAATACAAATATAAAAATTCTTATAAAATATCATTTTCCTGTAAAGCACACCCAATTACAGGCAACCACAGCTTTTGTTGCCTAAAACCTGTCCAAATCAAAGTTGATACTAACTCTCACCTTGTTATCGGGCGTAAAAAAGGTATATTTGTTGTTGTTATCGTGCAAAAAGAACAGAACATCTGTCAGTACGATCACCAGTAACGTCTGCATCTTGCTGCGACCCTGCATCAGAGTGGCCACACCTTCGAACCTGAGGGGACAAGAGGATACTTTCATTATGCGTACAGCCAAGGAGTGGCATTCCTTGCCGGAGTTTGTGTTGCCCAACAGCACAGGGTCTCAGCGCTAAGAAAGAAAATTTGGTTCAAATAAATCTCACTAGATGGCGCGATATGCACCGATCTGTTATTGAATGTGTGTAAAAATAACATTTTCTGGCATTGAACATAAAAAAATTATGTTCTTGTTTAATCTTGTCTCTTCACATTTCAAAGATTATTTGAACGGATCATTTTAAATTGATGCCAATAGATGGCGCGGTTTGAAATTTCGGAGGCATTCCACTCGATTGTTTAAATTTGCATTGGAACACATTTTGGTGCAAATAAACTATTATAATGTGCAAAAAAATACTATAAGACAAACCTACACTGTATTTAAAGAAAAGAAAAATCATGAACCGAGTAAAACCTTTTACATGCAATTCGCTGCTAACACCATCTATCTATCGCCGTGGAACGGAACCGAACTCGATTCATGAACAAAAAAATATCGGTTTAATCAGGCGAAACACGCTAGTTACGTCGGCACGGTTGCTTTGTATGGGATGAGGCATCTATATGCTAGTATTATATTTTCTGTGCCGATAGCTGCAATCTAGGGGTCTTCAAGTCAAGAGTGAATTGGTTAATTATAGGTATACTCACTTCAGGCTCCTGTTCCCCTGCAGGATGTCGCTCTTCTTGAACTTTCGTCCGCGGAAGTTGGCGAAGGACTTGGCGTCTATTCGGTGGTATATCTCCAGTTTGCGGTCCTCGCGCTCCTTGGCGGCTACTTGGTTGTCCACGTCTACTAGGATTTCCTAGAATAGCAGGAAAATATCGTATTAGACGTACGATCGTTTTGACCATAGTTGTTTTTATTTCATATCAGTAAATCGCAAGCCGTAGGTATGCTAACACGGGGTCCCAGGGCTGAGAAAGACAATTTGGTTCAAATAAATATCGTTAGATGACGCAATATGCATCGATTTGTTATTGAATAGGGTGTAAAATTAACATTCTAGAATTGATCATAAAAATTGTATGTTCTTGTTTAATCAACTCTCCTAAGCACAAAATTAAGGAATATTGGGCTCTTAATTCACTTTTTAGATATTATTTGAACGGATTATTTAAAGTTGATTCCAATAGATGGCGTGGTTTTAAATTTCTGACGCATGCCATTCGATTATTTAAATTTTAATTGTAACACATTTCGGTACAGTGAAACTGTACTGTACATTTCCAATGCCTCGGCCAATTTTTTGTATACAGTTTTTACAGCTCAATATGGCATTAAAATGCATTTTTCTAGATTTCGGTGGATTTCCGGTGGCAATAATGCTAAATGAAAAGCTCAGATTACGATCATTTATCGTATTTTACTACCTTTTTTGGCACGCGAAGTACATACAATCACGTCATCTAGTTAGATTTATATCTATGGTTATATTATAATGGCAGTTCACAAAATAAAGTTCAATTTACCTTGACACCGCACAGAGCCTTCTGCAACAACTCCCTCTCAGTGACATCATCGCCCGCCGTCTTCAACAGCGGCTCTAACAGTAGCGGGTATTTGGTTAATCTTTGTGCGACGAACAACACACATTCTGGTACACCCTGTAGATAAAACAAGACAGAAACCATAAATAAAATTATTGCTCATCGAAGATTATTAGAGTACTAGCTTCTGCCAGCGGCATCGCCCGCGTGAATATTGAAAATTATCTACAAAACTACAATCTATCATCATCTACAGACTATAATCTATCTCTGTGCCAAATTTCATCCAGATCCATCCAGCCGTTTGAGCGTGAAGAAGAAACAAACACATACAAACACACTCACAAACTTTTACCTTTATAATATTAGTGTGATGCGATCACAATAAAGTACACACTCTTAAACAGTACGCAAATGTTTTACAAAAATAGTTTAGCCAGTAGAAAAAATAAATTACCAAGAAAAGTAGGTATACAGTTTTTGACTTAAAAATGTCACACTCAAGCTTAAATGTAAAATGAATCATCTTTTACAAGCAAGAAACGCAAGGATTATGTACGTTAGGGTCAGGAGAGTAAACGATATCCTTTAATCTACCGTGTTTGATTCTGAGGAAACATCACATTTTGGCGGAAGGACAACACAGCAGTACACCACAGACTACCCCTTTTTAGGGTTCTGTAGCCAAATGGCAAAAACGGAACCCTTATAGATTCGTCATGTCGGTCGGTATGTCTGTCAGTCTGTCCGTCCGTATGTCACAGCCACTTTTTGCCGAAACTATAAGAACTATGCTGTTGAAACTTGGTAAGTAGATGTATTCTGTGAACAGCATTAAGATTTTCACACAAAAATAGATAAAAAACAATAAATTTTAGGGGTTCCAATACTTGTAACTGAAAATAAAAAAATCTTCAAACGGGTATCTTTTGATAGGTCTTCAAAAATTATATTCAGGTTTCCAATATTTTTTTTATCTAAACTGAATAGTTTGCGGGAGAGACACTTTCAAAGTGGTAAAATGTGTCCCCCCCCTCCTGTAACTTCTAAAATAAGAGAATGATAAAACGAAAAAAAATATATGATGTACATTACCATGTAAACTTCCACCGAAAATTGGTTTGAACAGGATCTAGTAACTAGTTATTTTTTAATACGTCATAAATCGTAAACCGCAATTTACCAAGTACGGAACACTTCGTGCGCGAGTCCGACTCGCACTTGGCCGGTTTTTTATTCTAAGTTCTTTAAGTCTATCCAAAGGTTGTCTGGTAGATATCGCTGTCAGCGATAAGACCACCTTTCGTGTAAAGAGATGTGTAAGTTTTATGGTGTACAGTAATAGTAGTTTACGCAACGATAACATAATAGCGATTATTAAAACACGAGTTTGATAATAGTATCACACGAGTGTTTTAATACCTAATTCTATTCTAATCGTTTTAGAATTCAAGATGTGACTCGATGTTCAATCAAGCTTATATCTGGTACCAACCTTTTTTCTGAGCAGTGGGTTCTGCTGGCACTTGCGTATGAAGCGCGACAGGCGCGGCTCGCGCGTGCAACACTCCTTGAACACCTCCACTGCGTCGCGGTGCCGCGAACAGAACTCACCTGGCAACAATAATACATTGGTTATATACAAGTGTTCTATGAGTTCCGTGTGTCTTTGTGTCCTTAGTTTTTTTTACAATACTTGGATGTAATCGAGTTTTAGAAAGAGACATACAAGGATGAGTGTTACTGTCGGAGCCTTCCATCATCTGCCTAGCCTTTTTCCCAACTATATTGGGGTCGGCTTCCAGTCTAACCGGATTCAGCTGAGTATCATTGTTTTACACGGAGCGACTGCCTATCTGACCTCCACAACCCAGCAACTGGATCACACCATACCCCTTGGCTAGACTGGTGTCAGATCTCAGGCTTCTGACTACCCGTAACGACTGTCAAAGATCTTCAAATGACAGCCGGGACCAACGGCTTAACGTGCTTTCCGAGACACGGAGGAATTTCGGTATGTTGCAATGGTCACCCATCCACAAACCGACCTGGTCAAGCGTTGCTAACCTTGAAGATCGACCCGCACCACTGTTATTATTTAGCCACGAGCCCCCCTCCTTCCAATCCTACAAAAAACAAACTTCCGTTTCTAAAACTTATATATTTAAAGTCGTCACACGGACTAACAGATGGTCAGACAACGAAGTGATCCTATATGGGTTCTTTTTTTTAGGGTTCCGTACTCAATGGGACCCTATTACTAAGACTCCACTGTCCGTCTGTCTGTCTATCACCGGGCTGTATCTCATGAACCGTGATAGCTAGACAGTTGAAAATTTCACAGATGATGTATATCTGTTGCTGCTATAACAACAAATACTAAAAACAAAATAAAATAAATATTTAAGAGGGGCTCCTATACAACAAACGTGACTATTTGCCGTTTATTGCGATACGGAACCCTTTGTGCGCGAGTTAAACTCGCACATTGCCGGTATTTTTCTTTTGAGGAACGGCGCCCTAAAAATTAATTGTAATTATTTGTAATGGTTTTTTTTTACCATAAGAGGCTTTCAGCTTGTGGTGCGCGGGCGGCGCGAAGGTGTCGCACAGGATGTCGGCGATGGAGGCCACGGCCGGGCTGGCGGCCTGGCGCGCGCGCAGGCGGGCCAGCAGCGCCGCGTGCTGCGCCCACAGCTCGTCCACGCGCGGGAACATGCGCGCCACCTGCGCGGGCGACACGCCGGCGCCGCGGACCATGCCTTCCGCGAACATCTATGGAAACGGTTCTTATTTTGTAAAGTGATTCTACGAAACTTTGAACGTACTCAAAACTATGTCGATATCTGCGGGTCCCGTCCGAAAGTATTCCGAAACTTCGGAGTGATAATAATAAGTGTTAGGTTACATTTTTCGGACGGGTAAAAACAGTGGATAAAAACACATAAGGGTTAGGTAGATAAAACTGTCGAATTGTGTTGTCATTCATTCTCAATCATCCGTCCGTAGGCGATACGGAGTCTTCGATAATAATACACTAGATGACCGGTAAGCGCGTCAAAAACGGGCCGAAAAATAAGACCACAAATACGGTTGTGGTCTTATGTCAAATTAGTATGGTCCAATCATAGCCAACATTAAGACGTCAAAATGCCGTTCAAAAATTGTGCAAATAACCACCGTAACACCGAGATTTTGGAAGGAATATCTTTTCGGTAAGTTTTTATAAGTGTTTGTCATAAAGTAAAATCCGAATTAAAAAGTAAATATAAATCGATTACCAAATAGTATGATTGTTTGAACAACGTTTGCGTCGACAACGCACCAACAATTGTAACAAACATCGACTGTTCCGGCACTTTGTAATTTAGTCTTTACAACATGCGTGTAAGATTAAATTTGTTTTGATGTATATTGAGCAGTGAAGAAAGGCTATAAATTTTTAATTGCTTTTTGTATAAGATTTGTGAATGCAACATTAAGCATTGCATTTAAGGTTGAATTTGCATTAATATATATTTATTTCAACCAGAATTCTTAGAATTACGTAAACACAATTGGCGACAGTTTTAAAGAGAAGTTTGTATGGGATTGTGTATATAGTGTATTATTGATCTAAGTACAGATTAGGAAAAACCCGTAACGAAGGCCGAAACTACGGCCTACGGGAGTAGACCCTTTGAACTCAGGACGTCATAAACAAGTGTTATATGCAGAGTGACATCGATGGACAATGAATAAGTTTAATGAAACAAAAACCAATGTAGATTAAAAATTGTGTGAGGTACTTGCATGTAGTGAAAGACTATGAAGTAGAAAACAACTATCGATGATTGTGACTTTGTTGTTTTGGTCAAAGATACGAGTACAGTACAACTATTTTCCTTCGGCAATCATCGCATTTCCGAATACAAACGAATGCTAATTTGTATAATAATTTGAATTCAGAACTAAGTACTTTATTGTTGTTTTGTTTTGATTTCCGTGTGAAATATATAGAACTGTAAAAATAGTAGCTTTCGTCCCATTTTTTAATAAATTACTTTATGTTAAAAGAGCAACAACTCTATATATTTCCAAGTTGATTGAGAGCGTCCGGTCTGCACCAAGTGCAAAGGGCAACTGATAAAAATCCGACGACTGACGAAACACGAAGTTAGCCGATGAACATTAAGAAAATATTTGTACTGTACATTGGATTTCTATTTTGAGAGATCTATTTTGAAAGTTAAGTAAACTGAAAAGAATGGTTACCTTTTGCATCAGCCTGATCGTTAAACAGTGATGTTTCTCCGTCAATATTAACTCGTAGATGTGTTCTTGTCGTTTCGTCTCTCTGTCCCCAAGTTGTCTGGCAATAAATAAACGCACGTTCGATAACATTTGGAAAAACAGAAACTTAGTACTTCGTGATGAACACTGTACCACTGGGTCCCAGCGCTAACAAACAAAATTTGCTTCAAATAAATGTCACTAGATGCATCGATTTGTTATTAAATTGTGTGTAAAATTAATATTTTTTAGAATTGATCATAAACATTGTATATTCTTGTTTAATCAACTCTCCTAAGCACAAAATTAAGGAATATTAGTTCAAAATCAAAGATTATTTGAATGCATCGTTTCAAATTGATTCCAGTAGATGGCGCGGTTTTAAATTTCTGAGGCATTCCACTCGATTGTTTAAATTTGCATTGTAACACATTTTGGTGCAAAGAAACTGTAAAAACGTGCAAAAAAATACTATAAAAAAAATCTCAGTGTACTTAAAAACAAAAATATTCACGAACCAAGTCAACCCTTTTACTTGCATATTGCTGCTAACAACATCTATCTATCGCCGTGGAACGGAACCGAACGCGATTGATGGACAAAACATAATCGGTTTAATCAGACGAAAAACGCTAGTTACGTCGGCACGGTTTCTTTGTATGGGATGAGGCATCTGTATGCTAGGATTATATTATCTGTGACCGTGATTAAGCAAACTTTTATTATAATTTTTTTAAATTGATTGTATCTTACTTGGCTAGACCCTTAGGCGCTCCGGCAGCCCATGTGTCGGGCTCGCACGCGCCCAGTCCTAGACGTATGGCCTCGTCTCCCAGCTGGTCCGGCGTTAGGAACACCTCCGGCCATTCTGCTACCCCCGCGTCGTCTGATGCGCTGGGAATTAAGAACACATAGAGTTATAAGCAGACTTATGGGGAATTATTTTTATCTTCTGCCTGCCCTTATCACATGTTACTTGGGGTCGGCGCAACACGTTTTCTTCTTCCATACCGTCCTGTCTCCCATCACGCTATCATTGACTCCACACCTTTTCTTTCATATCACTCCTCATACAGTACAACCATCTTTTCTTTGACCATCCCCTCCCTCTCCATCCATCCACATTTATATTCATAACTCTTGTAGTAACATGCGTTTTATCCCTCCTCATCACATGACCATACCAGGATAATGCGGCATTACTTTGATAATTTTAAAATAGTCTTTTCTTTTTAACCGACTTACCAAAAAGGAGGAGGATCTATGTTCGACATTATGTTTTTTTTTTGTATTGTTCACCGATATCTCCAATTGAGGACCGATTTTGAAAATTATTGTTTGGTTTGACGGAGTATGTTTCGAAATTGGTCCCATTTTAATTTGGTGAAGATCTGATGAAGAACTTCGGAGATATACAACAGAACTCTTCAATAAATAACGGCAAATCTCTCGGGATTGCTGCTATCGCATGTCTGTTTATTGTTTATACCATTTCATAACATAACATCACGACATTACGCTCTAAAGGGGTACGCAGATCTCTCATTTCACCGTTTATGTTCAAGTTTCATGTTAGTCGGGTAATCTAATCTGGCGTTATAGGGACATTACTAAACAACTTGCCTATTAGGTAGGTAAAAGTAAAAAGGAAAAAATAAAAAACTTTTTTTGCAAAATAATACTACCGACTTCCAATGAAAAACTACAAAGTGAAAAATAACTATATTATATAAACATATCGCAAAAAATGGTATCTACGAAATTGTTTCCTTTCGATGTCATTTTAATTTTTGTATAGATCCTAATACATTTCAAAATTATTTTCTGAGCATTTAATTACGAGCTATGGGAGGCGGTCTCTTAAAGTGCCAATAACTGGGTATCTTATCCTATAACTTAAAGTATCGCGGCCAGCGCTTGACGATAATAGCCGAACTACGCCGGACGGACCCGAACACCTCGAGAGGGGCCATAATGCATTACATAACGATTTCAACCAGGAAACTTCTACCGCAATTTGCATTGAGGAACTTCGTTCTACTAACACTATCGTCAAGGGTTTAGTTTTTTTTTAAATCTACTACCACTGTTTTTGTTCTTGTAATGTATTTTTATATTTCGTTTTACATACATACATACATACAACTCACGCCTTTTTCCCATGAGGGTAGGCAGAAACTGCAGAACGCCACCTGCTACGATCGTTACATACTTCTTTTGCTTCAATCACATTCATACATCAGGGGGGTGACCATAAGCTCTTAGAGTAAGGTTATTTTGAGTGTGTGTAAGGGACAGATGTATATGACGTGTATACATCTGTCACTTACTCGATCTCAAAATAACCTTACTCTAAGAGCTTGTGGTCACCCCCCTGGTCATACACTCACGCCGGTTATGAGTACTATGCACCTGGCCTTTCTGAAGAAAATCACCCGGCGTTTCCATTCACGTTCCGTTCCGTGTCCTTATAGCACAGGAATCCTCCTAGTTTAAGCCCAGTTGCACACATTTTGTATCTTGCGACTAACTTAATGATTCTAATTTAAGGTTACACTAGTCGAAAATTCTTCCATACAAACGTAGTCTAGCGATTACTCCACTGTTTGACGATGTACGTTCAAAATTAAAAAACCGGCCAAGTGCGAGTCGGACTCGCGCACGAAGGGTATCCGTACCATTTTCGTAAAAACGGCAAAAAAAACACGTTTGTTGTATGGGAGCCCCCTTAAATATTTATTTTGTTTTTAGTATTTGTTGTTGTAGCGGCAACAGATATACATCACCTGTGAAAATTTCAACTGTCTAGCTATCACGGTTCTTGAGATACAGCCTGGTGACAGACAGACAGACAGACAGACAGACAGACAGACAGACGGACCGTGGAGTCTCAGTAATAGGGTTCCGTTTTTACTCTTTGGGTACGGAACCCTAAAAATGATATCAATTTGTCTCCTCATTATCTAGCCCTGTATGGATACAAAAAAGTAAAAAAAAAAAAATTTTATGGTTATGAGCGTCGAAAGTTTCATAATTCAACACTAATTTTACCGCATCTTTGGGCGAAAATCAATACCATAAGAAGAAGGAAAATTGCAAAACGGCCTCCATACAGGGATAGATTAGTAGTACAACAATGCATATAATGTTATTTTGAAAATATACATTTAGTCGTTTTTTCATGATATCTAGACTCCCAAGGGTCTGTTTATAAAATTTCGCGCGCTCGTTTTCGTCCTAAATCATCATCCATTTCGATACAAATTTGCAAAAGTGCTAATTCGTACGCGGAATAGCTTCTTACTGCTCATCCCAGCATCTATATCTTACGCACGTGTTGTCGGATGAGATAGCATGCATTTTAACCTCGCGCCCAAAATAGTTCGTGCCGTCGACTAGGGGAACCTTAAGGTACAATCATTGTAATTAGGTTTAAGCCTTGAACAAATAAATATTGTTTATTGTTTGTTATGTACGATTTCCACCAACGGGGCGACGCTGGAGCGCAGCGCAGCGCGTCGCAGCGGATGCGCAAGCACGCACCAGTAGCCGACCGCGTCCGCCCAACGGCTACAATTTGGTGGAACCCGGGCGCAAGAGCGCGCGTGCTCGCGTATCCGCTAGCATGCTCTCAGCGACTAGTGATGCTTGCGTGTCCCAGTTAGTTTTTTTTTTTCAAATAAACAGATAAGCTATTTATCAATATCCATAGTCATTTTGCACGAAAAACTATAAATAAATAACGTCAGATCGCGAGATCGTGAACGCACAACTTGAATGATTCAACTTGCCGGCCGGCGACAACACGCACGCGCGGCGGTAGCCGACCGGACGCGACGACAGCCGAGCGCCGCCGTCCACGTACGCTAGGAGCCGATCGGCTGCCGCGGCGTCCGAGCGCAGCCGACTGTCTGACGCGGCATACGCGCGGATCTAACTGAGTTCCAAGCAGTGTAAATGTCACGCAAACATGAAACTTAACTATTGTATGTAGAAGCCTGAATTTCATTTAGCACAGTGTGAAATACGCTCCGGCGCGCCCCGACGCGGCCCGGTTGGTGGAAATCGATCATTTTTTTGTTTTGTGGCAATTAAATACTTTTTCTTTCTTTCTTTCAAACAATCTTGCGGGTATACCAGATTTTCCCTAATATCCTTTGCTCTCTTTCTATTGAAGCATGTTTGTGATGTTCTACTTACTTGCTCTGGTCATGCTTGTGGTCGGAGCCGTCTTTTTCATCGTTGTACATGTGGCTGGTACTGTGAATACAACACACACGATCAATACATGTCACAGTTAAGAAACTCACCCAAGGGGGCAACACAGAATAATCGAGTTTTTGTTAGATTATACTCCATTTAAAATAACATTAGAATTTTTTACAGCCCTTTTTTACAGTCCGTTCAACCGATTTTGAGTTCTATCCCGTAAATATAAGGATGGCATAAAAAGCATAAAACTGTTACCAAAACTAACTGTTTGATACAGCTGCCATTTGTCGTATCACCAACGCTATAAAAGTCAAAATCGTTTGAACGGGCTGTAAACTGGGATTATTTAAATGGCTTATGTTATCTCAAATGGAGTATAGTTTAGCTTATGACTTAATTATTTTGGATATGTTAAGGAAGAAAGTGGTTATTTTGCTGTACAAAATCATTCGAAAATAGAACATTACAGACTTAACATGACGGTAAGCAACCCGCTGTTAATCCTCAGTATTGCCTCTTAAAAGTATTCTGTGTTGCCATACAAAAAAATACGAAAAACAGAGACAGGGTCAATTCAACCAACACGAGACAGACATTACTGGTTGGACCTTACAAATACTCTTACACATATAATTAGTTATTTATTTAATTCTTATATTTATATTTGAGCAAAGCCTAAATAATAAGAAGAAGCAGAGAACTCACAATACGTGTCATGCAGAACTTTGATAAAGATATGAAAAAATAAAGATATTTGTACAAAGAGCTTCGTTGCTGCGTCGAAGAAATTCTACAGTCGGTTCGAGGTAAAACATATTCTACTGAAAAGGGATTAAGGTGCTGTTTTCACTGATAAGAAAAATCTGAAATAGGTATTTAAATGTTAACAGTTTTGCGCTTAGGAACACGATACTTTTTGCAGCAGTAGGGTATAGTTGTCGGCACGTAACTTGGCAAGAGTCGTTAGATGCGAGGAGTAGTTTTTTAGGTCTCTTTGGTTACCAAGCGGGACGCGGGGAACGTTTAGCACCGTTCCGAGCGCGGGATTGGTTGGTCAGTTGACACAAGGATCGACTGGACCAATCATGTCGCGTCCACGTTCGGTTTGCTCTATATGGTGGTTGGTCAGTTCGCGTACTATGCGCGAAATTATCCCCACTGCACCAAAACCTTGCCAAGTTACATGCCGGGGACTATAGTCATTATTAACCAAATTCGATTCTATTTGTACCTCTATCGACTTAATACAGCCAATTGTGAAATCGATTAGAACACAAATAACTCGATAAATTATTCACTATTTGTTTCTTTGTTTAATTCTGCAGCAATTGATCATGTTCTTAGGCTCTAGAAAAACTGATAGTCGATTGTTTTTTTACAATTTTAGCAACCATCAGCGAATTTTATAACGACATGCCAATTCATTCAAACTGCCTAACAGGTGAGAATTTTAAATATAAAAAATCCCTTTTCAGACGAACCCATGCTAAAAACCTCTCACAGACAAAAACCTGTGACCTATAAGAAACAAATAAAGAAAATATCTCCAGCATAACTTGACAAATTACGATAAAAAAACGTATTAAATTGAACAAGTGCTACGACAATGTTAAAGAGAAGTTCAAACTACCGTCTTTACAGACAGAAAGATACACAAGTAAGGCGTCGTGGATGATTCGAGAACGTTCTAGAAGAGTCTGCTCGATGTGGTGACGTCATGACTTAGCGCGGTGTTCTCGCGAAAAGAAGCAAATGATCGTACAGTACCAGAGCCACAGAATTGTATAGAAGGTTGGCTCCATACAACGAGCGAAAATGCACGCACACAAAGACTCGCCAGGCAATTGTTTGAGATAGGCGCGGATCCGGAATTTCACTCTTGGGGGATCAAATAATGGAGTGACATTGAAAAAACGGTGTTCCTGCTTTTCGGATCGTATTAATAACTTCCTTGGTTTTGATTAAAATTAGGAATTTTGCTGAAATGTAATCTTGAAAATCATTGTGGTCAAGAGCGAGTTTGACAATTTTAGGACGTCATTGACAGGTATAGCTCAAGTTCGTCCATTCTTAAAAAGCGAATGAAGAAATTTTAGTGCCCTGCGTCGTAGATAAATGTGTTAATCATTCATACTAAATACTAATTTAGTAGAGGCCCGGCGGGGAGACATTGCCCTCGTTGCACCCCCGCTGTATCCGCGCCTGGTTTGAGATTGCCGTACCTACGCGTCTATGTATGCATGCCCTTATTTTCGCAGGTTGTATGGACCGATCTTCTGTACCTATTTTGTTTCTGGGTGTTGATATGATTCGTCGAGCTTTAGAAAAAGACCCGTCACACAAGACAGACATGACCAAACTTTTTCTAAAATTCGAGGTACCATATTTTCAGCTGGGTACTGTACTCGTACCTCGATCGTACTGTGTGACTTATGACCTTTTGTTAGTGCAACAACAGGTTTAAGAAAGTAGGTGTATATTACAATACTGTGCCAGAAGCCCTGACTACTAAGCTACCTAAATAAAGCTTGAACATATTGATAGTTTCTGTTATTGTGATTTAAGCTTTATTTCTACTGACAAAAAGCTTGTAATACTTAACTTTACCCTGCCCCATGAACCTCGTTTGGTTCTGGGCGATTATTTTGCTAATAAGTATGGTTCGTAGACATTTATTTTTGCTTGGTGTATATCAATAGAGATGTTTCCTGGGTAGATAAATGATAATTCCATTTATTCCGACAATGAGATTATCAAATAATATTGGAACCGTATTTTTTGCTTTATCAAATAAATAAACATTGATAAAGACAAAGCGTATCAAAGTTCAGGAGTGGGGACTTGTGACGTCACTTTGTCAGTACAAAGTATAGGACACCGTGACGTCACACGATATTTCAACGCACTGTATCGTCGTAATTTTTTGTTTCGTTAAGAAAAAATTGGTGTCCAATATTTTTTGGTTTTCTAACTGACGGACTAAATAGATATATTTTGTCAACTACCCCCCTATTGCCAGAAATCCTTATAATGTTGTTAAATACTAAAAATGGTCGTAAGGTTTCATTTCAATCAATCCTTTGTTTTCATAAGATCCTTAATTTAAATAATACGTTTCTAGCTGTAAATAACGGCATAATTCTACAAACTTATCTTAAAAAAATTCATCACAAAACGACTCAAAAAACCCTGTTCACACCCACGTCCTACCAGGAGCACATGACACACGGCAACCGCACATAACAAGTGAACAAGACAGAGACAGAACATTAACAAACAACGATGTATATGTGGATGTATGTATGAATGAGAGAGAGAGAAATATATAGGCAGCTTGCTGGCAGCATTCCCGCAACTTACTGCACGCCGAGCTTGGTTGCGACGCGGCGCCACGGAGAGTAGCATCCGGACTTCTTGCTGAGCGTGCCACGAACACACGAAGAACACACGGTACATATGTGTGCGCGGTACACTTTGTATATATTGGTTCGTTTGTGACGCGAGCGGAGAGGTCGAGGTAGCTAACTTTTTGGTATTTGGTTAAGTTAATTTTGAGGTACCACTTATAGGAACCATTTGCAACCTTATGGCAACGAGGATAAAGATCAGTGCATAATCAGAGGTAGAACCACTTTAAACGGACCACAGATTATATTTTTGTATTCAGCTGATTTGATATATGGCTGATAGTGTCCGACCGAAACCGAAACTTCCTTACAAGGATTATGTTATGAGGGAAAAATAAAGAAAACGTTATTATAATCAGCCAGACTTTATTTTTTATCTTGAGATCACAAGCTAAGCAGTTTTCGGTATTTTCACTTATTGGTATATATAATATATACCAATAAGTAAATATATATAATCAACATAACAAACCCGCATTTAAGAAAAAAATATTCGCAAAAACTACTCGCTTGGATGGAATTTAACGCGCCGAACATGACCGATCACAGCGCGAGAACTCCCGAATGCATTTTCGGTTTCGGTCGAAGTTTCGGCAGTTATGTCTGAAAGATATTTATTCCCAAAAAAATATAAAAGTTGTGAGCTTTATCTGATATTTAAAATACCATAGTATGCCACCTCAACATCTCCACAACCCAAATGATACTTTAAATAGAAAAACCATTCCGTTCACCGAAATAAAATGAATAAACCAACGAAAACACGAAGTATATAGCTTACAGGAAACATAACATAGCATAAAAAATAGCTGACAGAAGTCGAAACTCGAAGGTATATACAGAGAGTAAATAAATAGCAAGAGAACGAAGCAAAATATAATAGTCAGTGTTGGCACAGAGTATGTAGTATACAGATAGCTAACTTCCAAAATTCTATGATTCTGACGGATTTGAACGATGTGACGACCAAACATGATTGCGTGCGCAATTAATGGTACAGATGTGTTGCTTCGCCAGTTCGTCTTCCCAGATAAAACACTAGAAAGTTCTTTGAAAGAGGGACCATTTTGTGAGTTTTGACATTCAAAAATTGCTGTTTCTCATTTCTGAGCCTAATTTGTATTTATGATTTTTATTATGGTCGCTTACGAGTTTACGACAAGTCGCAGCGCCATAGCGGGACACTAGCGAACTAAACACAGGACATTTCTTAGAAGACAGTGTTCTAAGGTTCCAAAAGCATATCAACGTCTACGCGCTGAAATTTTGCAAGGAACGAAACGGTCTGAACTGCAAAAACTTTATTTTCAAAGTAAATCCAAGTATTTTCGATCACACGCTTTAAAAAACCTCTATGAATATGATAAATCTCGTCAAAAGTTAAATTCGTTGTAATTTGGTAAGTGAGGTATCTGTATAGTACATAATCTGTGGTGTAGACTTAAAAACAATGGTGTATCTCTTATATTGTAAGACATTGAGTTTGGACGAACCTATATCTTGTATGTCACTATTCGAATTCGTTGGGTGTTGGGCAAATCGTATCTTTTCTTTTGTTAGGTGGTTTAGAATATAGAAAATATATTCTTTTGAATATGCTCAGTTGACAAAGCCTGGCACTTTTGTCAATTGTGTCATAAAAGTTCTAAATGTTATCTTTAGTTGGTAACATTACCTTTCAGTATGGTTTCGGGCAAGTGTGACTAGAAAAATATTTTACTTAAGCCGGAAACATGGCAACATTAATACAGAGCTATTTGTATAATTTTAATTTACCCTTTTATTTTTAATCTTGCATGTTTACATTGTCTACATTTCAATTGCAAAAAATAATGATAAGTGGAAGTGCGGAGTCTCCTAATACAAGCAATTCCTTGCTTAGAAGGTGATCTCCGATATTATGTATCGAAATGCCCTTTGTAGTTTTTTATTTTTTATTTATTGATTTGTACAACTATTATTTCGGTGTTAGTTGCCTTCATAATCGAGTGTTCAATTCACATTCGAATTGCTCGAGACAAGTTATTTTGTAAAACATTATACATTTTCATACTAGTGACCTGCCCCGGCTTTGTCTGGGTCATAATAATGCCAATAACCATCTGTAATAAAGTACCTTTCAATTGGTGAAAGATTTTTTCAAATAGGTGTAGTTGTTCCAGAGATACACGTCTACTCATATCATACTACACGTCTGAACAAACTCACAAAATTCGGCCTCTCTTTAGAATGTTAGTTAAGATTTCTGCCAAGCCACCGATCAAAAGAACTACTTATCCCCACACCATATTCATTTATTTGCAAATCATTACATTATGATCGCACGCAAAACAATAAAAATGCATCAGCGCTGCGCCGACGTCGGCAATCAAATATAAAGCTGCAAAACATATGCCATACATATTCACTACGCATTCTGGCATAAGACTGTTTAGTGCTCGAATTAATTGGGGATGCTCTCGTCGCTTCTCCGTACTTTATGATGTTTCTAGAATCTCAAAAACGCACCCATTACTGGTTTTACAATAGAAAATAAATCATACAAAAGTCGAGCTTAACATACATCCCGAAACTGGCGTTTGGAGCCGGATTCTGAACGTGATCGTATCGAAATTTTTAATCATTTCGGTGCGTAATAGGGATGTTTCCTGGGTAGCAATATGATAATTCTTTTTAGTTCCTCAGTGAGATTATCAAATAATATTGGGCCCGTATTTTGTGCAATATCAAATAAATAAAAATTTACAAAGATATAGCGCATCAAAGTTCAGGAGTGGGGGCTTGTTACGTCACTTTCAGTCAGTATAAAGTGTAGCACACCGTGACGTCACACGAAATTTCAACGCAATGTATCGTTGTAATTATTTGTTTAAGTGGCAAAAGAAAAAATACGTGCGCAATATTTTTAGGTTATCTAACTGACGGACAATTTTTTTTTCAACTACCCTATTGTGAACGCCTTTAGA
This sequence comes from Orthosia gothica, assembly GCA_949775005.1. Lineage (NCBI taxonomy): Eukaryota > Metazoa > Arthropoda > Insecta > Lepidoptera > Noctuidae > Orthosia > Orthosia gothica. Next base: position 7,225,227 of record OX459052.1, read on the forward strand.
GCGTAATTTTGAACGAGTTCGCAGCGGAATCGTTAATCGACATTTTCAACAATAAGACAATTAAAGTCGATGCCAAAACGAGCGCGCGTCATGCTCCTTTTATTTGCTTGTAATAAGGTTTAAATTACAATGAATGACACGCATTGCAAAACTTTCTAATTTTGTTTCGCATTTATTTGATATTTAGTGTTAGAGAAACTCTTGCATGGTTATTGCCGCATTTTCCATGTTGTGCAAGCATTGTTTTTCATCATAAATCATTTTATAGACTCAGAATAATCGTGCTGCAACAACACCTGCACCTTAAAAGACCTTTGTGAGGAAAATGACAGCGCTGTTGGCGTGGCTGAATTCTGGTCAAAATATATTTGACTAGCTGACCCGGCAAACTTTGTTTTGCCCTAAAAACACTAAACATTCATCTACCCTACCTACCCTACTCTACATACTGTACCCTACCCTACCCACCCTATCCTATGTCCGTCTCCTGGTTCTAAGCTACCTCCCCACAAATTTTCAGCCATATCGATTTAGCCGTTCTTGAGTTATAAATAGTGTAACAAACACGACTTTCTTTCATATATATAGATTTTGGAATCATCGATACGACGAAGAAAAACACGGCCCTAAAAAATACTCAAAAATGCGTTGAGATTAGAGAAACAGCACCATTTGAAGGAGCAGCGACAAGACGCATCTCCGCAGGATTTAATGTAGCAATTCGCAGACGGATGGCGTACTTACCTATTGGTGTTTTGTGACTGACTGGACACCGAGCTGCGTTTGCTGCTCTTACCGCTGGTCGCGCTCAGAGATTTGGCCACTGAAGTCTGAAAAAATATTTTTATAAATGAGTAATACGAAAATAGGAGGAGCTCGTGTCTAAATAATTACAGCCGCACTGGTCGATCATCAAGGTTAAGCAACGCTTGACGAGGTCGGTCCGTAGATGGGAGACCATTTCAACATAGCGAGTTTCTTCCGTGCCTCGGAAAGCACGTTACGCCGTTGGTCCCGGCTGTCATTTGAAGATCTTTGACAGTCGTAACGGGTAGACAGAAGCTTGAGATCTGACACCAGTCTCGCCAAGGAGTACCGTGTTACCCAGTTACTGGGTTGTGGAGGTCAGATAGGCAGTCCCTCCATGTAAAACACTGGTACTCAGCTGAATCCGGTTAGACTGGAAGCCGACCCCAATATAGTTGGGAAAAGGCTAGGTAGGTTGATTTTGAGTAATACGAAAAAAGGCTTCCAGTCTTAAAGTAGTCACAGCGTATCTTTGTGTATCTGAAGTTGGCTGCAAGATCCTGCGCAGTAGTTATTGCGATGCCAACTCAAAAAGATAGACTAAAAGTTTTGTTTTTTTAGGGTTCCGTACCCAAAGGGTAAAAACGGGACCCTAATACTGAGGCTCCGCGGTCCGTCTGTCTGTCTGTCACCAGGCTGTATCTCATGAACCGTGATAGCTAGACAGTTGAAATTTTCACAGATGATGTATTTCTGTTGCCGCTATAATACAGGGTGTTTGGAAGGGAGCTGTACATACGCCTAGGGTAGAAACTAGGGATAGTCTGCTACCTACCCCCGCCCATTATATTGACCTTGGCCTCAAGGTTTTTTTTTAATTTATTATTATTTTTTATATGACTTTTTTATGATTTTTTGACTAAAACTACCTGTAGCTCAAAATCTATCCATGGGACCGGTCGGCTAATGGTCTTGTTTTAATCGTTAGAGTCTTAGGGTCCTGCAAAAAATTATTTTACACCAGAAAATTGTGGAGAAGAAAAGTTATGGGGCCTGAAGTACCGTAGTAAGGTAAAGAAATAATTTTAAGGGCAACTTTCTATGGGGTTTAAAAAAAAACTAACAGGGTTGGAGTTCTTCTGATTTTTTTAAAACATCCTCAGTTCATGCCCTTTCTAACGATATGCTAAAAGTGTAATTATCACTTTTAGTTTTAAAGTTATTAATTAATTTCCGCAACTAGGGCACTTCAAGCAAAAATTTCAACTAATGAAAATTAAATGTGTTCGATCGTAAAAGGATGGCAAATGAAACAAAAAATTTGGTAATGACTAATGTCATTAAATTACAAATTTTAATTAATTACTAATTTTAATTAATTACAAATTTTGTTCAAATTGATGACCATTGACCTGTAAACATGCTCGGCACCTCTTCCTCATCTCCACGGTCACCGTTCTAAGCAGCAGTTCCTCGCGCATTGTATCGAATGCGGCGAAAAAACTACTTAGATTTCCTCGAAAACGATTTGCCTGATTTAGCGGAAGAAGTGTTTGACGAAGATCGGCCCATAGTCTTCCAGCACGACGGCTGTCCTGCTCATTGGAGCCTAGCAGTGAGGGAGCTTTTGGACAACTGCTTTCCTAATTCTTGGATTGGTCGGGGTGGGCCAATTCCCTGGCCCCCAAGGTCGCCTGACCTTACCCCACTCGACTTCTACGTCTGGGGAAGGGCGAAAGAGTTGGTGTACGCAGAAGAAGTACCAACAAGGGAGGTTCTAATTAACAGGATCCACGCCGCATTCGATACAATGCGCGAGGAACTGCTGCTTAGAACGGTGACCGTGGAGATGAGGAAGAGGTGCCGAGCATGTTTACAGGTCAATGGTCATCAATTTGAACAAAATTTGTAATTAATTAAAATTAGTAATTAATTAAAATTTGTAATTTAATGACATTAGTCATTACCAAATTTTTTGTTTCATTTGCCATCCTTTTACGATCGAACACATTTAATTTTCATTAGTTGAAATTTTTGCTTGAAGTGCCCTAGTTGCGGAAATTAATTAATAACTTTAAAACTAAAAGTGATAATTACACTTTTAGCATATCGTTAGAAAGGGCATGAACTGAGGATGTTTTAAAAAAATCAGAAGAACTCCAACCCTGTTAGTTTTTTTTTAAACCCCATAGAAAGTTGCCCTTAAAATTATTTCTTTACCTTACTACGGTACTTCAGGCCCCATAACTTTTCTTCTCCACAATTTTCTGGTGTAAAATATTTTTTTGCAGGACCCTAAGACTCTAACGATTAAAACAAGACCATTAGCCGACCGGTCCCATGGATAGATTTTGAGCTACAGGTAGTTTTAGTCAAAAAATCATAAAAAAGTCAAATAAAAAATAATAATAAATTAAAAAAAAACCTTGAGGCCAAGGTCAATATAATGGGCGGGGGTAGGTAGCAGACTATCCCTAGTTTCTACCCTAGGCGTATGTACAGCTCCCTTCCAAACACCCTGCATAACAACAAATACTAAAAACAGAATAAAATAAATATTTAAGTGGGGCTTCCATACAAAAAACGTGAATTTTGTGCCGTTTTTTTGCGACAATGGTTGGAACCCTTCGTGCGTGAGTCCGACTCGCACTTGGCCGGTTTTTATATTCAGTTTCTTATTTCGTCAGTTAATTATTTTTTTTAAGGTTTTTGACAAATAAAGTTCCTAATCAAAATCAAAAGTTGGTCCTTTCTGTGATTTCGCGAGCCTATAGGAAATATACAGTAGATTTTCTCAGTGTAATATATGTACTTACCTTTGAAGGTTTTGGCTTGGTGCAATCGAAATAGTCTTTGCATACGTTCTGATGCACTGTCTTCGTACAATCTGAAATTAATTAAAAAGGTTTTATTAAAGACTGGCTGTGCAACTGCCTACCCTACCCTTCTTACGGAGAATCTTAACACTGCCATTTAGAAAATGACATCCAATGCACAACGCCATCTATCGATTATGGAGTTCAACTGTCCGATAATGTGTTTTGCTTGTGTTGTGATATTTTACTTCTTGTAAACTTTAAATTCTTTAAAAAAAAAACTTGAAAAATTAAAAAAAGAGTGAACCGATTGCGATTATTTTTTATGTATAAAATTTTTTTACATTGGTTTCGTACATTTTACGTAATGCGTCCGCAACAAAACAGATAAAGAGACAAAAATTCCAAAAATGCTGGCAATGGGTTCCGTTGGTTATTCTTTATCACCCTAGCTATCGTTTTTTTTATATTTTCGGTGTATTAAAACCACTTTTCTATAGATTTATTATATGTATTGATTGGCACAGTAAGACAATGGAGTTAATAGAAGATATGTAAAATCTCTTTCTCTAAATTTAATGAGATTTTCTAGAAACTGGGATAATGCCAACCTGCCTTAAGGGCTAATAACTCCTCTCTGTATGTAAATAAGGTCCATAATAACAAAACAATTTACTGTCCCACTACAGAGTGAGTTTGTCAGCGACCCTCCTATACCAATCGCAGCTCAAATATAACTCTTACATCTATGAGGATAAGGTTTATTATCATTAAACACTGTTTCAATACCGTATACCGTGTGTTTGCTACCGAGAGCCCTTCCCATAGATTTAGTAAGTTTTCGATGATTACACACATTAATATAACTATTATGGTTATGTAGATAAGGTGTATTGTCGTGAAACACTTACTGTCGCAGTACAAGGCGGGTTTGTCAGCGAGTGGCCTCCCGCACCAGTCGCAGTCGCCCCCAGAACACGCGGCTGACCACGCGTGCGCCGTCTTACGAGATTTATCCTGGAATGTATGAACAGACTGTACTTCCAATGGTACCGTGGCACTTTATTGCAGAAACGTTCGACCTCCGTGTATTTTGTATTTTCGCGGTATTTTTTTTCTATTTTTGAATTTAGAATTTAAGGAACTACGTTATTAATATTACCATCATGGTACCATCGAACTGATCTGGTGATGAAGCTGGAAGGTAGGCACCAGAATTCCATAATATTTTTTTTTATCTCAGTCGTGTATAAGGTAGTTGCAATTGTTATGAGAAGCCCTCTGGCTTAAGGAAGACACCAAAAAACTTTTAACATAAAAAAAAAACTTTTTTGCAAAAAAATACTACCGACTTCCAAATAAAAAACTACAAAGAGAAAAATAACTTTATTTTTGGAAGTGGCGGTGTCTTTCTTTTTTCCCATATTTTTGTTTGTTTTGGAAGTCGGTTAAATTTTATGTTAAAAAAAGATACCGTTATGCGTGATTGGTTATCAAACTACATTTAGTAATCACCAAACTTCTGGGCCGCCCTGAAGTTGGCTTTGCCAAGTTCAGGACGGCCAAGAAGTTTGGCGAGAACTATACAACCCGTAACGACTGTCAACATCTACAAATAACACTCGGGACGAACAACTTAATGTACTTTCCGAGGCACGGAATTACTAAATGACAAACAAAGAAGCAGTCAAGCGAGAAAGCTGAACGAACATAGAGCCGTTTGTTTACGACGCGACACACGACACAACAAAATGTGGTCACGATAGGGTAGTTTACTGAAAATTAGTTTTTTGTTCGTCAGGGAGATTAATAAATAATAATGGACACGTATTTTTTCTTTTGACTCATAAACATAAGGTGACGACGATATAATGCGTTGAAATATCGCCGCTAGTACACTTTATACTGCATTGGTGACGTCACAAGCTTCCACTCATGAACTTTGATGCGCTTTAAGTTGTTTATAAATTTGTATTGATTTGATAAAACCAAAAATATGTGTTCAATATTATTGGATAAACTTTCCACTATGGGCCGTTGATTTTTGCCGCGGGGATGGTAGGGGGGTGGAGGAGGGGAGGTTTGGCTACCCCCCTGTACCATCCCCACCACTCGGAGCCCTAAGGTTATGGAGATATCCATGGCAAAAGGTCTCAGGTTAGTGTAAAATATCAGAAAATATCCATTGTATAAGGGGCGGGGAGTGAGGGAAGGAAAGGGTGTAGCGGGGCTACCCCACTGTACCATCCCCACCCCACGGAAACCCATGGTTATGGAGATATTAGATTTATTTTATACTTAAATATAATTAGTGAGATAAAACAATGTGAATTAGTCCAAGAGCGACCGAAGCGAGCTCAGGAGCTTAGGGCACCCCGACACGGATAGGTTAGGTTCGAAGAAGATGACGGGAGCTGAAGTGAGCAAGCAAAACGAGCGAACTCAGCTCCCTTCATGTTAGGTTACTTTAGACCCTGCAGACAGAAATAGGAGCCCCGCAGCGGGGCTCCGTCGACTTTCTTTCCTTTCCCTCCCTCACTTAAAACGATGGACATTTACGATATTTTTTATTCTAACCTGAAAAATTTAACCATGGATATCTCCATAACCATGGGGCCCCGAGTGGTAGGGATGGCACAGGGAGGGTAACCAAAGCTCCCCCCCTCTCCCCGCGCCAAAAATCGACGGCCCATAATGGAAATTCTAACCCTCTATATATTTGTATGGACCGTTTTGTTCACACGCGACGATACATTATTACCTCAATGCACGCGACACGATTCACAAACGGTTTTTCGGCTATGTCGTGGATGCCGCTATGTCGTCGAGATTTTTTTGCAGTGACTATTTAGCGGCTGTACAAAACAAGTATTGAGCTTGTTGACGACACGACAAACAGCAATACACAATACCAGTGAACTGCAGTGTCGTTGCAGAATCATGTCTAGTGAACAAACGAAGGAACGAAATACCGTATGCAGTGTGTCGTGTGTTAAAAATCGTGACCGCAAATCGTATCGTGTGGTGCCTCGTGAACAAACGACCCGCTGCTTGGCAACAAAACGACACAGATATAGGAACTATTCCAAACACTTATTACCTTCTTCTTTCGGAAGAACAAGCTGCCCCGTTTCCGCCTCTTCTCAGCGTGATGATCAAACGCCGCTCTGTTTAAAAACAATCAACATTTTAAGTACACCATTAAACACACAACCTCACTTTTTTAACCGCCCTGAACTTTTTACACTTGTGTAAAATGTATTCGTGTTTTGTTTCTGTATACATGCAGTAAAAAGCGAAAAATAACAATAATTATAAAATTGTTTGTTTTGTAATGATAATAATAAAAATAAGTGTAAAATCAAACGAACACATCAAGCGAAGCCTGTGCCTTTAGCATGCTAGTTTTTATTTTAAAATATGTGCCAGAATTTTCTTTGTTGTTTTATACTTACAGTATGTATATTTCGTTGTCTCTGGTAACTGATTTAACCTGTTCTTTTACTACTAAAGGAAATGTTTCTCATCATTTTTTTTTTCTTAGGAAAGGATAGTTTCGATACTGCAGATATCTCGCAAGATAACACATTTTCGAATTAATTTGTTTGCGATGTTAACTGAATTATTTGGGGGCTTCAACCATTACGGGCTTATGTAATACATTTGCGGTGTTCCCCACCCCCCATTGCAGGACTTCGATCTTCCATTTTTTAGCAAAAGTTCTGTTTTTAACTGGTTACTTGAAATCCATTACTTAGATAATTAAGGTGAATACACTCTGTCATTTGGAAAACTTCAGCCCCTGATCGCTGACTGATTGCTACTTATTCGAGAGCTCGTAGTCTCGTAGATTCCTGCCTAATTCCCTTCAGATACTCACTGTTCCAAGAACGTAAGTCGGTGCAAGCCGAGATGGTCCTGCGGCACCTGTCGTGCGGGCTGCGCGACGCCCACGGTGGCGGCCGACGCGTCGTCGCTCTCCGAGTCACTGCCGCGAGCGCCGCCGCTAACCACGCATCATCACGGTGTTGGATTGTATGTCTTACCATCGTGACTTAGTTTGGGGGTCGTATAGATGGAATTTGGGCGACAAATAGATACGATTTGGGGGCAGTATAGATACGATTTGGGGACCGTACAGATACGATTTGGGGGTCGTATAGATACGATTTGGGTGCCGTACAGATAAGATTTGGGGGCCGTATAGATACGATTTGGGGGCCGTATGGATATGATTAGGAGGCCGTATAGATATGATTTGGGGGCCGTATGGATACGATTTGGGGGATACATAGACATTATTTGAGGGTCATACAGAGCCGATTTTGGCAATAAGAATACATATTGCGCCAACCCAAATTAATTGAGATAAGGGCAAGAGAATGATGATAGAGACAATTCTAGAGTCATGAAATCATGTCTCAGAGAAGATGTAAATGAGATTCTCTCATTTAAATAGCTGCATTTTTTGGATAGGACAGTTGTATACCGTGAATGACTTTAAATTTTAAAAGTAGAGGGCATATTTTAAAGTCCCTTTGCAACTTTCTTCGAAGACAGAATAAGGGTATATCAATATTTGTGTCTAGTTGAAAAGGAGTTAGAGTCTGCTTAACTTATCACTATGGAAAAGGTAGGAAAACCCCTTGGAGTCAAATAAACTATAAATCACGATAGTAATACATTGATAAGTGCAAAGAAAATTGTAAAAAAAATCAAACATTTGTCTGTGTACTGATTCGGAAGTGCTATCAAATTCAATCTGAGCAAAGCCACAGTGCGACAACAAATCATAAACATTGACTCACACATGCATAGTACCAACTTCATAACAGAACCAACATAAGAAATGCTACTGCCACCAACAACGTCCACTGTAGTAGGACATTTATATCTCGCTTGTGTATTGTGCCAGCAAAAATGAACGCAAAACGCCAACGTAAGTGGCAGCTGCGGCCATTAAAAGTGGAAGCGAGATGGCACGAGACTCAGTATGGAAACTCCATGCAAAATTTTCAGCTCACCCATTTTACGACCGAAGCTGTCGTTAGGAAATAGACATAGGCGTTACCACTGATATAAATCTAACAAGATGACACGATTGTATGTACTTCGCGTGTCAAAAAACCAGCCAAGTGCGAGTTGGACTCGCGCACGTAGGGTTCCGTACCCCTATCGCAAAAAACGGCAAAATATCACGTTTGTTGTATGGGACTTAAATATTTATTTTATTCTGTTTTTAGTATTTGTTGTTATAGCGGCAACAGAAATACATCATCTGTGAAAATTTCAACTGCCTAGCTATCACGGTTCATGAGATACAGCCTGGTGACAGACGCACAGACAGACAGACGGACCGCGGAGACTTAGTAATAGGGTCCCGTTTTTACCCTTTGGGTACGGAACCCTAAAAACGGAGTAAAATTACGATCATTCATTTAGCATTATGGGCACTCAAAATCCTTCCAAAATCTAGAGCCTTTTTATGCCATATTGAGCTGTGTATAGAAAAAGTTGGCCGATGCATTGGTAAGTAAATTGAGTGTGAAGAAGTGGCATAATTGTTTAACATAGTTTTCATATAGATGGAGGACTTGCGTTATCTAGTTAGATTTATGTCTATGGGTATTACCGATTTTCGGATGTAAGTTCTACTATGAAAAGTTAGTAGTTCATTCAAAATGAGGTAAAAACAACAACTAAAAATAAAAACTGTACAGTTACAGGACATGCACAAAAGTTTCTATGGATTGGACGTTACAGTAATTGAATAAATAAAATAATATTGTGTGTAAAAGGTTTGACTGTGATATTACTTTTGATAAAATATTTCTAAAAATACGTTGCAGCATTATTTTGTAAACTGCCTATATGAAAGTTATTTTCTCATGAAAGGGCCATACGTTTGCTCCTAGGTAGTGTCAGGGAAATAAACATTAAATACTGAAACGATCGATACTAGTTACTGAATATTATTGGATCTGTATAAAATGTAACAGGATTATGTACTCTGTGTTCAATCTCACTTGCTCAAACTACACTGTTGTTTACAATGTGAGGGGGATGGCAAATATCACGACTGATTTCTATCTAGTAATACTAATCCGGTCAAGTAAGACCGAAAAAAAAATAGAGGTATCCTAGCATAAATCCCAAAAGAGCTGAAAATTTATATGAACGTTAGGGATACCAACTTATTGAAATTTTGAAAATCCACAACGATTCAATGTGTGCAAATTTTTTTATTCAAGGTCAAAGGGCACAAAAATCTGTTTTTTGCTTAATTAAAGGAGTTATGATTTTACTGCAATTTGTGCTAGGGCAAGTTTGTTTCTTGTTCAATTGTGCACAAAAAAGTTCTACACATGATTCACTCTTGTTCATTATCAGTTATCAGTACTGAAATATACGCCATTGCATTGCTTTCTGCTGAAAAACATAATGTCTTTGGCTCATATCCCGAAAACGAATAATTTTTTTTTGTGCACAATTAAACAAGGAACAAACTTGCCCTAGCAAAAATTGCAGTAAAACCATAACTTGCCGAGAATTAAGCAAAAAACATATTTTAGTGCCTTTTGACCTTGAATAAAAAAAATACACACATGGAATGAGGCTTTTTCAAAATTTCACTGTAACGGTATCCTTAACGTTCATGTAAATTTTCAGTTTCTTTAGAATTTATAAAAGGGGTGTCTATTTTGAGTGGACTATACTGACAAGCATGTGAATGATATATGTATATCTCTTCAATATTTCTGCTATCTTCATAGCATATCATGCGTTCAGGGTCAATTCTTTTAATTGGGTATTCTACTTCAAAATGAGTTGATGACTACTGCATTCTCCACATAATTAGATTAATATTTCAAGAGTTAGTATTAAGTATTTGGAAAACACGTGTTTTCTAGAGTCGTTATTATATATTGAAAAACATAACCCTTTCCTTGCAGTTTAGTGGAATATGTATTAATATAAGGTTTATTCTGCAATAACCATATTTTAAGCATTTTCTGGTAATTACTGTTTCTTTCAGAGCATAGCTAAATTAAAGTCCTAACTGATGGCATAATTCAAATTTCAAAATCAAACTTTTTTGAGAAGTTAAAATTGTATTACCATGGTACCTACCATGGTGTATCACAGAAGTGAACCTACATTCTATATAACCTCTTTATTTTAATCGCTAAGAGGGATTTTTTTGATACTAAAGATGGCTACCCTTCTTGGAGGCTAGGGATTAGTATTAGACCCATCACTTAAAACAAAATTCCTGACTAAAATTAACCCTACTACACTACCTTAAAATCTAAAATCTTGTGACCAGACAATATTACTTAATTTAGACCCGTCGTTAAGAACAATTTCCCTAACAAAATGAACCCTATTACGTAACTTTAAAGTCTAAAATGATGTAAGCAGACAATATAAGTAGACACGTAACCTCAACAGTACGTACACATTAGGCGTCGGCTGCACCAGGTGCGGCTGTACGGCGGCCACTATGCTGGGCGTGGACACAGACTTCTGTAGCGGCAGGCGAGCTGCTAGCCGTCCGCCCTCCACTGGGGCCACCACGCCGGAGCCCGGGGCTATGCCCCCCGCCCGGAGCGCTGCTGTTACTTTCTCGAAGTCTTTCTGTAGGAGAGAAAGAATAATCTGAGTGATGCTGAAGACTGGTAATTGTTGAAATGTTTGCACAAATCATAATTAAGGTTACACTCTTAATGGTGTACAGTTCAACTATTTTCTTAATGTCCCTCGGCAATCATCGCATTTCCGAATACAAACGAATGCTAATTTCAATGTCCATCAATTAATAGATTTATCGTGTATTATAATTCTAATTTAGAACTGTGTACTTTATCGTTGTTTTGTTTTGATTTTCGTGCGAAAATATAGAGCTCTAAAAATAGCAGCTTTTGTAGCTTTCCAGCCATTTTAAAATAAATTACATTATTTTAAAAGAGTATTGAGACAACTCTATATACTTCCAAGTTGATTGCGAGCGTCCGGTCTGCACCAAGTGCAAAGGGCAACTGATAGAAATTCGACGACTGACGAAACACGAAGTTTGCCGAGGGACATAAAGAAAATATTTGTACTGTAGTTACTTGGGACCCCAAAACAATCAAAATACCCAGGACTTTTAGTTTTCTCCGGCTTAAAATTGCTATACCATTTTGTCTTCATTCTTATGTATTCCGAAACAGACTATAGTCTGTAATCTCAAATACTGTGAATTAGCTAGAGGAATTACTATCCACTTGTCCATTTTAGCCAACGCGTACTAACTCTTCCCAATTTTGACATAACATACAATAATATAACAATTGACGCAGTGAATACAACTAAGTTTCTAGGATTGACTATAGATAGGAATTTAAACTGGAAGGCGCATATAAAGGCCCTGACTAATAGAATAACGAAACGAATAGCGTACGCTTTGTACATTCTTTCACGGACGGTTAAAATAGATGCACGAATAACCGCGTACTACGGGCTAACGGAATCAATTCTTAGGTATGGGGTTATCTTTTGGGGCAACTCTACTAATAAAGAATTTGCTTTCAAAGCACAAAAGATATGCCTTAGAGCTATGTTTAATTTAAAAGCCACCGATAGTTGTAAGCCCTATTTCATACGATATGAACTATTAACATTGGCATCCCTTTATATTTTAGAAACGGTAATGTTTTTTTAGGACGAATAATCACTTATTTCCCCGAATCGCGGATAAATGTCCTAGAAACAGGCGTGATCAGAGTCAAGTCTGTCTACATAGAAGTAGGACGGCACTTATGCGCAAAAGTGTCTTCTGCATGGCTCCTACTATTTATAATAAGTTACCCAAAAGTTGGAGGGAGCTAAATAACGTCAAATTAAAGAAACAATTAAAAATGTTTTTAAGTAAAAAGGCTTACTACACTATTAGCGAATTTCTGGCGGAATCATATATTTTGACATAGATTATTATTTATATTTTGATATTTGATGAATGTTGCATATCTTTGACATGAGTAGTTTTTTTTATATTTTTATTTGACATTTAATTGTTATTCTAGAGTGCGCGCAAGATAAGTCTGCGCGCGGCCAAAATCGGAACTAATCGTTTGTCATTTATGTCAGGTGCCAAGAGAGTGTGTTGTATTTCGTGTTTTTATTCGTTTCTGAAGTTATAATCGCCATCTTTATGCTAAAAGTAATTTAAAGTGATGGCAGTGATGTTTTCTTGAAGTGAACAAGACAATAACGGGCCTACGGTACCGTTTTACAAAGATAGAGCCCGCGTTGCTTATTTGACAGGTAACTTTTGGGGATACCACAATACTAAAATTTCCCTAAATTTTCGTACTACCGGTGCCTGACAGTATTGGTTTTTGGTTGACAGTATTCAATAAAAGATTTACAATAATTTCATGAACCTTTTTTTATATTCTATGCAAGTAGAAAAAGCTGGTAATTAATTATGCTAAACTTTCATTACTTTAAATTTCGAGTAATGAAAAATGACTATTGATTAAATGAAGGAAAAAAGATCACTTATGCTGGCAACATTAAGCACACAACCCGTCGCGCGTAGACTTATCTTGCGCGCACTCTACATACGTATAGATCTGACATAAATTTCATATGACATTTGCTTGATATTTGACATTGTAATTATTCATTTTAATTTTTGATTGTTAACAGTTTCTTTAAATTAATTTTTCTAATTTTGTATGATATTATTAGCATTTGATTGTTATTTGACACATATAATGACTTACATTTTATTTGTTTTTTTTTTTGATACTTCACATATTTTTATGAGTTAATATTATTAATTGACATTTCCATTTATATTTTGACACAGTTATTATTTATTTTCAAATCGGTATTGTTCACATTTTTGTAATTATTGTGTTTAAAATTATTTTTTGTAATTGTTCATTATAATAACTTTGAAAATATTTGCACGCCATAGAATGTGGCAAACATGTCCGAACATTTTGTACATTTTTATGATATCCTGCATGCACGTATTATTTATGCCTGCATGTATACACGTGTTTGAGCAAATAAATATATATTTATCTTAATCTTGTTATAAATCCTTTCTCTGAAAAGGAAACCTCTAAAATTCCTTCTGGTCTTGGTTCCCAGGTTAGCCGAGGCAGAAACTATCGAAAAGCTCTTCAATATTGTAAGAAGTAGACTGAATTCCTTCTGGATCATAAGTGGGTAGTCAATGACGAAGTCTTCAAAAGCCTCGCATTTTAGATTCTTGCCGAGATATACTTCAAATCAACATCAGCTTACTGCAGTTTACAGCTGGATAAAGGCCACGAAAAGCACGCTGCTTATCCTGATTCTCACTCGGCTATGTTACAAATTTAATGCAAAATATCGAAATAAAATAAAACTTACAGCGAGATCATTGTCGTTGAGCGAGTGAGTGGAATGCCGCACGGGTCGCGGCACCTCTCCTTCCGACTCCATGGATGACAGCGACGCACTGTGACCGTTCAACGCGCTGCAAATAAGAGCACAATGTTCTATCACAGAAGATTATACATTTTTATATATAACTAGCTTTTCCACGCGGCTTTGCTTCGCTCCCGAGGCTCACACCCACAGGACCCAGTTTCGGGGATAAAAATAGCCTATGTCACTCAGGAATAATGTAACTTGCCAAGTAAGTGAAGTATAGAGTAGAGTAAGTGAAAGAATTTTTGAAATCGGTTTAGTAGTGTATCCATTACAAACAAACTATGGCTCACTTGCACGAAACACTTAACTCAGAGTTAAGTCATACAATATTGTATGACATACTGTCAGTTAAACCTCGAGTTAACAACTAACTCTAGAGTTAAGTTTTTCGTGCAAGTGGGCTTAACAAACATCCAAATCTTTCCTCTTTAGAATATTAGTGTAGAAAAATCAATTTTTAAGGGACACCGTGCAGTTTATATATAAATGCACTATCTCCCCTTGGTAGTGAAGTATGCATGAGAATTTCTCTACGCAAAAAAAAAGTTATACTATGTTGCTATTTAGATGAAATTTGGTATGGAGATAGTTTGGGACCCTAGGGAGGACATAGGATAGTTTATATCCCGGCAATCAACCTTTAGAGGGTAGAAGTTTGTATGTTGAACTCAATGATATTCAAATAAACAGATATGTTATAAGCGCGCGCATTGTGAAGACTCGAATAGTAGACAATTGTATGATTTAGTCTTTAGTTTATGTCACGCATGGCGAAGAGCGATACGCTTTGTTGAAAAAAAAACAAAATTAAAAAAATGCCATCGTGTGTATTTAGAAAGTGTACCAATTATATAAAACAGAAGGGATCTCATACCATATGTAAATACGCAATACACCTCAATTTACTAATTTATTTCAATTTTTTTTTCCTATTTTTCTGATATTTGGAGGTTACAAAATGAAAAAACATTGGTTGTCAGAATAATGTTTGTTTACATTCACACGCAAGTGACAAACACTAGCTGTTTCTTTTTTTCTTGTTTGTTTTATCAAGCCATCCCTTTCGACATTGTAGTGAAATGTCAGATGAATGAAAAGTGTGTATGTGTGCTGCCGCTGCTGCGCGGAACACTTTTTTCAATTGTTTTGTGAGTGTATAACGTATCTGTTTATTTGAATATCATTGGTTGAACTAATATTTTCTCTAGTAAGGCGGGCCCACACCTACAATATTATGGCGCGATATAAAAAAATAAGCTATTCGAAGTATTAATGCTGCCCAGACGAAGTATTTGCCGATAACAATTGGTAACATTCAAAACGCTGTCTCGGATCAAACTGATGCGGGAATATATACCGCTTTTTATTTTAATTAGGCTTGTTCTTACTCGGACACTGAATGGAGCGCTCCGAACTAGTACAATCGTTGAAATGAACTAGTTCGGTCTTCTAGTACTATTAGTTCATTTTAGTTTACCGTTCATTACGATATTCTTGTGCGCCAGGTCGGTCATCGAGATCGTACGTAGACAGAGCAAACTGTACTAGTTCGTCGTTCATCAGTCATCACGCTCGCGCGCACGCTTCTCAAATCTCTCAACTCGTTCACTCGCTCAGGCTCCGACAATCGTGGTTCGTACTGTACTAATTCGTTCTGATTCAGCACTCGAGCGATCCGATGTCGCTTGGATCACTGTACTTGATGAACTATTTAAACGAACGAAACAGAATAGTTCGTTCTCGTTCACCTAAAGGAATTGCTTCCTAATAGTACATAGTACATGTACTACACAAGCCTACCACGAATAGCGTTGAATGGCCCGATCAATCGAAAGTGATTGCTTTAACAAATTTTACAATGCATGTCCTCGAAAAGAGCGGTTTTCCAAGCAGCCAAACTGTGCGGAAAGTGTCACTTTTTTTCACTAGTGCTTTTTACTTTCCTGTACTTTTTTAATTTATATCTCCAACGTCAGCCCGACGCATAGAGTTTTAATTATTTGAGAAAAGTTTAAAAAATTAGTTATGTACAGATTATTTATATAAATATTCATATAAAAGGTAAAATAAAACTAATACTTTATTTTAGGCGTTTTTAATTAATCTAGATTTAGTTTTTGATCAATAAATTAATTTTAAATATTCATTAAATATGTTTGGCAGAACGTATATTTTGCTCGTGCCTTATTGCGTTACGATGTGAAAGCAATTCGCACATGCGCAGTAGATATGCCCAAGGAACTATTAGTTAATCTGTGGGTATGTTGAACGCGCTTGAATAAGCCCGCTATTTTATTAATTTCATTTTATTAATTTTGTTTATTTCCTCGCACAATGCATAGTAAAATATTGTATGATACACGTACGTAAGATGATTGCCGACTCGTGTCGATTTATCCACTCACTCGCTTCGCTCGCTCGTGAATAAAAATGCCACTCATCGGAAATCACCTACCTTCCGCACTTGTAGCATAAATAACTAAATTTGCCGATGCTACGTAGTGTACCTTGTTAGCTTGGTGCTATGTAGCTGTAAAGAAAAGACATATCTACGTACTTGCGCTGCCGGTGCGGGTCGTGCGTGCGCGGGCCCGGCTCCAGCGCCGCCCAGCTGCTGCGCCGACCCTCGTCGCGCCGCTCCCACAGGCCCCATTGTCGGGACTCACCTGAAAATACGAGATTATTTATTTATTTAACCATTAATGTACACACAAAATAAAGAGACAAGAAGAACAAGGAACAGAAAATAGGTACAAAGGTACGCTTATTTCAAATGAAATCTCTTCCAGCATACCTGCGAGAGGAGAGATTAAAGCATGATCACAAATTTTTTTGACACACGTCTGGAGTTTACTCCTTTAGTGCAATTGTCTTTCAATGAAAGATGCGCAAGGTACGTTGCACAGAATAAAATATGTTTTTTTTTTGTTTGACTTGCTCTTGGCCTCTATCTCACCTGGTAAGCGATGATGTGGTCGACCATGAAGCACGCTTGCCCAGAAGTAACCTATTTACTCTTGACTTAAAGACTCCCAGGTAGCAGCTATCAGGAAATAGACTCCTGTAGAGAATTCCTCTCATTTGCTGTACGCATAAAAGTATACGGTATACTTATAGGTATACTGTATACCCAAAACGATTGGTGCGTATGGATGGGATGTCCACCATGTGTACCGAGGACGCATTGCCGTACGTCTTGTAGTCCGATGATTGAACGGGCTAGGAGAATTAGTTCATGCAATTCCATCGCACACTCCCCGAAATGTAACCGATAAAAAACCGACAGACTGGCAACTCGGCGCCGATGTTCAAGGCTCTGGAGCCTAGACTCGACCAGTATTGCCGATGAGCCTCTTGGCCCGTTTTTCGATCGACTCAAGTGTATCCAGATGGTACTTGGCAATTCCATTACAGAGATGAGAGGAGTACTCCATGCATGATCAACCTTCTTTTGAGTTGCCGCTTATATTAATGTCACTCTTTATAAAATTTCCATACCGGGGGTCTTATATGAATATTCTTAAGGAGTAAACTCCTGTAGTCTTAACGTCATATCAGCGACAAAGGCGAACTATTTGACGGTTGCATTTAACTCACCGATTCGTTGAGCCCTCGAAATCAATCAGCCTACAAACTAATAAATATATTTTTAGTGCTTTTAGCCAGACTAATTTGCTAGTTTGGCTTAACATAATCCCATTGATGTTAGACGAATTAGACGATAGTCATAGACGAGATACAAGGAAATACTATAAATGTTTTAATACAGCAATATGTAAAGATATTCAAATAGCCGGTTGATAGGAAGGAGTGACTTGTGGTGAGGCGTTTTGTTCAGTTCGTACGAGTATAGCTACCAACTTTGCCTGACTGGCTGTTCATAATTTCATTATGTACAAAATTAAAGTCCATTTTATTTATTTTCAATAATGTACATATTTAACAATTAAACTAAACCAAATTATAATAAACCTAACTAATAACATATACGGGCTGAGTTTTTCGAAACTTTCCAAACCAAATCCCTAACTATGAGGAATAGCGGTAACTACGAGGCCGAATTTGATGGAAACTAAAACTACATCGTTGGATTTTTGAAAAATCAATATTCCTAGCCAGGTATCGAACCCGTTGATTATGAAAAAAAAAACATGCTGTATTATTACACCATTCGATAGTGTCGCTAATAAGGACCAAATTCTGGGAAGTAATGGCATATGGCAAACATAAGTTAAAGGCGCATTGCCACGTTGAATGGCAATTCTGATTATTTGCGCAAGAAAGAGCCAGCCCTCTGGTCACGTGATCCTTCGTAATATATCCCTATAAACCTCAGAAGTAATGCCGGGTAACTTACCGCTCCCCTTCCGGCTCTGTGGGTAGAAGTCGAGGTGTGTCGGAGACGAGCAGTCAGCTTCCACCACGCCGTCCTTACATAGTGACGGACATGACGTGCTGAGACGACTCGTGCCTGTCGCCTGAATGAAGGAAAACATTTTTTTATTACGGTTACATAGAACGAAAGACTTGCAATACAACAAGGATCTTGATTAAACTCATAAATAAGTGAAGTATTAATTTACACATCGCGGACTCGTATGCACGCGGCTGCAAAACTCGTACTAGAGACGGAATGTATGTGCGGATTGATTCGTTCTTTTTCAAATAGTGCGTACGACATCGTATCTTATCTTGTTGAGCGAAAAATAACTTGGAGACACCACACACCACCACCACCCATTGGGATCATTGGGATTGGTCGCAAAGTGTCCAGTTTGCAGAATGTCCAATATTCATCATAAACTGGACTTACTGCGAACTGGAAACTTTGCGTCCGCTGAACATTTTGCGATTGGACATTCTGCGCCGAAACGTGAAATTTCACGGACACGGATCGGATGTAGCGCGTAACCGACGTTAAAGGGATTGGTGACATGATATTTCGATACATTTTGGACATTTTACCCATCGCTTTCCCGGCGCTTGAAGGTAGAATGTCACTAGTCTGAAGCGTCTCGTCATTGTCAAAGTACACGTATATATAAGAAGCCATATCATAGGTTATATTACTAGTAGTGGTAGAGGCGCAGTTCTCATGCGCTGCACAGCGGCGTGCAGTCGTCGCAGCTGCTGCAAGCTGTCCTCGAGCAACCCCGGACTGTGTGGGGTCACGCTTATCGTTGGCACCTGCGAGAAATATTGTTTTAGTAACTTGCTTGAAAAAAGATAAAATTTATGGAGGAATGCGGAATAGGGTGTAAAGTTTCGCAAGCTTCATTGAAAAGGGAGGAGGGTGTTGTGTCCAGTGGGCAGTTGATTGAGTTATTGTAACTAAATCGCGCGGAGAACTCTGATTGCGTGTTGTTTGATTTGTGTGGTGACGTCAGGTCTATTTGTAGTTCTTATGTGGCGGTATATATGCCGAGTTGCCGTTTACCAGCGCTGGGTGTCTGACGCCCAGCAAATGCTGAGTTGGTAACCCTTTCGGTATGGGCACGTTCAGCGCAATTTGTCTTTGCACTTATTTTTTGTCTTTTACTCCATGTTTGTTACTGTTGTGTTGTGCCTGTGTCGAATAAATATATTTCCATTATATGCCATTCTTAGCGTTGTGTTGCGTATTAGGTAAGCACTAGACTGAACTGATAATTGTTAGCCTTCATTATCTCACTGTTAGGTAAAGGCCTCTCCCATTACTATCAGCTTTGTCGATCCAGGGCTAATTTCGACCAATTGTCGTTTGTTTTTTTCAGCTAGCCCGGCCATCTTTTACTGGGCTATTTGGTAGTCACTAGAGTACGTATTAGGATATACTACCAGTAGGGTGTTAAATAACGAATCAAGATTGGTGGTGTAAGTAAGACAAGGTCCTTGCTACAATGATTGGTTGTGTTAAGAAGAAAAGGTCCTTGCTACTATGATTGGTTGTATTAAGAAGAAAAGGTCCTTGCTACTAAGATTGGTGGTGTAAGGAAGAAAAGGTCCTTGCTACTAAGATTGGTGGTGTAAGAAAGAAAAGGTCCTTGCTACTAACATTGGTGGTGTAAGGAAGAAAAGGTCCTTGCTACTAAGATTGGTGGTGTAAGGAAGAAAAGGCTCTTGCTGTCAAGATTGGTGGTGTAAGGCTGAAAAGGTCCTTGCTACTAACATTGGTGGTGTAAGGAAGAAAAGGTCCTTGCTACTAAGATTGGTGGTGTAAGGAAGAAAAGGCTCTTGCTGTCAAGATTGGTGGTGTAAGGCTGAAAAGGTCCTTGCTACTAAGATTGATGGTGTAAGGAAGAAAAGGTCCTTGCTACTAAGATTAGTGGTGTAAGGAAGACAAGGTCCTTGCTACTAAGATTGGTGGTGTAAGGCTGAAAAGGTCCTTGCTACTAAGATTGGTGGTGTAAGGCTGAAAAGGTCCTTGCTACTAAGATTGATGGTGTAAGGAAGAAAAGGTCCTTGCTACTAAGATTAGTGGTGTAAGGAAGACAAGGTCCTTGCTACTAAGATTAGTGGTGTAAGGCTGAAAAGGTCCTTGCTACTAAGATTGGTGGTGTAAGGAAGAAAAGGTCCTTGCTACTAAGATTGGTGGTGTATGGCTGAAAAGGTCCTTGCTTCTAAAATTGGTGGTGTAAGAAAGAAAAGGTCCTTGCTACTAACTTTGGTGGTGTAAGGAAGAAAAGGTCCTTGCTACTAAGATTGGTGGTGTAAGGATGCAAAGATCCTTGCTACTAAGATTGGTGGTGTAAGGCTGAAGAGGTCCTTGCTACTTAGATTGGTGGTGTAAGGAAGAAAAGGTCCTTGCTACTAATATTGGTGGTGTAAGGATGCAAAGATCCTTGCTACTAAGATTGGTGGTGTAAGGCTGAAAAGGTCCTTGCTACTAAGATTGGTGGTGTAAGGATGCAAAGATCCTTGCTACTAAGATTGGTGGTGTAAGGCTGAAGTGGTCCTTGCTACTAAGATTGGTGGTGTAAGGAAGAAAAGGTCCATGCTACTAAGATTAGTGGTGTAAGGAAGACAAGGTCCTTGCTACTAAGATTGGTGGTGTAAGGAAGAAAAGATCCTTGCTACTAAGATTGGTGGCGCAAGGTAGAAAAGGTCCTTGCTAACAAGATTGGTGGTGTAAGGAAGAAAAGGCTCTTGCTGTCAAGATTGGTAGTGTATGGAATAAAAGGTCTTGCTACTAAGATTGCTGGTGTAAGGCAGAAAAGGTACTTGCTACCAAGATTGCTGGTGTAAGGAAGAAAAGGTCCTCATATCTTTACAATTCTTTATATTACCGTCAGGTTTACCTGTGCCCTGGCGGCGGCCATGTCTGGAGGAGGGGTGGATCTGGTGACGTGCTCGGTGACCTCGTCCTCACTGCTGTCGGAGCGTGAGTCCGAACTGCCACCGCCCTCGTCTGAAAACAAATAATGGATATGTTAGTAGATATCGCGACGAAATGCAGTTTGAACTTTGTCCCTGCGAATTTACCGCAGGGACAAAGTTGTGGTCTGTACTGAGGCCGTCTGGAGACAGTGCTAGATACCTGTCTTGCCAAGGGGTATCCTGCTAATCAGTTACCGGGCTGCGGAGGTCAGATAAGCTGTCAATCCATATAAATTACTGCTATTCAGCTGTATCCAGTTAGACTTGATGTCAACCCCCCAACATTGGGATAAGGCTAGGCAGATTGATTAAACTTACTATATCTACGTGGGACACTCAGAAAGTTTTGCGAAACTAAAAAAAATTGTTCTATACGTACATATATTTTTATTAAATCTTTTCAAAGTACTTTCCACCAGCCTCTATACAAAGATTCATGCGCCTAAACCAGTTTTCAAAACACTTTTTCCAGTCCGCCGCAGACACCTCGTTTACAGCCTGCTCGAACGCAGCCAGCGCATCTTCCGGCGACGAAAATTGTATCCCTTTGAGCTGATTTTTTATTTTTGGGAATAAAAAGAAGTCACACGGTGCTAGATCAGGGCTGTAAGGAGGGTGACCCAGGAGTTTGACTGGCGTGCTGTCCAGGAAGTCCCTCGTTTTGAGTGCGGTGTGCGCAGGTGCATTGTCGTGGTGGAGCAGTAGCCCGCGGAGCCCTGTGTTTGGTCGCTTGTTGCTTATAACAGAGAAAACTTCTGGCAAACATTTGGTAGTATACCATTCGGCATTAATGCTTCTTTGATCCCGTAAGGGAATTGATACCAAGTGGCCAGTCAAATTAAAAAAGCTAGCGATCAAAATCTTACCCCCGCTTCTAGATCGCTTCACTTTGGTAGGCGTTGGCTCATTTTGAAACACCCAAACAGTCGACTGGCGCTTGGTTTCTGGGTCGTATTGATAAATCCAGGACTCATCACCTGTAACGATGTCGTAAACACGCCGAGACGAGCCTGCTTCAAATTTGTTAAGCATATCACGGCACCATTCCACCCGGGCCTGCTTCTGAGCATCGGTGAGGTTGTGCGGCACCCAGCGTGATACTATCCTCCTCACGCGAAGATGGCTGTGTAGAATCTCGTGAACGCTTCCCGATCCAATCTTCAATATGTGTTGAATCTCCTGATATGTAATTCGCCTATTGTCTTGGATTAAATTTTTCACTGCTAGCACGTTTTCTTCGGTAACAGCCGTCAAAGGGCGACCGCTTCTTTCGTCATCCCCCAAAGTTGGTCGACCGCGCTTGAATTCGTTATACCAACGATACACGGTTGCCTTGGAAGGGCCTTCATCCATGAATGCCATTTGAAGTCTATCGTACGATTCATCCGGTTTCAGGCGACACTTGAAATCGTATAAAATCATAGCTCTAAAATGTTCCCGGCGCAGATCCATATTTCAGTGAGACACAATACTTTGAATTAACTCGCAAAAAATGTGGAGGGAAATTTTGAAATTGGAACTTACTTATTTTTACTTATAAATAATCATATTTTCGAAAAACATTATAACTGGCCAGTCTCCCATATATAAAAACTTTTTTTCGCAATACTTTCTGAGGGGCCTGGTATTTATATACAAATTAATCCCTATTTCCCTTGGTCACGGCATCAAGTATGAATCCAGCCGTTCACGCGTCCCGACTTCGTTAATTCTTTTTTTATTATTGTTATTGTTAGAACATGGTTCTTAAAAAATAAAATCAAGAAAATAAATATTGGTAGGTAGGCAAGGTAGGCTTAGAGGTAGGGTAGGCATGTAGGTAGGGCAGGTAGGGTAGGTAGGATAGGCATGTAGGTAGAGCAGGTAGGGTAGGTAGCGTAAGGTAGGTAGAGTAGGGTACCTACTACCCTACCTGTAGGTAGGGTAGGGTAGGGTAGATAGGTAGGGTGGGGTAGGGTAGGCAGTTGACGGGATAGAAACCGCGGGCACAGGTAGTTAAGATATAAAAATACGTGATGAATGGCTGCATCACTTTTATAAAAATAAAAATAGAATACCAGCACTATTTCTGCAGTTTTCTTGTAGTAAAAAGTATATAAAGAGACTAACTGACCCCCGCGGCTTCGCTGACGTCAAAATTATAGCCTATGTTACTCGGGAATAATGTAGCTTGAAATAGGTGAAAGAATTTTTTAAATCGGTCCAGGAGTTTCGGAGCCTATTCGGTACAAACAAACAAACAAAAAATCTTTCCTCATTATAATATATATACTAGCTGTTCCCCGCGGCTTTGCTCCCGTGGACTACCCCACAGGACCCGTTTCGGGTTAAAAAAATAGCCTATGTCACTTAGGAATAATGTAGCTTTCTATTGGTGAAAGAATTTTTCAAATCGGTCCAGTAGTTTACAAACAAAAATATCTTTCCTCTTTATAATATTGGTATAGAAAAAATATAAAGAGATTAGCTCATTACATTCTTTAAACGTTCGGCTATATTGATTGAGATAGACAAAGGCAAGGCGGCGAATCTTACATTCTGTATCATTTACTAGAGCAAACAAACTCCCGTAATAGAACACATCAATTCAAGCAAGCAATAGCAACGAAAATACACGAAATCTGCTAATCCTCAGCAGCACCTGATCATCAAAACATTCTTAATGAGCATTATATTGTTGTTTACATTGGCAAATCTACACGGTTACCGTAAATACGTTAGACGCACCGTCTTCGCACCAATCACGTTAGACGATTAGTTTTGGGCAACGTTCTTGTAATACGACAAAAATCAAATTCTTTATTTAATTACGCCATTAAGCCACACTTTTGAACGACAAAAAATAATAATTTAATAGTAATAATAATTGATTCTTCCGTCCATTCGGAAATGTTGCTTATTATGGAGAAGAGTTGACAAGAAACTCCACAAATACTCTGTAAAAAAAAAATGTTTTAAAAAGTATTTGGTTACATTATTCTTGTTGAAAAATACATATATGTGAGAACGATGTAAAAAGCGCCTAGAGTAAAACAAACAATTAAAAACTACAATAAATAGGTAATAATTAAATAAATTAATAACAGGCCGAGCAGCAAGTTATGACCAATCCCAACTGATGGCGCCCGTTCACGAACATGACACATGGATCGGCACCACTCAGCTCAACAATCATGAAGGGAACCGAATGATCCAACACATGTGCCAACATCAGAGATAAATTAGAGAGAGCATGACACACTATCAACTGCCGTCGTATTAGAAAACGTTTAAGTAGGATTTCCTTTTGGGAACTGGAGTAACAAGCTTGACTAATTTAATACGCGTATTTTTTTTGGGAACGTAATTCTGTCAACTTGAAAAATCTGGATGCAGCATTTATGATGAAAACCAAGTGTTCTGAAGACAGAAGAGGCTTTGTATAACTGTGGACTGCTATATTATTTATAGTTTCATAGGATAAAGGTGGAATAACTAACATATAAAAAATATATCTGCTTAAGTGTTTGTAGACAGTAATCTCTGCAACTACAGGGATCTATTCGTTGACGAAGTTACGGGCCCGTCCGAAAGTACTCTGCAACTTTGGTGTGAACCCTACTCCGTAATGATGAAATTTTACGGACGGATAAAAACACATCGGGAGTAGGTACAACTGTCAAATTGTGTTGTCATTCATTAGTAGTTCGGGCTCCGATCGAATCATGTGTCCGTCCGTATGTGATACGGAGTAGAAAACGCCCGTAACGAAGGCCGAAACTACGGAGATCGTGCTAAATGATAAATGATAAATGATTTTATTTCTGTAAGTTGGTTTGTACAAACACTTTTACACGTCGATCATATTTTTTAAAACTAGATGAGGTCGGCGTTTCCTATCTGACTACTCTGAGAAGAAAGGCCGAAACAAACTCAGAGGTCACAGTCTCTTTTAAAGTCCTGACAAAATCTTGGTTCGATCATGTGATATGTGCGTCTCGCATCCAGCGCATTCCCGCAACCTTAACCAGGTCAGCGGTCCAACTAGTGGGACAGTGGCAGGCCTTCTAACGCATCGTCTGTCGGTTTGCGGTCGCCATTCCAGAACTTTTCTGCCCCATCGGCCATCCGTTCTGCGAGCAATGTGCCCTACCATTGCCACTTAAGTTTCGCAATTCTTAAAGTGTGTGAGTGAAAATTCTTTCTTTTTATTCTTTTCTAGAGTGCTTTTTATGATGGAAATAATGTAAGTTTGAAAGAGACGAGAGGAGCGCAGGGACTAGTATCATTGTATAATAGAATCATTACATTCAGTCAGAAATCAGTGATTTGCATCTAATAAAGGTACCTTTCAAAGTCTCGCAGCAACAGTGCTTCCGATCGAAATCCCTACTTCCATCTATAAATAAATGCTCCTAACAACACCAATGGAAGTATCGACAGTATTCAACGGCTTCGCAATAAGACTCCTTTTTCCCCGAACCTGTCAATCTGTTTAATAGGCACCGACAGCCAACAGGATACAAGAATATGCCTGACAAACGTTCACACAAACAACTCCCCGACTGACACAATTCTTCGTAATATTCTGAAGAGGGCGCGTTTCGAAGTGAGCGTTCGTTCACAGGCTTTTGTGATTGAAATATTGGATTGGACAAGCTCTGTTAACTGAATGTGAAATTCTGATATTCTAAAGACTGCAACCAATGGCTTAAGGCGCGCATTCCCTTGAGTAGCTGATTTTAAAATGAGAATCACGTCTACACGGCTAGTCGTACTTTATTGGAAAAAATATATGTTTTATTAGACCATTTTCTTAATAATTTCATCTGAGCAAATTTTGAGTTTTATTCGTATAACATTGTGTAATTAATTTGTAAAGTTATGTCTAAAACGGACAAAAACACGACAATCACAACAAAACCGCTGGGCGTATTTTAATGAAATTGACAGCATATCAAAGACAATTTAATTATCTACATTTTGATCTGAAGCTTTTTTTTTAAAGTCATAGAATAATAAGAAAAGTACAAAATCTACTAAATTTCGGGTCGCGCGGGTGTGAAACGAGTGCGCGTTTTGTTCCCTCAAGGTCGTTGGCGTTAGTCGTCGTCTTAAGGCGCTATATACGCCCCAATGTTAACGCAGTACTGGGCGTGCGCCCGCTCGATGCCAAAACGTTGTCATTTTGATATTAAACCTCCTTTTGAACAGTTTTGTTTGCAAAATATTATTTGATTTACATATGCTATGTTAGTTATGAAGATATTCCAGCCATCAATCTTTCTGTGTAAAAATATTTTTAAACATTCAAGTCGTTTTGGAGAAGTTTCCAAAAGATGCGAAAAAATATCGTGTTGCTAATTATTTTTTTAAAGCAAATCTAATAATTACAGAAAAAAACCTTGTGTTTAAAAATATTTACCTACATGATCAATTTTTTTTTTTTAATCTGGCCTTTATGAGGAGTATGCTTTAGAAAATTACCGTTTTACGGCACTAAAGGGTATGGAGGCCCTTAACCGTAGGCTAAACGTATATGGGATGAATTTCGTGTCGTCGTAACTTTCTTTGCGTCAAGCAGGCGGTTCATCTGATGGTAAATGGTCAAGGCAATCAGTAATTTCAGAAGCAGGTATCTGTTGCCCCAAAACTAATCTGAGATGTTTCATGTATCTGCAATTAAACTGACTCAAAAACTTTTAAACCGGCCCCCCACAGCAGATGAAATAAGCAGGTTAGTGACAGTACTTCCCCGGAGTTTTTTTGTGATGTGTTTGCTCTTAACTCCAGTCTAGGTCAGAGGTGACAGAGACAAGGTCGACGATGGAGTGAGCTTAACCAGAAGAAGCCTGTTCACTCTAAGTTTGAAGATATTCTGGTTGAATGCGTTCGGAAACACAGACGCAGGTAGTGATGGTATATATATGTCCGATGGTAGAAAGGGGTCTGGTGGGATGAGGTCGTGGAGTCCTTGAGCACACTCACCGAAGTACAGTCTGTAGAAGACCGACAAGCAGGCAACCTTGCGGCGATGAGCCAAGCTGTGAAGCTTGGCATTCACCGGCATTCATTCACTAGTTCAACGACGCCAATGAGCCTCTTAGCTCTGCGTTCCACCGAGTCAAGCGCGGCAAGTTGATATATAGCTGAGCCATCCCAAAGGTGGCTACCCAACACAAAGCTCCTACAGAAAGAGATTTTTTATATCTATGTAGTTGACCCTAACATGTGTAACTTAAAGCATAGCATTTCTACATAATTTCCTTAGCAAGTATTCCGTGACAACTGAAAGTGTATCATTCATTGCAGAGTATCACGCGCTAAAAGCTACTAAAAATACCCATTCAAAACTATTCTTATCATCTCCCAGCACAAAAGTACGACCTTATTCAATTTCAAAAAGGTATTTCATTTCATATCTCGTCCATTAAAAGCCGTGTTCCGAAACACAAATGTTTATCAAGCGTACGCCGGCAGCTTCCCTGGCGGCGAAAGCCTCAGAAGCGAACTTCACAACTTTGCCCTCCCGTTCCGGAAAGGAATTCAAGCAATGTGCTTTGATACTACAGTGTATTTGTAACAAATCGACCCGGTGTTCGCATGCAAATTTAAAGTGAAAAGATACTTCGAATAGCGTACTTTACCTACAAACGCAAACATGCTTCGAATATTTAATGCCGGGAGAAGATGCATACATGTTTAAACAGAGACTTATTTTAGTGCCAAGACTGACGAAGTCTGATCAAAGGAAAAACGGTACTTTGTTTTCTAGATTCTTTGAAGCAAATTCTTTTGGTGGTTCTTATCACAATTTTTCTGTGAAATAGTCAAATAACGCGATGCTTTGGCAACAGCTCAAATACCGCTGCAAATTTTTCCAATACTGCAACCGCTCAGTCCAATATAACTGGAGTAACGAGGATAAGAAGCAGTCTGAACAAGCTCTATGAAAACTTGACAAAGAATTCTGCAAAGATTGTAGAATCTCTGCTTTCGTTTAATAAAACATTATTGTACCAAGACCTTGTACAAAAGACAAGAATTTTACTGCTTCATAAAATGCACATTGTCAGAGTCTCGGTACTTTTACGAAGAATACTTTATTAGATACTCCTTTTAATTTAAATTCCATTTTACAACGTGAAACATCCTCAGACCTCTAAATAGTTTCTTCGATGAAATTGTCTTATTACAAGACGTACGTCCGATTATATTTGCTATCGGCATGACGAACTCGCCTGGGGTCTCCGTAATTGGCGATTCCGATAAGAATTTTAAATAAATGCTTCAGGATCCACCGGTTGTACACACACACAGTCTATGTACGGTATATGATAGTATATGAAAATAAACGCGAAAAACCCATAAGGAATCAATACTACGCACAAAATAAACTCCTGCAAGAACACCCCAGAAACACAACAGGACAGAGATAATACAAGCAACATGACAATGACAAATATTTACAAATCTCCAGCTTCCACTGTGAATCAACATCGAACACAAAGGAAACCCCGGACAACTCCCAGAGCTATACAAATAAATCCATCGCGTGGAACTTATCAGATGCAGACGAGAGAAACGGATATTGGCTGCGAGTCGGACATCCCTATTGACGGGAACATGAAGAGTGTTACCTTTCCGGTACATCGAGTACTCGTGTGATAGAGATTCGAGTACTCGTGTGATAGAGACTCGTGTATCATCGGAAACTTTGCTTCGATTGGCTCGTGTGTTTATAGACGTCGGTAGAACATAAATTCTAATTTGGGTCGCATTTGATTTGTGGTTTACAAGCGATTGGGTTTAATAGTACCACTGTTTCATTGACAGTTAAAGCTGGTACTTAAAAGTTTAAGTGATTCACCAAGGCTTTTCGACACGTGTATCGTTTACTTCTATTATTCAAGACATCACTGTCTCACATTGAGTATAAGTACTAACATAGATCATAAGATAAATTATTACTAATATCCCAGTTTGTAAGTATTAATATGGGTCATAAAATATGTTGTTGCTAACATCCTATAATGTTAAATGTTTGTCGTTTGTCAGTATGGACTGTTGTTGTCTGATAAATAATATAAAAAATCTTATAATTTCGGAGGATACATCTGGTTTTGGTCAGCCAGCTCGCGAATATGTATCCTCCGACTGCACAGCATGATTTTCGCCTTGTTTATGTGTTTTTAGTTAGCTTTTTAAGCAGTTGGGTTTTTGTTTTTTATTTATAACTTTTTAGTTATTCTTTTTCGAATTAGGTACATTTAAACATATAAGTGGTATATATTTTTGTAATCACCTCTTAAAACCCTTCACTATGAAACCTCATTCGACGAGATGGAAAGAAAAAAAAATTAGGATCCGCACAATATAGCGACTAAAATCCATCATATTTGTTTTTTTTTTTAACTTCACCTATCTAAGAACAATTAGGCGGTCAAGATGTATCTAACGATGTCACAATTAATATAAATCCGGCTAGCAGTTTGAAATATATGAGGTAATAAAGAATATTACATACAAGATAAGCAGGCGTGAAAAATACAACCCTTTCTTTGCAGTCGGGTAAAAAATTATAATATTACTTCGAAAAAGCAATTCAGATTTTTCAAGCCTTCGCGCCCGGTGATTGGCCACGAGAGCTGCGCATTTTTGAGGAATGTATGTTGCTGATAACATTTAGCGATAATGTTACTTCCATAAGTGAAATAATTATCTTCTTCAAACAAACAATTTTACCCCTTCTTCAGTCTAGATAATGATACCACCGCTGTGCACAAAAGGTACTCTATATTGGCTACTTGAATGTATCAACACAACCACCTTCTAAACCCAAACATACAAGCAGCGTATAAAAATATCGGAACCCAATACAAAAACACGATCACACCGCAACATCAGTGTAAAAATCACGTACAAAACATTACACAACCTCGTAAACACAGATCCCCTTTATTCTCACGCAAAAAAAAAGTAAAACACGGGCCATATTTTCCCATTTAGCGCCATACAAAATGCATAATCATCCGGAGACGGGGCCGCCCGGCCTGACCTACTTTCCTCGAGGTCAAGGCTTAGAACACAACCCTGTTGAGCGGTTAGCTGAACCAGACTAACCAGAACCACCGCGCTGTGACACCCAAACAAAAGGTTTGGGGGGAAAGGAAACTAGCAGAATGGCGACAGCTCATCTAAAGTTGGACAGATCCCAAATTGTAACTATCTGTTTAACTTGTCATGCTTTTGTTGTGCATTCTCTTGATACATACGGATGAATGTGTTTTGAGAGTGAAATGCTGGAGGTTATGAATAGCCGGCCGTTTGCGTGGGCATCTTGAGAGGTAGACAGATACTACTAAGTTCCTACATAGATTGGCAACGGTATCTATATTTCGGTCACTGATTGCATTTGCCAATTACTAAGACTCCACTGTCCGTCTGTCTGTCACCACGCTGTATCTCATGAACCGTGATAACTAGACAGTTGAAATTTTCTCAGATGATGTATTTCTGATGTCGCTATAAAAAATATACTAACAACAATTTAAAATAAATATTTAAATAAGGCTACCCATACAAAAACGTGTTTTTTTGAGGTTTTCACCCGCCTGCCGAAGGAGGGTAATGTGTTTATCAGTATATGTATGTATGTTCCTATGGGGCGTTCTAGAGACCAAATGCGTTGGCCGATTTTGATGATTCTTACGTCAATCGATTCGTCTTAACCCTGTGAGTGTCACATGCTACATTAAAATTATAAAAATAAAGTTTCTAGTTAGTAAAAATGTTAAAGATAAGTGCAACAAAGAGTATGATAAATTATTTCCCATCTGTAATATTATACCCATAGATAAAAAAGTAGAATATTTGATAGGTCTGGAATATTATTATAGTGATTATTATAAAGTAAATGTTAAAAACAAGTACAACACACGTAGGGCTAGAGAGAATAAACTGGTTCAACCACAGATAACAAATTATTACGGTAAGAGAACATCTAAGTATTTGGTACCTAAAGTGTTTAACAAAATAGATTTATTAAGAGAAAATGTAAAAATTAGTAAAGGATCACTTAAGGCGGTACCCCGAGCAAAACGCCGCGCAAGCCGTTTTTTGTGCTGTTTTTAGGAGCTATCTACTCGTTATTTAAAAAGAAATATCAATTAATAAAAATACATTAAATTTCTACATAATATTGATTCTAAAATGGTAGATTTAGTTTTTTTTTAAATGTTGTATATATTTCACTAATCTACTTCCAAAAAAACATAAAAATGAGAAATAATTATTGATATTATGCATCTCCTCGTAAAGTGTTCATTGATTATTTTTTGTACTAACACTAATGGATAGACAATTTAATAACGAACATTTTTGTAGAATTATTTTTTTCAAAAGACCAAAATTCGATTTTATAAAGATTTTATTCTAAAATCTGGGCGTATTCACTACTGTAATTCATGCGCCACCAGTGCCGCTAGACCAATAGGAATGCTCATATCGCATGCCGATTTTTTGGTCAGGGTACCGTCTTAAGACAAAATTAAAAAACATTATACAGGATAGCAAACTGAACTAAATAGGTACGTAAGATTTAACCATAACAGTATACTATTAATATATACGTAGTAGGTATGTAAGTGGTGCATTTGTGATGTAAAAGAGCGCCTCTCGCCATCAAACGTAAAAGTTTGGCGAGTTTAGAATTAAGTAACACCTCTGTATTAAAATATCATTGAATAAACAAATAATAAAAAATAAAAAAATAGATAAATGGCGGCTTTTGGGCGACATATTGTGGGGGCCCAATTTTTTTTTTGCCAAACCCATCGTGTGGAATATCAAAATAAAGGGTTTTAAGAGGTGATTTCAAAAATATACAATACTTACTTAATGTTTCATCATTCATCATTTCAGCCGAAAGACGTCCACTGCTGGACATAGGCCTCCCCCAATATTCATAGGGGGGGTTTTGCCATAATCGCCACGCTTGGCAGGCGGGTTGGCGCAGTATGGTTGTTATAGGAGCACAGAGAACGCTGCTGCCCATTCTCTGGTTTGTCCCTTAGTCGCCTTTTACGACACCCACGGGAAGACATGGGATGGTGAAATTCTTAACGTCCGGCACCATACGGAACACTTAATGTTTAAATTTACATAATAAAAAAAAACTAATAAGTTATAGGTAAATAAAAAAAGTTAATTTAATAAATCCAAAAACCCGACTGTTTAAAAAGCGAACTAAAAAGAGGCAAACAAGACGAAAATCATGGTGTTCAGTCGAAGGATACATCTGGTTTTGGTCAGCCAGCTCTCAGCTTCAGTCATCCTCTGACTTACGGAAACCTTCGTCCGAGAATCCGACTCGCACTAGGCCGGTTTTATTGGGTTCCGTAGCCAAATGGCAATAAACGGAACCCTTATAGATTCGTCATGTCTGTCTGTCCGTCCGTATGTCACAGCCACTTTTTTCCGAAACTATAAGAGCTATGCTGTTAAAACTTGGTAAGTAGATGTATTCTGTGAACCGCATTAAGATTTTCACACAAAAATAGAAAAAAAAGAATACATTTTGGGGGTTCCCATACTTGAAACTGAAACAATTTTTTTTTTCCATCAAACCCTTACGTATGGGGTATCTATGGATAGGTCTTCATAAATGATATTGAGGTTTCTAATATCATTTTTTTCTAAACTGAATAGTTTGCGCGAGAGACACTTCCAAAGTGGTAAAATGTGCCCCCCCCCCCCGTAACTTCTAAAATAATATATGATGTACATTACCATGTACCTAAACTTCGAACGAAAATTGGTTTGAACAAGATCTAGTAAGTAGTTTTTAGGGTTCCGTAGCCAAATGGCAAAAAACGGAACCCTTATAGATTCGTCATGTCTGTCTGTCTGTCTGTCTGTCCGTCCGTATGTCACAACCACTTTATTCCGAAACTATAAGAACTATGCTGATGAAACTTGGTAAGTAGATGTATTCTGTGAACCGCATTAAGATTTTCACACAAAAATAAAACAATAAATTTTGGGGATTCCCATACTTGAAACTAAAACTAAAAATATATTTTTTCATCAAACCCATACGTGTGGGGTATCTATGGATAGGTCTTCAAAAATGATATTGAGGTTTCTATTTTCTAATATCACTTTTTTCTAAACTGAATAGTTTGCGCGAGAGACTCTTCCAAAGTGGTAAAATGTCCCCCCCCCCCCCCCCCTGTAACTTCTAAAATAAGAGAATGATAAAACTGAAAAAAATATATGATGTACATTACTATGTAAACTGCCAGCAAAAATTGGTTTGTACCAGATCTAGTCTGTAGTTTTTTTTTAATACGTCATAAATCGTAAACCGCAATTTACCAAGTACGGAACCCTTCGTGCGCGAGTCCGACTCGCACTTGGCCGGTTTTTTGAATCAACTTTTTTGCGAGACTGGTACGAAACCCTTCGTGCGCGAGTCCAACTAGCACTTGGCCGGTTTTTTTTCATTAATCCTACTCCTGCTACGCTTATTTTAAAGAGTAAATATCAAACGTATTATCCTTTAAAAGTCAACCGAAAAAAAAATCGCCACATAAAAATACACTGCCTTAACTGAAATGATTTCGTATCGTGTTCAAACACAAACGCAATATTGGCCATTTCATATGCAAAGTACGCTTTGACTATACATCTGGCAAAATGCTAGACTGAAGTCTGGTCGTGAATGTTTAAGGTGAAGGATAATACTGTCGAAGCCTTTCCTTTCGCAATTCGTGAGGCAGGAAATATTATGCAATCAAAAACAAAGCCAACTATATGGCAAGAGTTATTTTGTTACGTACAAGCAGGAAGTATTAATTATTCCCCAAAACACAGATAATATAAAAGCGTACAGATGCCTCATCCCATACAAAGAAACCGTACCGACGTAACTAGCGTTTTTCTTCTGATTATACCGATTATTTTTTGTAAATCGATCGCGTTCGGTTCCGTTCCACGGCGATAGATAGATCACCATCTATATCGGTGGAACGGAACCGAACGCGTTCGATGTACAAAAAATAATCAATATTAATCAGTATAGAACCTCGACGGATAAAACCTGATCTTACAAAGGTCCCACTTTCCTTTTAATAACTAGTATCTTCTTCACCATGTCATCATGGTCATCATCATATCAGCCGAAAGATGTCCACTGCTGGACATTATGCCTCCCCCAAGCGTCTCCACATTGACCGGTGCGCCCTGCATCCAGCGGATCCCCATAACCTTCACCAGGTCACTGGTCCACCTGGTGGGAGCCCTTCCAACGCAACGTCTTCCGGTTCGCGGTCGCCACTCCAGAATTTTTCTGGCCCATCGGCCATCCGTTCTGCGAGTAATGTGCCCTGACCACTGCTACTTAATTTTGGCGATCCTTCGGGCTTTGTCGGTAACCCTGGTTCTCTTGAGGCTCTCTACATTTCTAATTCGATCACGCAAGGAAACCGCGAGCATAGCCCACTCCATTGCCCTTTTGGGTGACTGTAAGCTTTCTGATGAGGCCCATTGTGTCACAACAAACACTGGTCATAGACTTCCGCCTTGAGACACTGTGGGGTAAGTTGGACGAGAAGATACCGCGCAACTTGCCAAACGCTGCCCAGCCGATCGGGATTCGACGGTTGACCTCTTTCTCGAAGTTGGCCCTACCCCGCTGAATTGTTTGTCCCAGGTAGACATAGTCGTCCACAACTTCGAGCTTCACCATGTAAATGTATTAGTTTTATTTCAAAAATATTTCATTGGCGATAAAAGAACCCCTTCACCTAGTTTCGTATGTCGTGCTACAACGGTATAACATTAGTACATGTTAATTGTCATTCTGTGACACGATAACAATGGTTCATTCCACTCGGTTCTCACTTCTAATTAAAATATTCAAGTAATTGACTAGCTGTCGACCGAAACTTCGCTTGCATACAAATTTCATACCGTATTAGACCCACTGAGGGGTTCAAACCCTGGATTAGTCTGGCTTACTCCACCTTTTCGCCCTTTAAGGACCAGTTTATGTATGTGTCTAATTTTAAAGGACCGTACTTCTGTCGTATAGTTATCCAAGCTTAAATAGTTCGTCTGTATATTGTCTGTAAGTCATGGAACTGTCTATGAAAGATGTAGAGAAGGAATCCCTACTAATATTATAAATTCGAAAATAACTCTGTCTGTTACCTTTTCACGCCTAAACCACTAAACGGAATTCAATGAAATTTGGCAAGGGGATCGATGGTATCCTGAGGAAGGACATAGGCTACATTTAGTAAAAAAAAACAAAAATGTAGGTAGGATAGGGTAGGTAGGTAGAATTGGGTAGGTAGGGTAGGGTAGGTAGGGTAGGGTAGGTAGGGTAGGGTAGGTAGGGTAGGGTAGGTAGGGTAGGTAGGGTAGGTAGGGTAGGTAGGGTAGGGTAGGTAGGGTAGGGTAGGTAGGGTAGGGTAGGTAGTGTAGGGTAGGTAGGGTAGGTAGGGTAGGGTAGGTAGGGTAGGGTAGGTAGGGTAGGGTAGGTAGGGTAGGGTAGGGTAGGTAGGGTAGGGTAGGTAGGGTAGGGTAGGTAGGGTAGGGTAGGTAGGGTAGGGTAGGTAGGGTAGGGTAGGTAGGGTAGGGTAGGTAGTGTAGGGTAGGTAGGGTAGGGTAGGTAGGGTAGGGTAGGGTAGGTAGGGTAGGGTAGGTAGGGTAGGGTAGGGTAGGGTAGTTAGTCTAGGGTAGGTAGGGTAGGTAGGGTAGGTAGGGTAGGTAGGGTAGGTAGGGTAGGTAGGGTAGGTAGGGTAGGTAGGGTAGGTAGGGTAGGTAGGGTAGGTAGGGTAGGTAGGGTAGGTAGGGTAGGTAGGGTAGGTAGGGTATGTAGGGTAGGTAGGGTAGGTAGGGTAGGTAGGGTAGGTAGGGTAGGTAGGGTAGGTAGGGTAGGTAGGGTAGGTAGGGTAGGTAGGGTAGGTAGGGTAGGTAGGGTAGGTAGGGTAGGTAGGGTAGGTAGGGTAGGTAGGGTAGGTAGGGTAGGTAGGGTAGGGTAGGTAGGGTAGGGTAGGTAGGGTAGGGTAGGTAGGGTAGGTAGGGTAGGGTAGGTAGGGTAGGGTAGTGAGGTAGGTAGGTTAGGGTAGTGAGGTAGGTAGGATAGGGTAGTGAGGTAGGTAGGATAGGGTAGTGAGGTAGGTAGGATAGGGTAGGGAAGGTAGGTAGCCAGTTGACGGGAGCGAAGCCGCGGGCGACAGTTAGTTGAAGAATGTAGTGGTTCAGCTTTTGATGTTTGTAATCGCATGTCTTTTTCTTTTTATTAATGTTATGCTCGCGCTTGACCACCATCTCACCTGATCGTAAGCGATGTTGTGGTCGACGATGTCTATGGTTATTGCTCCAATGTCCAATACACATAAT
Source organism: Orthosia gothica (assembly GCA_949775005.1). Taxonomy (NCBI): domain Eukaryota; kingdom Metazoa; phylum Arthropoda; class Insecta; order Lepidoptera; family Noctuidae; genus Orthosia; species Orthosia gothica. Next base: position 7,262,009 of record OX459052.1, read on the forward strand.
ACGGAGTTCCGTATAATATAGCGTAACTATAATACAAGTGAGCAGTTGTGGCCCAGTGGTAACGCGGCTCGCAAGTTGTAGGTCGTGGGTTCGAACCCAAGCAGGAGCTCTAGTCTGTGTAAATTATTTAATCACAACTGCTCTCAAAAACAGTGAAGGAAAACATCGTGAGGAAACCGGCATGTCCTAGGACCAAAATTTTGAAAACGTGTCATTCATCTGTGTCCCAGACTCCCAGCAGTGGAAACATTAAAAGGCTGATGAAGATAATACTAGTGTTATCTATTCAATCGATATTTAGTGAAGTGAACGAATGTAATGTATTACATTCGTTCACTTTCATCAGTGAGTAAACAATGTATCGATCAGTGCTTAACCACAAAACCCAAAACCAATTCAAGTCAGTTTGCTTCAATTACAAATCTCATTCCATCATCGTCTACGAGAAGAATTTCTCACAAAGTCAACGCCTAAGCACGGAAATGTTTATGTAAGAGTCTAAGAGGCGGATAATTCAAAGATGCGGCCATTCGTATTCGCACACCAGCCTAACATAATCGGCACGAGGCCAAATCTGAGCCCTGGAGTTTTGTCACCACTTTACCATGTCAATACGGTTATCCGAACTTTCACATATACAGAGTTTCTGGCTCCGGATAAATGTGGCTGGTTCTATATTTATTTGCGCCGTACAGTACAACTATTTTCATAATGTTCCTCGGCAAACTTCGTATTTCCCCGATGAGTTCTCGCATTTTCGAGGCGGAGGGTCTCAGTAGCCACGGTAAAGCGAAGAGGAACCCGAAAAATAGCCGCTCGTCAGGGCGTTTGCCGATTAAGCCGACGACTTAGCGGCCAACAAGTAGGTTGCGGTTTGCGCCCATGTGCTGGTTCTGTTGCGTCGGTGATAAGGGGTTATCCCCAGAGTAGGGTCTGGGGATGGACAGCCGCGGCGTGTTCCCGGACGAGTGGCGCGTGCCCGTGTTCCCGCCATAAGCGGCACAGGAGAACACCGAGGAGTCACACATAACTGCGCTATCTCCCCGTGGTAGCGCAGTATGTATAAGCATTTCTACACGCTAAAATAAAAGTGTTAGACGATGGCTGAGATTAAGACATAAGAGTCTATCCAGTATATATGTCGCCGTGGTTTAATTTTCATCTTCACGCCGTCGAAGCAGCTGGCAAACACCAGTTTGTCATAAAATCGTATTAAATTGCAGTCCTTAATTAGTAAAATTAATAGAAGTTACTGGTTGATTAAAACTATTCACGTTTTATTTGCCTTAACTCTTAGGTACCTCGAGATGGTTATTGATGTTCCTAACGTTATTCAAACTGCCATTATTAACCAAAATGAAAGTAATTACAACACCCTAAAACATACTTTCACTAACTTGTGTCTGTGTACCGTGTAAAATGTTCTGCTACACGCCCTTTGTCTTCATCGCAAACTGTTTTCATTAAATTAAGATGTTACACGTACTTTTGCAACTTCAAAAGCGACTTAACAAACTTAATATTCACTTGAGTACATAGCTCACCCCCGACTACACACATTGGACCCAACGAACGCCAATATTGGCTCGAAACAACTGCGCAGCTATTGCGAATGGTGTTTTTCGTCGATCGACACACACTGGCTCCAACTATTTGGGTAAAGCTACTGCTTCGTACGTGATAAAACCCAGGGTGTGGTTAACATGGGGATGGGTCTGGGTCATGAGAGTCATGTAAGCGATTTATTATTTTTTTCACTACACGGCACTGTTACCAACTCCTAAGATCAAGATAAAATACCCCTAAATAACCTTTAAAGCAAAATTCAAAAGCCCCGAAAAAAAACCCTGTATGTGTACCAATTTAAGGGTATTGTTTAGATGAGCCTTAGGCCCAGTTTTAACCAATGGTTAAAAATACTAACTAATGGTTTTAAATTACGGTAAAATGCGTTTTTTCATAAATTTTTAGCCTATCAAATGGTCAAATAAGATTGTGAATTAATTAATTGACCATTTTTTAGACTCACAATTGATGATTAAACGCGTCTTACCGAAATTTGAAACCATTGGTCAACATATTTAAACATTGTTTGAGTTAATTAGGGATCAAAAAACTGGGCCTAAGGTAAATAAAATATGACACATTCTAACGAATTAAAGACTTACATTGTCAATAATTGCTAATAAATCGTTTAAGTTCCGACTTGGCGATTCATTCTACATTTCGGAATACTTGAGGTCATATTTATATTAAACAATTGTAACATTTTTACCCGACTGCCGAAGGAGGGTAATGTATTTATCAGTCTATGTATGTATGTTTGTTCCTATATGGCATTCCAGAGACCAAACGCGTTGGCCGATTTTGATGATGCATACGTCAATCGATTCGTCTTAACCCTGCGAGTGTCACAGGCTACATTAAAATTTTTCTTCCATACCCTTCGTGTGGGGTACCAAAATAAAGGATTTTAAGAGGTGATTTTAAAAATATATAACACTTATATCTTTAAATGTATCTAATTCGATAAAAACTAGCTAAAAAGTTTTAAATGAAAAAAGTTAAATAAAAATAAACCGACTGCTTCAAAAGCGAACTAAAAAGTTGTAAACTAGAAAAAAAACATGCTGTGCAGGCGGAGGATACACCAGATTTTGGTCAGCCAGCCCGCGAATATGTATGCTCCGACTGCACAGCATGTTTTTTTTCTAGTTTACGACTTTTTAGTTCGCTTTTGAAGCAGGCGGGTTTTTGATTTTTGGAGATGGGGTTAATGAAACGAATAACGAAGGATCCACCATCTCGTTTTAAAATGAATCGTGTCATCATTCAACTTTGCTGCATTTGAAGGGACAATCGTTTTCTTAGTAATGCATGAAATATTATTCATGCCCCTAAAAACAGATCTTTTTTGGGCCCAAACATGGATATTTTCAATCTAAATTTTGGGGCTTAAAACCCTAAGTTGGCAACGAGAATACACCTACATATATCATCCAGCATGTAACTACCAACTACAGCTTTACGCTTCGTAATTTCCGTCACAGATTTAAGCTCCCAAACGGAGTCTCCTGGGATTTTATTGAAAGGCAAAGTCCCGGGGGTTGATAGCAAAGACAAAGGGCCATCAGACAATAACGCCTTAAGCTTTTGATCCCCCTTGACGTCATTTAAGAGTATTCGTGAATGGAGGAAGATGCTGTGAAGTGTTTAAATATCTCTAGAGATATTATCAAAGGGATTTTACAAGGAACTTTAACATTTTGAAGAGAAATAAGGGGTACAGCCTTGGTAATAGTAGACGTAATAAATCATGTAGCAAAGCCCGTAACTTAAGACCACCTATCCCGACCCATGAGTGCCGTACGAGGTCACTATGAGGGTAATATGCAACAGACCCTGACGTAACTTCTTGCGCGAAAACAAAGGGGTATATAAGAAATGTCTATGGTCTTAATGTACTGATTGAAGATATAACTAGGCTATAAAGACCAAATCTGTCAGCTATAACTGAAGATCAATTCTTAAAGCGTCTTTAAGAACCCAAAGCTCTAAGCTTCGAAAGAATAAAGATCACAGTGTTTTAGCCTCAGACATACATCTAACTAGATAACGCAAGTCCATCCGATAATTCCGATTGAAAAGCTCAGGGGGGTAACCACAAGCTCTTAGAGTAAGGTTATTTTGAGATCGAGTAAGTGACAGATGTATACAAGTCAGATACATCTGTCCCTTACTCGATCTCAAAATAACCTTACTCTAAGAGCTTGTGGTCACCCCCCAGATTACGATCATCGATCGTATTTTCACTCAATTTTTAACCCCCGCCGGAAAAAGAGGGGTGTTATAAGATTCACGTGTGTTGCTTTGTATCTATGTATCTGTGTGTCTGTCTGTGGCATCATAGCGCCTAAACGGATGAGCCGACTTTTTTTGAAAGGTGATTTTGTCGACAGTATTCTTAGCAAAGTTTGAATAAAATCGGTTCAGCTGTTCTAAAGCTATGGGCGTTTTACTGTTTGAATCGGGGTGTTTTCGCAAGATAAATGTGTCGGGGGTTGTTTAAATTTTAAAATTTTACTTGTTTGGCACGTGAAGTTCAAACAATCTCGTCATCTAGTTAGATTTATATCTGTGGTTTTAGCACACAAACTTGAACGATCTAGGGATGATAGATTTATCTGGAATGTACAGAAATGCCGTAGAGGCATATTATAGTTTTCTTGTGGGAAAGTCAACTGGATATCAGATAACGAGATTCCCAGATATTGAATTTCAAGTCAAAGCAATCAGTTGAGCGTAGAGGCGAAACAGATAAACATTATCACTTTCTTCAGCGTACTCGTAAAGTTGAGAAAATTGATGGACTTAAGACGGTACCCTGACCAAAAAATCGGCATGAGATATGAGCGTTCCTATTGGTCTAGCGGCACTGGTGGCGCATGAATTACAGTAGTGAATACGCCCAGATTTTAGAATAAAATCTTTATAAAATCGAATTTTGGTCTTTTGAAAAAAATAATTCTACAAAAATGTTCGTTATTAAATTGTCTATCCATTAGTGTTAGTACAAAAAATAATCAATGAACACTTTACGAGGAGATGCATAATATCTATAATTATTTCTTATTTTTATGTTTTTTTGGAAGTAGATTAGTGAAATATATACAACATTTTAAAAAAAACTAAATCTACCATTTTAGAATCAATATTATGTAGAAATTTAATGTATTTTTATTAAATGATATTTCTTTTTAAATAACGAGTAGATAGCTCCTAAAAACAGCACAAAAAACGGCTTGCGCGGCGTTTTGCTCGGGGTACCGCCTTAAGATCGTCGGTCAGTAGGCCAATATAGATAAGAGAGAGAAAACACGTGTTTCAAAGATAGCATTGCATTCCTAAAATGTAGACACAACAAACTTCAATATTGAAGGCTTCCGTGATACCGAAAATATTTGGTATTCTTCCAAAAAGTGATTCATAGCTCTGTTTTGATTTTGAAAAGAACAATCGGGTCAATAGGTAACGAATCGTTTCCAAACTTTTGGCATTCTTGGAATTTTGGCGTTCCGTATTCAGCAATCACAAAAGAGAGAGTTATACCCGAATTAATTTGAACTTTTTTGGCCTTTTGGCATTCTTCAACAAAACAATTTATTACAAAGGAGAGAATTGTTTTGCTTTAACATTCAGAAAAGCCAAAGATACTTGGATTATTCAATCAATCTGGCCTTTCCCCGACTTCAGTTGTGGTCGGCTTCCAGTCTTAAACCGATGCAGCTGAAAACCAGTATTTGTCATGGAGCCATCTGACTATTACAACCCAGTTTCTAAGTAAGGAGCAGTGGTGGCCCAGTGGGCACCAGGCAAGGCCAGGTGGAACCCAGGCAGGCACTTTACTTGGTGTAAATTAATTCATCACCTCTCAAAACGGTGAAGGAAAACATCGTGAGGAAACCGGCATGTCCTAGAACCAAAAATTCGAAGACATGTAACATCCACCAACCCGTACGGGGCCTGCGTGGTGGATTATGGCCCATCCCCTCTCACAGAGAGGAGGCCTGTGTCCCAGCAGTGGGAACATTAATAGGCTGATGGTGTGATGTGATCTAAATAAGACGATATTCCTTGGGAAGACTGATACTTCATCATTATCATTTCAGCCGTAAGACGTCCACTGCTGAACATAGGCCTCCCACAAGCGTCGCCACATTGACCGATCCCGTGCATGTCGCATCCAGCAGATTCCTACAAGCTTAACCAGGTCATCGGTCCATCTAGTGTGAGGCCTTTCAACGCAGTGTCTTCCGACAGAACTTTTCGGATGACCATCCGTTCTGCAAGCCCTGTATGTGCCCTGCCCACTGCCACTTAAGTTTGCAAATTCATCAGGCTATCTTTACAGTCGTGTTGGCCCAGTGGCTAAGACCTCGCCTCTAGTGCTTGAGGTCGTGGGTTCAAATCCGGGCAAGTACCAATGTGATTTTTCAAATATGTACTTGCTAAGTTTATCTTGGACATCACAGGCAACGGTGAAGGAAAACATCGCGACAAAACCTGGATTTATATATAGTTAATGTAAATCTGAAATAGCCACGTCAGAGGCCTGTGGGGTTCCCAATCACCAATGTTAACGCAACCAATCTACTGGCCGTGCGCCCTCTCGGAGTCCAGAATATCATTACTGAAACTCTTTTTGTGCAGCTCTGTTAGCAAAATATTCTTTAATTTACATATGTTATTTTAGTTATGAAGAAATTCTAGCCATCAATTTATCTGTGTAAAAATATTTTAAACATCCAAGACGTTTTGGAGGAGGATCCAAAAAAACTAAAAAATATCGTGTTATTAATAAAAAAAAATAAAGCAAAACTATTAGTTACACGAAAAAACCATGTTTCACAAATAATGTACATGAATCAATAACAAATATATAGTTTTTTTCAAACTTTTAACCTAGCCGTTGCTAAGGAGTTATATGCTTTAGAAAGTAACCGTTTTGAGGCACTGAAGCGGTGGAAGGCCCTTAATTAACTCTGACACCAGAGGTTGCCACATCCTCACACGTAAAAGAAGATTGGGCTATGTCAGTAACTTTAGTCCTCCTGCGGATATCCTTATTTCTGATGCAATCACGCAAGGTAACTCCGAGCATAGCCCTCTCCCTTTGGGTAACTTGAAGCCTTCTGATGAGGCTCATTGTGACTAATTGTGAGCGACCACGTCTTGTTCCAACTAATACTAGATTTATCCTTAATGCTAATACTAGATTTTATCTACACCCATGCTATAAATCCTCTATAAAAGTTCTTGAAACAGTTAGCTTATTGCCAACATTAAAACAGCCAGTGTCATTGTAACCATAATATCATCCAAACGGACTGTTGACGGACATGTTATAATGTTGTACTAAATTTCATAATGCAACTCCTTTTTTACTCATCGAACAGCCACATTCTCATGGCATCTTTATGAATTTCAAAAAAAGAACATTGTCAAGCACGCGCGTTTCACTACCACAGCGCCGTAATATGAAAAAAACTTATCCGAATTTTTGATTTGACGTCGTATCCCGCCATTTTTGTTCAATAATAGTATTGAAAAAAAAAATTTTTTTGATTACAAAAATGAGTGATACAAGCTTTGATAACACACCACCAGATATTTCTAATGCAGCAAAGGAACCTAACCTAACCTAACCTAACCAATTATTACCAGAAAAGTCGAGAAAACATTATTTAAAGACGTACCAAAATTTCATGAATTGGAAAATATCAAAGAGTAGTACATGATTTTCTGAAGATATGTGCTATTAGTATATTTTCAAGAATTATCAGAAAAATTTAAATCTTCATCCCTATGGATCTTCTATTCAGTGCTGAAAAGTACGCTAAGTATTAATACCCTATGGTTTCAGAACCTTTATAGAGGATTCATATCATGGGTGTAGCTAAAGTCTTGTATGCAACTGTTATAATAAGGTATTAAAACACTCATGTGATACTATTATCTCATGAGTGAATAAACCCACATTCGTGTTTTAATACCCCTTATTATACAACAGTTGCATAAATAACTATTGCCACATACCACTTTAAAGTCCTAACACCTTACACTGTCCGCTAAAAGGGATCATCAAGGCTTCATTGCTCTTGAGCAAAGGGCTCTAATTTTCCGATTGGACGATATTTGAGGAATCTAATTAACACCACGTCATAAACGGGATTACGGCGGCACGTGCCGTGGGTTGTGATATAATACGCGTTTACAGCATGTGCACATATTAACGACCGCAGGTTTACGGTTTGTTTGTGAACAATGTACTGAATATTATAAGTGACGCGAGTACGAGGCTTATTTTTTGCTTTTTATTGATTTATGTGTCGTGGGTTTAAAACAAATATAAATAATTTTTTTTTTTTTTTTTCATGCGTTTTAAACTACATATATACCTAGTAGTCATTAGATTTCACCACTTCCTTCATTGACCAGGGGGGTGACCACAAGCTCTTAGAGTAAGGTTATTTTGATATCGAGTAAGGGACAGATGTATATGACGTGTATACATCTGTCACTTACTCGATCTCAAAATAACCTTACTCTAAGAGCTTGTGGTCACCCCCCTGTACCTTTTCCAGCCGTTTGCGATTCGTCTGTTTATTTCCCTGGTAGTCTGGTCTTTATAGGAGATGATCTGGCCCAGGTATATGTATTCTTCCACATATTCAATAAGTTGGTCATCAATTGCTATTTGAACTGGTTTGGAGTTTGTTAGTAATTTGGTTTTATCTGTGTTTAGTGATAATCCAATTTTTTTATTCTCATTGCTAAGGTCTTGGATCATTCTCTCCAGTTTATGTGGTTCTTCTTCGAACAAGACAATGTCATCAGCAGACCTGAGGTGGTTCAGTTTCCTTCCATCGATGTTAAGTCCTAATAAGTCCCAATCAGTTTTCGGAAGACATTTTCCAAAACGGCGGCAAATAGCTTTGGAGACAGTGGGACAACTGAAGAGGAGATGGACAGGCCATATGTTTCGTAACCCACAGGAAAAATGGAGCAAAATTTTGACTGACTGGTATCCTAGAGGAGGAAAAAGGAACAGAGGAAGACAGAGAAAGAGATGGGAGGACGAATTAAAATTGACAGCAGGTCCTAATTGGAAAAGAGTCGCTAGAGACAGAAAACAGTGGAAACTGTTAGAGGAGGCCTTTGCCCGGAGGCACACTGAATTGAGAGATATACTTTAAAAAAAACTTAATTAAAAAAATCAAAAACCCGACTGCTTCAAAAGCGAACTAAAAAGTCGTAAACAAGGAAAAAATCATGCTGTGCAGTCGGAGGATACATATTCGCCGGCTGGCTGACCAAAATCTGGTGTATCCTCCGCCTGCACAGCATGATTTTTTCCTTGTTTACGACTTTTTAGTTCGCTTTTGAAGCAGTCGGGTTTTTTGATTTTTTTAATTAAGTTTTTTTATTTATAACTTTTTAGTTAGTTTTTTCGAATTAGATACATTTAAACATATAAGTGTTATATATTTTTGAAATCACCTCTTAAAACCCTTTATTTTGATACCCCACACGATGGGTTTGGAAAAAAAAAAAATTTGGGCCCCCACAATATGGCACCCAAAATCCGCCATTTTTCTATTATCCAATTTTAATGTAGCCTATGACACTCGCAGGGTTAAGACGCATCGATTGACGTACGAATCATCAAAATCGGCCAACGCGTTTGGTCTCTGGAACGCCACATAGGAACAAACATACATACATACATAGACTGATAAACACATTACCCTCCTTCGGCAGTCGGGTAAAAAGAGTCGCTAGAGACAGAAAACAGTGTAAACTGTTAGAGGAGGCCTTTGCCCGGAGGCACACTGAATTGAGAGATATACTTTAAAAAGAACTGGAAAGAACTACAACTGAACAAAGAATCGAAATTCAGGATGGAGAGGCTTATATTATTATACCTAGTAGAAGACACGCTCCAATCAACAATCTATTGAAACACGTAATAATGACACGATATCTTGCGAAAAAACCCTAACCTAACCCGAATTTAATCAATCATAGCTAAGAACACTCTCGAGCGCGACAAAGTCACCTTTCAAACAAAAAACACAAAATCAAAATCGGTTCATCCGTTCGGGAGCTACGATTCGGGAACACACCGTCGTTTTTGCGTTGGGGGTTAAAACGAATATTCATTACAGAAGCACGTAGGTTAGTAATAACAGCTGCACGGGTCAATCTTTAAATTTAAGCAACGCTTGCCAAGGTTGATGGGTGACCACCCACTCGGAATTCCATCGGAAAGCACACTAAACCCTTGGTCCTAGTCCCAGTTGTCATTCGAAAATCTATGACAGTCGGTATTGTAGTCAGACTCAGAACACCCTGATCCTGACCCTGACATGAGTCTTGCCAAGGGGTATTGTTATACCCAGTAAATGATAAAAGATTTTATTTCTGTAAGATGGTTTGTACAAACACTTTTACATGTCGATCATAGTTTTTTAAACTAGATGAGATCGGCGTTTCCTATCTGACTGCTCTGAGAAGAAAGGCCGAAACAAACTCAGAGGTCACAGTCTCTTTTAAAGTCCTGACAAAATCTTGGTTAGATCATGTGAATACCATGTAGATTGATGTCCGAAATCGTCTTTTGAGGAAAGAACCAGCCAAATTGAGTAGACCTGTCCAGTCAGTGCACGCATTTGTCAATAACCTTGCAGCTCAACTCAGAATTTAAGGAGCTCAACGATTCGACGAACAATACCAAAGAAAGGACATTCGGGTAGGCCGCATAAATTACTCAAACTGCCAGACCATGATTAAAAATAAAAAAAGAATGATCCACATAGTCTTCACATTCACAATAAATAAAATAATATAATATAATGTGGATGTAGTGGATGTGGTGTTGGGATAGGCAGTCCCTCCATGTAAAATATTGGTTCTCAGAAGCAGCCGGTTAAACTTCAAACCGACACCAAAATAGTTGGGAAAACGTTATCTGCCATTGATTTTATAAACTAATATCACTCGAAAGTCCATGACTTTTTTTTTTGGGACAGTCCCACCGCACTATTTCCAAACCACTGCAACTCCTGAAAGCCAGAATCAACAGTGACAACCACCAGAAAAACCCCGAGGCAATGAACCTCGACGAAGTCCCAGAGAATGAATTTAACTGTCTTGGATCCCGCAACGAAATTATTCAGAAAAAAATAATGGAGGAGTAGGAAAATAAAAATCCACTTCCCTCCATATCAAGCAGGAGACAGAACAAACAAGCCAATATTATAGGCACAAAGTGTCGTTTACAATTGGGATAAGCCCAGTTGCCTAGCACCACGGATAAAAATAGCATTAATATTAATGGGTCCTAAGTCCTAACATTGTGTGCTTGTTATATTTGATTCCAATAATAGGTATGGCAAAAACGCTTGAACGCACGACAATTTGTTCTAGTTTCCACAAGGTACCCGTATAGTAAACAACTCCTGATGCAGCCTGCACATTATTCAACATAATATTGCGTTCATTCTGCCAAAGAATACACTCCCAAAGGTCATGACTATGATTACAGGCTTACAAGAAGACTTTACGAGAATAATTTTAAAGGCAGTCCATTCGACTCCACAAGTAAATTGCTCAAGTTTATCCCAACGAACGGTAGTGAAAAAGGTTTTCTGCGACACTGGGGTGTTTTCCGGCCCCTTTTTCAGGTTTCATATTGCTCAAAGAAACTGTCGGGACGCTCATTAAAAAGCACACCGCTTTTCCAGCCAGGATATTGCGAGTTCCTGGCAATTTGCAGCGTTTACCTTTGAACCTGTATACCTTTGAGATTTGCTTTGGCTTTACTGCAGTTTTATATGAATTTACCGTTTGAGGGTTTGAAAGCAGTGGTGGCCCAGTGGTAACGGTCTCGACTTACGTGTCGTAGGTCGTGGGTTCCAACCCAGGCAGGCACATTACTTTGTGTAAATTATTCCATCACCACTGCTCTCAAAACGGTGAAGGAATAAATCGTGAGGAGACCGGTTGGTCCTAGAACCAACAAATCTAAGACATGTGACATCTAACAATCCGCACTGGACCCACGTGGTGGATTATAGCCCATTCCCTGTCACAGAGGCCTGTGTCCCAGCAGTGGTAACATTAAGAGGCCGTTGATGAACTTCAAATCAAATCAAATCATTTTTATTTGCTCAAACATGAGTATCATACATACATAACAAATTGTCAGCATGAAGAGGTGTTAGGATACAGAATTATAGAACGTCATGTTTACCTTGGAAAATGGCATGCAAATATTAATAAAGAATACAAATCAAAATACTTAATAGAATGTCATATTTAGTAAAAATATAAAAATTAAATAAATGTTGTGTAAATGTCAATAAAATAATACAAGTCAAAATTATGCTTATAGAATGTCAGAGTAAAAATAAAAAAATAAAGATATTAAAAAAATAAATCAATTCAAAATAATCATTCTAGAATGTCAATAAGAATTATTAAAAAATGTCATGATATTAAAATATTTAATGTGTAAAATGAAAATGTCGTGAAAAATCGTGCAGATTTCAATAAATAGTACAAATCAAGGATGTGATACTAGAATGTCAGAACATAACAAAATAATAATAAAAAAAAACAAGATATTAAAACAATATGTCAAAACAAAATAATCATTCCAGAATTTCAGAATACAATTTTATAAGAATAACAATACCATAATCAATAACAATAACATAAACATTCAAAAGGAGTCCGTCAAAAAGTCATTTATATTATAATAACACTTGTCTGTTAATAAATTTCGAATCTTATTTTTAAATAGATTTGTTGTCATAGCTTTATATGACTGTGGTATTTTGTTATATATTTTCGCGGCCATACAAAAAAAGCTTTTCCCCATGAGGGCAGTTTTTGCCGAGTGCAAACAAAGTTGACTATTGTCACGTCTTTTGCGTGGAAAAGTGTCAGATAGTCGTGGAAAGTGTTGGGGGTTTGCCTTTACAAACGATGCAACTTCAAAAATATATAAAGAGGGTAAAGTCAATAACTTGTATTTTTTAAACAATGGTCTGCAGCTTTCTGTCGATTGTAACTTCGTGCGGCTATTTGTAAATCTTTGACAGTCGTTACTTAATGTCTGACTGTATCCATTCATTCCAGGGGGTATTGTATTAACCAGTAACTGGTATGTGGAGTACAGATAGGCAGTTGGGCCATGTATGATACTGGTATTCAATTCAACGGCATGCAGTTAGACTAGAAGCTGGCCCCAAAAAAGTTGAGAAAAGATTTGGCAGATGATGATGATGATTTGGTTTTCCGCAAGGCCATACGTTAAATGCTGGGTTGTGGAACATGCGAAGCCTTTTACGCAAAAAAAATACTAAAGCCCGTATACCGCAGCATGACTCCAACTCAACTCCAAAACGAAAACTCATATTGACAGTTATAACATGTTATAAATTGACATCAACGTCCTCGACTCGTAACATATATGTCAAGCAGAATAATAATTTGCCAAACGCATTTGAATGCTAAGTCGAGTACGTTAATCTCAAAAATAAAAAGCCATAACTATCAATTTTGAGTTCAGTTGGAGTCATAGAAGTAACACAGCCACACACACACACACACACACACACACACATAGCGGATCTTAGTGTATGAAGTTGGCTCTGCCAAACATTGCGCAAGAAACAGTTTGTTATTGAGTATACTGCATAGAGTAAGCGAGATAGGACGATGCGACAAACGTAAGCGAGTGAAAGAGACAGTTATACAATGCTATCTTCATCTTCAACATTGGACACAAAAATAGCTACTGCGCAGGGTCTTGCAGCCAATTCAAGACACAAATATCCGTTGTGAGTATTATATATGGGCCTAAGATACAGATATACCTAGTTATATCAAATCAAACAAAAATGTACGAAATACGCGATGTAGCGGCCCCTAATGGAAAGAGCGAAGTTGTAAGGACAAATTGAAGAAATTGGATTAATCCATTGCCTTTAGCCAATTTGGGGTTCGAAGAAAATGTAGCCTACCCTAAATTTGGTATTGAACAGAGTCGTTACATTTCAAACATTGCTGTTATTGATGATATTTCAAATGTTATTCAACAAAATTCGATTATAACTACAGACTTGCGCTCTAATATTGTTACTTTTAGATTTCTAGGACAGAAAACTTTATGTATCATCTGTAAAGCTTTATCTAAAGAATACCTTTTTCCCACGACTTCGCACCCGTAGTCAATTCCAGAGGATCCGTGCGTTTCAACGGGATAAAAAGTAGTATTAGGGCATGTAGGCTACGCACTACATCCGATCCGTGTCCGTGAAATTTCAGTTCCTAAGTAGCCGTAGTCGCCTCAAAGAGAGGTCAGCAAAGTGACGGGGCCTGATAGGGCCGATGCCTGTCTGGGTCGCGGATAAATTTGAAAGAGAGTTACCGCGGCAAGCAACTGAAGGAACACGTTTGGGTTTTAGTCAGTAAAAGTCTGACACGAGCGGGAGAAGGGATTGGATGATTTCCAACACAAAAAAAAAAAGAAGTACCCGTCGTACTTCTTGTAGGGAAGCTTACGCACTACAGTACATCCGAACTCTATCCGTCATAGTTTGTCATAATTCAAAACATTTCGAACTTGGAACTCAAATCACGGACACGAATCACGGACGAGGACTCGTAGTGCGTAACCGACCTTAGTTATCATTCTTCTGTGTAGTGCGTAACCGACCTTAGTGTATCATTCTTCAGTTTCCCAGCTCTGAATTATCGGAGAATTAATGTGACAAATTGTCAAGCACGCGTTGTCTGCTGTGATTGGTTGAATGAATTTTCAACAGCCAATCACAGCAGATAACGCGTAATAATAATACTCCGATAAATTAGAGCTGGGCAACTGGAGGTTAGTGTATCATTTTACTAGCGAAAGAATTTTCATAATTGGATCACCATTGCCATTTAGTCTGAAATAGCCAAGTCAGAGGCCTGTGGGGTTCCCAGAGACAGCTTAATTAACTCTGACACCAGAGGCTACATCACCACACAAAAAGAAAAAGACCATTGCCCGCGATTACCTTTTACAAACGTAACTAAAGAACAATTTAAGGTACTTCTATTAGCTTGTGAAGTTTCGTCAGAAGGACCAACTTAAATCTTTAATGCGGTCTTCTAAATTCGCTGCTCTAAATACTGCTTACATTAGAGTCTCGTAATCACGCGTAGGTGTTTACCTTTACAGTTGAAATGGCGTCTATTTCGTAATCCAACAAAGACATATGGCCAGTAACAAATCGTTGGAACACATTAGTACAAAAACAGCAGAACGTATCAGTTTGCGTGAAGCATGTTCAATCCAGCGAGACGAATTTATAACGTTAACCAAAGAGTATTAGTAGGTATGTATCTTGAATATCACATACTTTATTAGGTTTTAGGGGGAGATACTGTGGCCATTACTTTAGCAATACGTTGTTTTTAGGGTGGAAAAGTGTGAGAGGGACTCACAAACACCGTACTGGACAATTCATAAGCAACCGCACATCGCAATTATCTAGTCCAGAGAACGACGTTAAAACGTAATCTATCATCAAATAAAAAAGTTTCTCCGAATCGAAGGACCATATAATGCAAGCTGAAGTATTGTTTTTAACCGTCTCTAAATAATCAACTCGCGAAGAAACTAGAGAAAGCCCATAAAATGCAACAAAACATATCGTTTCTGCCAGTCTCAAACTGCGCAAACTAAGGACAGGCTAGCGCAGATTGTAAATGAAAGGGTCTCACATCTCAGGAGAACCTCACACAAAAATACTTAAGAACGAATAACGACCTATAATAAAACATTTATCTTTATGGTTTACGTTCAGTTAACCATTTACTAATCTTCAACTGTCGTACTTAAATAGAAATTTGGCAGGCTCCGATCATTATGTAGAATACATTACCCAAACAATAGTCAAATAAGGTTCGGCTCGTTTTAGCAATGGACAATAATCAGAAGCGTTTCTAATCAGTTCACGTGAATTATGAGAAGACGGATGTTCTGTAGTTCTGTTTATGGCAGACAATGAGTGGCCCTGATGTGAGCCGCTTTGGGATTTAAGCGATGTTCGTTGAAATTGGACTGAATATAACTCCTTTCGTGAAGTCGTGTCATGGCTTTAAAAGCTTTGCCAACTCTTATTCGTTCTTCTCTTACTCTTTCGTGTCGATTGACTACTCAACCAGTTCCGAACAGTATGAGGCTACTTGGACAGCTTTGTGATAAGTGTGACAAGTTTAAATCCTGGAAAGTGCATGTGGTTGGGCATTTTGGGCAGAAAAGGGAAAGAGCTCCACAATGCTACTGTGTTTGGGATGGGTCTATGATACTCCATTAGGTCAGGTTGTTTATATAGCGGACAACCGGGGCCTTCACTCGGAGGTGAAAAGATTAGATTATCAGCAAGGTAACAGCAAGATCTTAGCAGGGTGGTTGGTAGCAGCAGGTTAAGTATTGCCGAGAAACAAGATAAATGGCGTGCTATTGGAGAGGACTATGCTTAGAAGAGGTATGCTGTAAGCTGATGATGAAGGAAAGTAGCAATGCTGCATATTCGGGGAGACTCAGATGAAAAAGCATCCGTACTCTACCATAATCAAGAATGCTCTTGTAGTGCATCTCCAATATACAATAGTTCGCTTCGCTTGGTTTTACCTTTTATGTCCGCTGTTTTTGCAGGGTTTGATCGACCCTCGAGGTTTATATAAAATGGTCCAGTGTAAATAAAGAACCAAACGGGCTAAGTTAATGAATTACTTCTATGACTCGATAGAAGTTTCCCATTGAAGGGTCTTAGCAATACACGAATAATTATGAGATCATACAGAAGAGTTGAAAATCAGTACTGCAACAATGATAGTACCTGCAGTAGTATAAACAGCGCGGAACACAAAACGGAACATCCAGAAACCTTCCAAATATGCAGCCCAATATTCGCAGAAAACGATTATCCGGTGTATAAGACTCCAATTGGGAAGTAAATTCAGGTAATGTGACGTTTTACGATAAGCCCCGTTCTTTTCAGAAGAAATATTACACGTTTAGGCGATCATAAAACTTGAATACAGACGATTAACTCCTCAAAAGGTCCTTTTTGCCTGACGAAGGTCATAGGCATTTGGTTAACTGGATCTACTAAGGTCGTATTATTGAATTCTCGTGTTCTTGAGGTATATTTGAATGTGCCAATGCAGCGTAAAGGATGTGATACATGTTTCTAGCTGATATTTTTGTGTTTCTAATGGTTTGGTTGTCTTTTTAACACATCCCCAGAAATAAGGCTTATTTATTATGATTTAAATTGGCATACGTTTTAGATTTTCCACTTTGGAACATTACTTTCTAAAGGAGTTGTTTTATGGCTGGGCGCCACGGTGGAATGTCTCTTAAAAGTATGCTAGTATTACCTTATTATAGTTTAAAAGTTAAGAATAGTTCAAGCAGTAATGAAAGAGAAAATATCATTATTTGTAGATGCATCTCAAAACATTCATTGATCGGCAGTACAGTGTTGTACAACATAGTGGCGCCCAACTGGGACTATTTTATAAACCAGTTAAATTACAACATAACTCTACCAAATTATCAAGTAAATATTATTTAACAGTTCTCATTAGCAGTAAAACAAAATATCGCTCCCATTTTATAGACAGCACAAAATTACAACAACAGCCAGCGAATCATTAAATTTTATAATGTCGCATTACGTAATCCGTACCTACATTAAAATGAAGCGCAACAAGTAAACGAATGCTACAAGTTTCATACGTACCTACACAGCAAAAACCGAACCAGCTACATTTTTGTACGACACCACTAATTCAATTAACTGTCGAACACAAAAAGACACCATCACATCAGATATGAAACATAACAAATAAAATAAAAATTCGAAAGTAAAAAACTGGAATCAACCGAAACTAAGGAAGAACTAAACGTTCGATACTTGAAAAAATCATTTTTGGACAAGAGTTCTTATTGAAATTATTTTTTAAATAATATTTGAGAGGCTCGCGTGCGGAATTCGCGAATATCGTGTATTTTGACAGGCCCAGCTTGCTAGGGAGCAGCCTAGCCTTTGTACGGGCGAGGCTGAGGGCGCAGGCGCGGCATCGATCCCTCTGAAGCCTTCCAGTGAGGCACGGAGTACGTAACTACTCGATACTTCACTCCCCAAATTCGTCACGCATCGAACTCACACAAGCTCACCGCTATTTAACATAGAATACTTCGTTGACGTCACTAAACCTGCGAACGGTTCTCTCAATCCCCCGCCAAAATCTGTGTCATCAAAGTTTGCGTATGTGTGCGAACAATGAACGAATAATAGAGGAAGACAAGTGAGCCTTTTAATAGTTATCTGTGACTAAGGTAAAGTATTCAACACCCTCAGTCGATTGAGGGGCGCCCGAGAGTCTGGTATGCGACCAACTTTTGGGCATTTTGTAAACATGAGCAGAATGATCCGATAATGTTATTTTATTTTGCGGATAGCTCAAACCTTCAAGACTGAGGGGTTGGGAGATGTTATATCCGAAGTTTACACTTTTGAAGCTGGAATATAGTGCCAACGTAGGATCCTCAATCCAGAATGAAATAGGATGTTGCGGTGCTTTTTGGGAGTCTCCGATATGATTTTAGATATGTAATCAAATTTCATCATGACCTTAGTTAAGAAATAAAACTCACTGGCTTTGTTTGTTTATAGGCCCACTCATATAATGTACGATAGCTTCTTCCAGCGATTCCGCCCGCGTCCCGCGTGCGTGAAAGACGTATATTATTCCAAGGCAACATACTCCCGGGGTAAAAAGATTCCTATTTCCTAATCCTAGACATGGCCTGTGTGCCACCATCGTCATCATTTCAGCCGAAAGACGTCTACTGCTGGACATAGGTCTCCCAGGCGTCACCACATTGACCGATCCTGTGCGTCTCGCATCCAGCACATTCCCGCAACTTTAACCAGGTCATCGGTCCACCTAGTGGGATGCCTTCCAACGCATCGTCTTCCGTCTTCTTCTGTATGCCATGTTACATCTAAATTAGTTCAGCTGTTATGGCGTCAAAAGGCAACAAATACAGTCGCAGTTACTTTTGCATAAGTACGAGTATGGATGTATCGTTATCGCCAAACTTCTGGGCCGCCCTGAAGTTGGCAATCCGATGCGCAAGGCACGGATCGGTGCCTGTTTTTGTATGCGATTTACTACTGCGCAGCCTTTGTAGCCAACTTCAGGGCGGCCAAGAAGTTTGACGAGAACTATTACTCCTTATTTGTTTTGACGAGAACTATTACTCCTGATTTGTTTTGACGAGAACTATTTATTACTCCTGGTTTGTTTTGACGAGAACTATTACTCCTGATTTGGTTTGACGAGAACTATTACTCCTGATTTGTTTTGACGAGAACTATTACTCTTTATTTGTTTTGACGAGAACTATTAGTCCTGATTTGTTTTGACGAGAACTATTACTCCTGAATTGTTTTCGTCCAGCTGAAAAGTATAGTTAGTGCGTTACTTTTTCTTCCTAGGTAAAAAGCTATGACCTGCTACGTGGTGAAAGGAGGACTTTTTGTAGCCTTTGTTTTTTAGGGTTCCGTACCCGACGGGTCCAAACAAAACCCTATTTCTGTCACTTACGTGTCTGTCTGTCTCGTCTGTCATACAGGTTTTACAGACAAACGGTTGGACCTACAGTCTTCAAATTCTACAGGATAAGCATCTTGTTGACCCAAAGAAATAAATAATTGTACTTTTTTTAAAATTATGTTTTCAAGGATCCTATACAGATAAAGGGGGACGTGAAAAATAAATTTGGCCAACCCCATTGAATGGGGTATCGTTGATTAGAGCTCGTTGAATAGATAAATAATGTATTTTTTGTTTTAAAATAGATTCGAAAACAAAGGAATAAGAAGCCACCAAATTCTGCTTTTTAACCCCCGCCGGTAAAAGAGGGGTGTTATAAGTTTCACGTGTGTTGCTGTGTGTGTCTGTCTGTGGCATCATAGCGTTAGTGTCCAAACGGGTAAACCGATTTTGATTTAGTTTTTTTTGTTGACTTAATCGAGAGTGTTCTTAGCTATGTTGGAATAAAATCGGTTCAGCCGTTCAAAAGTTATGGGCGTTTTACTGTTTGAATCGGGGTGTTTTCGCAAGATATCGTGTCATAATGACGTGTTCAATAGATTGCCGATCGAAGCGTATCTACTATGTACTAGATAAATTATGTAGCATGAAATAAAAATGTGTCGGGGTATTTTAAATTTTGAAATTTTACTTGTTTTGCAATATTTTGTTTCGAAGATTTTTTAATATCCCATTGACCTATGAACTTGAAATTCGGTGATAATGAGTATATTATTATTATTTTACGTATATTTTACGAAAAAATACCAATATATTGATAAATCAGATTCTTTGAAATTCCCTCATTTTTCATTTGTGAACCTCATCTTCGAATTACTAATCTATCCCTGTATGGTGACTGTTTTGCATTTTTCCTTCTTCTTATGGTATTTATTTCCACCCAAAAATGCGTTGAAATGTGTCGAAATATGGAACTATCGATGGTCATAACTTTCAAATAGGTATTTATTTTTTGTTTCCATACTAGGGCTAGATAATGATGAGACAAATTGATATAATTTTTTATTTTGAATGTACTTACACCGTCAAACATTTGAGTAATTACCATACTACGTTTGTATGTTAAAATTACCGACTAGGGCTTATGTTAAATATCTCCCGCGTTTAGAACCTAAGTAGCTGCCACAAAGACAAGAAAATCTTGCAACAACGTGAGATCTTAACAGTAACATAGTCATACTGAGGAAACAGTCTCCATTGTAAACTACTACCAGAATGGGATTCTCTAAATACCTCATTTATTTTACTACAATCGCGACATAGCTATCAGTGACACACACTCGATTTTGAACGTTAAAATGTTCAGGATAGGAGTGTTAATTATTTGGAAGCGTAAAAGGTAATTAGTTTAGGACAAGTATGGATGCCGTTAGACAATGCATAGTTGGTTGATAATGACAAGTTATAATTGTTTGAAGTTGGTAGATATATTTTTACACGTTTGTTTGTATTGCAAGCGTCTGGTTCTCACGGCTATGGGTTGCAGTTAGTTCTGAATTAGGTAGCTGCATAATGATTTGAGAATGAACTCGTTTTTTGTGGAAGTGTATTTGACATACTGTTCATTGGACAAGTAGTCGTAAGCGCAAGTCTTTTCGATAATAGGAGCGTAATATCCTAGAAGGGTTAAGGGTTTGATTCTTGGGTGAGGGCAATGTCTATTATGTTTTTCGATTAAGATTTTCTTAATTGCAATACCAGTCTTGTTTGTAAACCATTAATGGCAATTCTTCATTAACCATAATGGGAGGTTACTTAAATATTAATTACAAAACCTATTCATTTTTATGGAGATTGCTAAATATAATATCTCTGTTGATTTGTTTTGAATTTGTTCAATTAAAATAAAATAAAGATTCTTACCGGAAGAAAATATATTCTCCAAAGGTTGTAAATTCATTGTAGCTGCTGTGCCTTCCATGCTGAAACATGAGAATGAAGTAATTTAAAATTTTTGTTAAGTACCCGAGAGAATAGGATCAACATATTAAGGGCCTTTTTCTGAATTCAGTATTTGGAGTTATAGTCACCACCAGATAACCTAAAAGTCTAAAGTACCTAAAAGTCGTTAACACCTCTCTACCAATGTATTCCAATATTGCAAACGATACGAAAAAAATGTAAAGGCTGTGTCGCTAACACAATCAAAACAAACGTATCGCAGTAAGGGGCGTCTGAGACACTTTCACTTGGCATTCAGTAATGAGTTAATATCTCATAAATTAAATTATTTAAACGGATTAACTGGTATGCCTTTACCTTTCATTTAAAAAATTATCAAAATACCTCATAAACAAAAAAACATGTTTTCAAGTTACGTAATTATACTTTTTGGTACAAGTCGGATCAATGACTTTTATTTTTTGTTATCTGGTGGAGACTTTATGAAAGCTATAATGATAAGCCATAGTTAAATGGCAAAGTTCCACTTCCTGTCCCATCTTCTTTAGCCTGCAAACGGTTTGCAGAAGAAGAAGAACACTCAACTTCAAATTTAGAAATCAGGTGCAAAAGTTATAGAAACAGAAAACAGTGCATTATATATTTTTTTAAATTCCAATATACCATTTAACTCAAACTAAACGCAATAGGTATGAAATATTTAGCATAATAACAACCTCAATAAAACAATAGTCTATTTATCAGAACAAATTGTTATATGGCTACAACTAACTTTTGAATTAGGTATATTCTCATACAAAAAACTCTCAAAGAACCAGAGGTTCCCACAATATTTAAAACAACTGTTAGGAATGTTTAGCGGGCAGTAGGTTAACAAGTTGAATCAAATTAAAAAGAAGTAGCCAGGAAGAGTGACCGAGTGACATCCAAGGAATGATAGTCCATCAGAAAGATAGACAGAAGATATTGTTGGCATTGCAGGCAAAACCTGGATAAGGGTGCCACTGGAGCATTGGGATTGGCACTAGAATATTTAATGGCATATCCACATAAGAGTAATGTAAATTAGTAAACAAACTTTCAAAAGTTGAGATCCGTGAACAGTTCTTAATGAAAAGTTGAAGGAAGTTTGCCACAGTTGTTTACACCGTAAGTTGCTTTTGGAAAGCAACTACTGCAAGTTCTATTGCTAATTGTTATTATTACGCTACAAAACAAGAACTATGAAAATCTGTAATTTTGTGGGCTTTTAACCAATACCGTTAAAAGGACTTGCAGCAAGTAACTTACAGAGTTTTTATGCAGTGTTAATTGGTTGCATATGCTTGTGCAATAACTAATATTAATACTTTCTAGAAAATTACAACTATCAAATACTGACTATGCACATGCCAAAGTCGGTTCGACTGAATCGTTGAGGATATTATGATTATCAACATTTTTGGAAAATAGCTGAGTATAAACAGTTGTGATGTAAGAAACTGTAATTAGAAAATTATAAATTAGTAGAGCTGGGTATAATTTAGTAAGCTGATAGCTTCAATTAAGTATTTGATTTATATTATTTGACAAAGTTTACTACAGTCAAATCCATTAAAAATAACATTGCAGGGACCATTCAAATGCTATCTTTGTCGTTATAGCCAATTATCGTTATAAACGTAAACAATTGCACATAGGTTCCAGTAACAGGACCTTTTCATTCCATCATAATATCCAATAAGTTATTATGTGTTGTTGCTATTAACGGATTTCATTGGATTTTTAGTTTATGACATTTTCTGATTGGGGACTATGCATGTGAATTTGCGACTAGAGACGCTGGTGTAGCATAAGGTCTCTAATATGTCAAACTCCAGTGTTTGTGTTGTGAGTGGGCGGATCTTTTCCTAATTATTTTATATTTTTATTCTTGTGAATATTGCGATACCTCATATAAGTTATGGCAAATATGAGTTACGGGTCAATGAGAATCTGTGCTTTATAGTATTAAATATAATGTAAACTTGGTTTTCAATCCCGTAGTTGGTGCATATCAAACTTTGACAGCTACACTTCTGGACCTTAGTCAACGTTACAAGTTTAATGGTGTTAATTAGTTCATCTTCATTACAAATAATATTGAAAAATATCACAGATACACAAGCAGCTATCTTTTTAACGGACTTCTCTACAAGCTCAAAAGTAATATAAACTTCCATAAAAACTCCTTTCACTCTGCCAAAAAGATGCTATTGGTACATTTTCACCAAATATATCAGATTTCTTCAATGAAACCATGATTTTCTGTTATGATCTTGGAATTAAATCATATATTATTCAATGCAACAGGTGATAACCATATATTTTTATGACACAAAATTCAAATGAACTTAGTTTTACTAAAGCAGTGAACTCTTTATAACTTTGTGCTAAATAAAATGATTATTACTTGATTGGCATTCATGACATTTTGGATAAAAGTGCATTATCTCTGAACAAATTCCATCATATTTTTACTCCCAACAAGTATTGAAACAAATTAAAAGTTTGAACACGTAGGAAACCGCAAATATCGAAGCCCTAGAATAATAAAGAGGAGAGTTTACGCTTTTTAGAGTGTGTTTCTAGAAGAATGTCACGTTTGAATACTTACCAAATATTAAATTCAATGGTTAATTAGAGATGAACACTAAATTAACGTACATTTCACCAATATTAAGCGACGTCTTACGCAAGTCACACTTATTAGCGTTTTTCCCAGATTATACCCGGAAAGATCGAACAATGGGATCTGAATTTTATGCCAAAACACTTTCACATTGGGTCCACTACAACAGTAGGTAGCCACCTACATGAAACAATACAGTTACAAAGCCTTCAAACATCATTAAAACAATCTTCACATTGATTATACACCATTTATTCACTTTGCTAAGATAAACAGTTGCCTCAAAACACAAGATTACATGCCAAAAGTTACTTTAGAATTATCGTAAAAACTTAAAAACTTTAGCCGTGTCGACAACTAAACTCTTGAATTTTTGACTGATAGACAGAGATAGCACGATAAGCAACGCAAGCCGGCTGAGTTGTTTCGACACGGTGTATAAGTACAGTATCAAGAACTGTGTGCTGCTGCTGTGTAATATCCTCAGCAAACGAAATACCTTACGTCTTTGGAATAAGGTTCATAATTGCTCTTTTTGGGTTTTCAAGTTATCCATTACATGTAGCTGGAAAACAAGTCGTAGCTAATACCAGCTTCATAGAAGTTTCCCAATTTATGGCGAAAATTAAATTAATTGGTTTCAAAATTTCATGTCATTGTAGTGTGAAATCATAGTATTCATTCGAAGCAGCGTAAAATTTAATCATAGAATGTAGACTTTGCCATCTGGATATAATGAGACTTCATTATCAACTAATTTTGAGCCAGTAGGTTTAATGATGTCCCATTTCAAATAAATCTTCCTTTTTAAATCATCACGCCATCACTGTGCTTAGTTAGAAAAATAAAGTATTGATAATAGCACCCGGAGTGAATTATCTACATGAACATGACCGCGACAAAGGCAATCCGTAATTTGTTTAGATTTATAAATGCTGTCTTTAGACAAAACGTTTACTAAAAATATGTGGGCGTCCAATTAAAAAGTGTCCAATAGTGGGGTATTGAGTTAAGACTAGATGCGGCATCTAATTACAGTAGTCCATTGATAAAAGGATAAAAAAATCAAAAACAGGCACTTTTTATCAGACGTTCGAAGTTGAAACAGTACCTTATGTTTGTATGAGTGCAACTTTACAAAATTGTTCTTGGAAACTAAATGCCGAGAACTGGACCCCTTTAGCTTAGACGCCCAAATAATGTTTAAAATACAGTTGAATTAAACTGCATTATTTTGATTGAATACAAAAAAGAAACAAACTGTAAATTTTAAAATAAGCAATAGCAACACTGATACTGAAGTGTGGCGTTTAATTATTGCTCTGGCTTGTTGAAGTGTTAACTAAGGAAAAGTTAATTTGATGATGGCCTTGTTTGTAAAATTTGCTTATGACAAGAGACAAACTTTTACAAGTTTGATATTTATTAATTTTAATAAATTT
Organism: Orthosia gothica; assembly: GCA_949775005.1. Taxonomy (NCBI): domain Eukaryota; kingdom Metazoa; phylum Arthropoda; class Insecta; order Lepidoptera; family Noctuidae; genus Orthosia; species Orthosia gothica. The sequence continues at coordinate 7,287,254 of OX459052.1, forward strand.
TTCCATTTCTTATTAAAATTGTATAAAAAATGAAACTTCTTTTTACTGAATTGCCAACTCCACTTACTCGACTAACTAAACGTTTATAGTCTTATACTTTTTGAGATACTTTGGAAACATTGAAACATAGGCTTTTGCGATAAATAGTTTTGGTGTTCAATGTCGCCATTATTTCACTATAGGTAAATTATTACGTAAATAAATGCTTATAGTTTTGCAGCCATTCAAGTGTTTACTGCTGTAATCAAACGCACAAGTCGCATTTTTTGCAAAAAAATGTGTATGTTTGGGAGATAATGATACCCTCATTATCTATTCAATTCAACTATGTTGCTAGTTGTGACTTTGTGAGGTTGGTTGAGCCAAATTCCATAAAAAATTGCCAAATTCCTTTGGATTAATTTACTTATCACCCTGTCTCACACCATAAGAGATACTGTCCATAAGCGTGTTATGTAGGTATAGAACACCTGCTTGCATCCATTCTACACATGGCTGACCTCAAGGAGGGGTTTATTTAAAGATACTTAAAAAATTGTACACCACAATATACAATTACTTATTCCTTGGAATGGTTTTCATTATTAATTGTGATAACTTTTTGTTTATTCACTTCACATCATCAGCTTATTTATGTTCCAACTGCTGGGACACAGGCCTCCTCTCTGTGATAGGGAATGGGCCGTAATCCATCTCGCGGGCCCAGTGCGGGTTGGTGGATGTCACATGTCTTCGAATTTGTGGTTCTAGGACATGCCGGTTTCCTCACGATGTTTTCCTTCACCGTTTTGACAGCAGTGGTGAAGAAATAATTTACACAAAGTAAAGCGCCTGCCTGGGCTCGAACCCACGACCTACAGCTTGTAAGTCGCGGCCGATACCACTGGGCCACCACTGTTCTCCTTGTTTTGTTTATTCATTGTAACGAAATGGTTGTATTAATTTAAGAATTAATTTGTATTTACACTAATATAGTACCTATACTAAGTCCATTCCTAATGGTCGCATGAAATAAAGAGGCTTTTTTATTTATATACATTGACAACATACGGCATTATGTGCATGTGTAAGGCTTTAAGATCGAAAACGCTCATTGAGCGAAAAAATAGCTCAGAACGCATTGTGGCTTCTTAAAAAAAAAACTGCGCTTGGTACCTTGAGTCCTTGTAAACTAACCACGACGAGTTCTGGGTAAATTTAAACAGGTCACAACGCAAATTTGTTTTATGGCTTTCACAATATTCGACTACAACGCGTTCTGGCAGTCCAGAAAAGCCAGAACGCGTTCTGAGCGCTTACAGATGCGAGTCCGCAACGGAGAGGCCAACCAACTACCAAGGTCAGTTTTTGGATGGGTCAGTGATTTACCTCGATCGGCTGGAGTGGTGAAGCCAGAAGGTTAAACAACACAAACTGATCTTGGTAATTGTTTTTTCTGGTACAATCTCACCGCACTATTCCCAAACCACTGCAACTCCTGAAAGCCAGAATCAAGAGTGGCGACCACCAGAAAAGTGCCGAGGCAAATAATGGAGGAGTAGGAAAAATACATAACAAGCAGGAGACAAACAAACAAGGCCAAAAGGCACAAATGGTCGTTTACAACTGGGATAAGCCCAGTTGCCTAGCACCACGGATAAAAATTTGCATTAATATTAATGGTCCTAACATTGTGACTGTTTTAATTGATTCCAATAATAGGTATGGCAAAAACGCTTGAACGCACGGAAATTTGTTCTAGTTTCCATAAGGTACACACACTTTACATTATTCAACATATTATTGTGTTCATTCTGCCAAAGAATTTTCGACCTTAGAGCCTTACACATAGGTATATTGCCTTAAGTTGTCAATGTACCTACTTAAATAAAAAAGCCTCTATAGTTTATTCTCCCTTAATGTGCAGATTGTACATATTCGCAAAAAGCTTGGTAAGTGTTGCTTAAGGTTGCACTAGTCGATCATTCTTCCATACAAACGTAGTCTGGTGATTACTTAACTGTTTGAAGATGTACGTTCAAAATAAAAAAATATATCAAATTGTCTCATCATTATCTAGTCCTGTATGGAAACAAAAATGTAAAAATAAATAAATTTTAAGTTACGAGCGTCGAAAGTTTCATTTCAACACTAATTTTAACACATCTTTGGGTGGAAATAAATACCATAAGAAGAAGGAAAATTGAATTGAATTGGTTGAACTACTGTAATAGTAGTTCAACCACTGATATAAATTTCAGCCGCGTCCGATAATTTGTTCCCAGCTTAAATCATGCCTCTATTACCCGAGGATTGTACGAGAATCATCACTACGGTGGAATTGGGCACCAGCCAAAGAAATACGGCCAGAATAATGGTCGTTACACATACTACTGTCCGACGATTGATCCAAAGGTTTAGGGAGACTGGATTAAACCTGAAAAGACCAGGTACTGGCAAGCCAAGGTGCAGTCCAAGGAACAGTCCGAGAAGATCGTTTCATTGCGGCAGCCATGTTAAGAAATCGACATCAGACGGGAGTTGCTGCCTTGATGTTGAGGATTGAAGCCTTACAGGCCAGCAAATGGCCCAAAAGTGGAACGGCATCATAAAGTTGCCCGATTGCGATACGCCCGCGAGCATACAGAATGGGGTGAGGACGAATGGGGCAGAGTGATGTTCTCTGATGAGTCAAGATTTATGCTGTACCATCATGATGGGAGGAAATGAGTATACCGACGACCAGGAGAACGTTTTGCACAAGCATGTTTTGAAGAAAATGTGTCACACGGTGTAGGTACCGTTCACGTGTGGGCTGGTACCTCTGCAGTGGGTCGAACAGCGTTAGTTTCAATCGAGAACGGGAACCTAACTGCTGTGAGATACATCAATGAGATTCTCAATGAACATGCTGGTCCCGTTTTTGGCCAATATGGGCGACAATGCAGTGTTCATGAACGATAATGCACGGGCCCACACTGCTCAAGTTGTAAATGAGTATCTTCAGGACGTAGGAATCCACAAAATGAAGTGGCCAGCAAGGAGCCTCGATTTCAATCCTATTGAGCATGCTTGGGACGAGCTTGACAGACGTGTGAGAAAACGAGTTCCACCTCCAATTACTCATTGTTACTTGAATTACGCGCTCATCGAAGAATGGGAGAACATTCCTCAGCATATGCTGAGGAATCTGGTATTCAGCATGCCCAATCGCATAGAAGCTGTATTGAGAGCACATGGAGGAAACACCAAGTACTGAGTTATCAAAACCTACGTTTACACCTAATAAAACCCCTACTTAGAGATTTGGTTTTATTTGTCAAATGGCCTCAATTTTTTAAAACATGTAATTTAAAATTTGAACACAATATTTACATTTTTAGTTGGTAATATTCTGATGCGCTGTTAAATGTACTTCAATATTGCAGACGGCGTCATTAAGCTAGCCTTTCCCGTTTAGAAGTAATTTGGTGCTATGTCACTGGAACTTTTTCATTACTCGCGAGTGTAATTTTAGTTTGAAAATATACATTTATTTGATTTTTCATGATAACCAGACTCCCAAAAGTCTGTTGATAACTCGGAAGTTTTATTCAATTATCTAAATTAAAATTTACATACTAACTACCTATTTATACACGTATATAAAAATAAAATAAAACTACAAATAAAAGGGGTCATAGGGCGTCATAAAAGTCTGTTTATAAATTTCGCGCGCTCGTTTTCGTCCTAAAGCATCATCCGTTTCGCTACAAATTTGCAAAAGTGCTAATTCACGCGCGAACTAGCTTCTTACTGCTCATCACAGCTTCTATCTCTTTCGCAAATGTTGTCGGATGAGATAACATGCATTTTAACCCCGCGCACAAAATAGTTCGTGCCGTCGATTAGGACTACCTTAACCTAGCGCCTTCACAACCCCGGCCGGTTAAGGTAAAACACTGATCCGTCCAAAAACCGTTCTTGGTATTATATCTAAGTGTTGCTTAACCTGGCGCCCTTTATAATAGAATAGAATAGAATACTCTTTATTACTATGTACACCATAACGCAGCGTTATTACCTTTTTTGGATATCGCTGCACATGCTGAGATAGGAGCCTTTTTGGTCTCGCACGGGGTTTTTATTTTATTATTGTTTAATTGTATGCTTATTTCTCGTGTCTCCTGTGCGGGTCACAAATAAATATTTTTCTTTCTTTCTTTCTTTTTTTCTTTATATAAGTTACAGAGAGTATAGACGAAGAAAATACACTGGGTGACACAATCGGCGGCCTTATCGCTAAAAGCGATATTTTCAAGACAACCTTTGGATGGATAATCCCGGTCGGTTAAGGTAAAACACTGATCCATCCAAAAACCGACCTCGGTAAGTGTTGCTTCACCGCCTGTCCGTCGCTATTTCGGGGTATGGTCGCATCAGTTGGCGCTCAAAACGCGTTTTGGCTTTTCTACACAGCCAGAATTCGTGTTGAAAGCTACAACACGATTTCGCGTTGCGGCTTGTTTTTTACCAGAACGCCTTGTGGCCGGTTTTCAAGATGCCACAACACGAAATTCGTTGTGATCATTTTTTCGCTGATCTTTGAGCCTAACATATGCGGGCTAAGGGAGTTACAGCTCGTTTCGTTCGCAAACTTAACGACGGCTATCACAATAAAAATATACAAACAGTATGGAAACTACCTACAAACGCTCGAAACGGCACACTCACACAAACGTACGCACCGACGAGACCTGTCGTGCACTTTCGAGGTAATGTCAGTACTCAGTGCCGCATCGCGAAGAATATACGACATAGCGCTAAGTGGTTTCGTCTACTTATCTGGAAGTTTCCATGCAGTGCTGTGTGCCTACTGATAATTTGAGTGTTTTATTATAAACCCCAAGCCCTAATTAGTGAACACCATATTTGTTTGTGTTAGGATGCCGTTTCTAGTAGCGTTTGTAGGTAGTTTCCATACTGTTTGTATATTTTTACTGTGCGGCTATGAAGATCACAACTCGCTGCGCAGCATTTTGCCCCACACCTCCAGACTATCACATGGAATTGCTTCAGTGCTGTGCAGTGACTCGCGAAATGCTCTTAGTCACCATTAACTTTGAATCGTACTATATATAGCTGGATCTAGCGACGCTCGCTAGCTTGTGCCCTTTATTGGAAGTTTAAAGTTTCAAAGAGGTTCTTTTTAACCCCTGGACGGAATAAGAGGGGTGGTATAATTTTGACGTGTTTTGCTGTGTATCTGTCTGTGGCATCATGGCTCCTAAGCGGATGAACATATTTTGATTAAGGCGGTACCCCGAGCAAAACGCCGCGCAAGCCGTTTTTTGTGCTGTTTTTAGGAGCTATCTACTCGTTATTTAAAAAGAAATATCAATTAATAAAAATACATTAAATTTCTACATATTATTGATTCTAAAATGGTAGCTTTTTTTTTTTAAATGTTGTATTTATTTCACTAATCTACTTACAAAAAAACATAAAAATCTGAAATAATTATTGATATTATGCATCTCCTCGTAAAGTGTTCATTGATTATTTTTTGTACTAACACTAATGGATAGACAATTTAATAACGAACATTTTTGTAGAATTATTTTTTTCAAAAGACCAAAATTCGATTTTATAAAGATTTTATTCTAAAATCTGGGCGTGTTCATTACTGTAATTCATGCGCCATCAGTGCCGCTAGACCAATAGGAACGCTCATATCTCATGCCGATTTTTTGGTCAGGGTACCGTCTTAAGTTTTTTTTTTGTTTTATAGGTGACTTTGTCAAGAGTGTTCTTAGCTATGATTGACTAGCTGTCCCACGCGGCCACTCCCGCCAACTGGCTACCTACCTACCCATGTACCCTACCCTACATACATGATGGTTGGATGGATGGTTGCGTAACTTAAACCGCTTACGCAGCGCACGCAACGGAAACCCTCAAAAAGGAATATTTTTCCCGTTTGAAAATTTTCTTCATTTATGCTCCGCTCCTATTGGTCGTAACGTGATGTTATATAGCCTATAACCTTCCTCAGTAAATGGAAAATCCAACACAAAAAGATTTTTTCAATTCCAACCAGTATTTCCTGAGCTTAGCGCGTTCAAAGTTCAAACAAACAAACAAACTCTTCAGCTTTATAATATTAATAATAATATAGATTAAAATCGGTTTATCCGTTCAAAAGATATCCGCATTTTACTCTTTGAATCTGAGTATGCGCAAGATATCGTGTTACAATTAAGTGTTTCGATAGATTGTCGATTGAAGCGTGTCTACTACTAGGTATGTAGATATATATATATGTATTATACGTAGTTTAAAAAGCATGAAATAAAAATTAAATCACAAATTTAATAAACCCCTGACACAAAATCTTTTAAAAGCAAAAAATAAACCTCGTACTCGCGTCGGGGAACCGCTAACGTTTACAGAAGTTTATTTTGTTTACTAAGCTATTTAATTTTTATTTACTTTATGATAGGAACAAAGCAAAATAAATAAACAAAGTCTTTATACAAATTCAATTTATTGGTTCAATTTATAAAAGGTAGTGACTGATTTCATTTACATAATAATTGTTTTCTAAGAAACCTACTTACAATTAACTGTATAATACCTTTGGTTAATTAGGTAACTTAACTAGCTATAATATAACACTTAGTACAATTTCTACATTGATTCAGATTCTTTAATAAACTTATAGAAAAATACATTATTTCTGAATACAAATCTAAAAATAATGTCTCTACTGAAATAACTTAGTTGCTAGTGTCATAAAGTTACATTATTTGCGTCTTTTTGCTGTTTTCTTGATATGCAAATATAATCGGTGAAAAATATACTTATAATAAGTCACAGCGGATCTTTGTGTCTCTGAAGTTGGCTCACACAGTTTGTCATCGAGTATACTGCATAGAGTAAGCGGGATAAGACGATGCGACAAACGTTAGCGAGTGAAAAAAGAAAAAAAAAGAAAATGCTATCCTCACCTTCAACATTGACACAAAAATAGCTAATGCGCAGGGTCTTGCAGACAACTTCAGAGACACAAAGATCCGTTGTGAGTATTATACCCCTTTATCCAATGATATTCTAGTAAACTGATTCGTTATACACTCAGAAAACAACCGAAAACAGTGTTCCGCACACTTTTCATTCATCTGACATTTCACCTACAAGTCGAAAGGGTGTCAGCGCCAAAATCCAAATTCGCGATTTTCCATTTATTTATTTTACGAATTCTCTATCACACAAATCTAAACATTACTTTTCCTAATTATTATTTTTTACTAATTCTTATTTTTCCGAATTCTTAGGTTTCTCTATTGTTTATTGTCCTAACACCGAAAATTTCCGAATGGGTACAGTTCGATACAAAAACGAATATAAACGGATTGCCATATTTTTTTTCATCAGATAATCAAACTTAAAATCAAAACCATTTATTTCACAGATTAAATAAATGAAAGAAAAAGAAAGAGGTCTAGAGCAAAATATAAACTATATACTACGTATGTAGGTACATGTATAAAAAGATGGGTGAAAACAATTTATTCCCTTTTAAACATTTCCTGAAATAAAAAGGAACCTGTTTTTTATTAAAGTGTTGTGGTTCACTTTTAAATACTGTTTACTTGAACCAACATGTTATAATTTCTTTAAACATTATTCAGATGATATTACGCTTTTTAAAAAAAACATCAATTATTTTGCTCCGTATGTATGGCTATTATAAAGTATCTTTTCATAATATAAAGGCCTTTGCCCAGCAGTGGGACAGTATAGGCTAATAAAAAAAATATGTTGTCCCTTTTTTTTAGAAAATGTGTTAAAAAGAATAACTTACCTTTTTATTTAAACGGAAGAGCCAACCCTCTAAAGCGTTGGTTGTTCTATGGCGATCACTAGAACAACTCCACAAATCAAAGCAGATTTTGGTCACCCAAAGGTTGAATTGTGTGTGGAACAAAATCTGTTACAAAGTTTTTATTGTGACTGTACATAAATGTGGCAAATACAGAATGTGGAATAAAATGGAACATGTAATAATGAGAAAGTGTAAATAAATGAATATGAAAAATTAGGAAAATGTAAAAATAAGAATTCGGAAAAATAAGAATATGAAGGATTAAGAAATTGGACAATTTAGACTTCGGAAAGCATCGCCGACATCGTCGCAAGGGATGGCTTGATAAAACCAACAAGAAAAACAGAGATTGCTACTGTTTGTCACTTACGTGTGAATATAAACAAATATTATTCTGGCCACCAATGTTTTTTTCTTTTTCTTACCTCCAAATATCAGAATATTAGGAAAAATATTGAAATCAATTGGTAAATTGAGGTGTACTGCGTATTTACATAAGGTATGAGATCCCTTCTGTTAAGTACTTTGTTATCATAATTGGTACACTTTCTAAATACACACGATAGATTTTTTTTTAATTTTTTTTTGTTTCAACAAAGCGTATCGCTCTTCACCATGCGTGACATAGACTAAAGACTATACGTCCCAATTAGGACGTATTCGAGTCTTCACAATGCGCGCGCTCATAACATATCTGTTTACTAGCATATCATTGCCTATAACTGAGTAATTACGTCCACGGTTCAACCTCGACTCCATTTAAACCAAACTGGCATTTAAAGCTTAGTTAGTTACTTATTAACAATACTTACGACGAAGAGTTTGCCCGTTGTCATGGCGACACACTGAGTCAAGTGGAGTGGAGGAGGTTTTCTTCAAGAGGACTTAGAAAATAGGGGTTAATCTTTACAATATCAGCTTATATTAATTTTAGGTGGTAGTACCCTCCCTAAGGGCTTATGCCTCAATCGGGTAAACAATTATGGAAATGATAAAGTTTCTTACAAAGCTACATCCTTATATTTACCCAAATCATCCGACTCATTACCTACCGAAGTATGGCTGTTTCGTAAACCGTAGAAAACCCTTTCTCTTGATCCGCTAAAATGATACGGCTCATGTCTTAGCAAGTTGACCCCATACGCCGCATCCTCTCTTTTATATTCGGGGTAAAATCTCGGGTCGTAATCCGGGGGGTAAGCTCTCGGGTCGTAAGGGTAAGAGGGGCGGTAGTAGGGGTAAGCCATTTCGCTCTTGCAGTCCATTCTATCTTCGTATTCGTATCCTTTAGGTGGGTATTCGTCAGTTTGGAAGGCGCCGACTATTGAGTGTCTTCGCTTGTAAGGGTTGTCGTATGGTCCTGATCGGGGTCCGACCCAGGTGCCGTACATCTGTGGCGACTGGTAGGACTTGGGGTAGCCTCTGAGGCTGGCCGCGTACTGCCTGTCGGCAAGATGTTGCCAGTACGCTGGTGGGGGCTGCGGCAGCATGTGTGGTGGGTAGCCCATGTTTATTGACTGACGGCTCGCGAGGTGACGCCGAAGGTCTGGCATGGAGCCGGATTTACCTGGAAATGGAAATTAGTTAAACATAAGTAAGTAATATGGGAAATGTAATATTTTTGAAAGATGAAGAAGCGCGAGGAATATTCCAGGCATCTGAGTCCTACAGTTCTTTATAAGTACGGAGGTATGCGGGACAGGGTGGAAAGAACCGCTTCCTCCACTGGAAAGGGACTATCTTCCGACCAAATAACCCACCAGACACACCACCCGGTGTGTCTGGTGGTCTACAGCCCAATGGTTAATAGTAATAAAACTTTAAGGCCGCAAAATGCTGTTAATTTTATCAGTAAAAATACCCCACCTAAGGCCACTCTGAAAGATAGAGCAATTTTAGTACTTGACTTACTTATTACAATATCCACATAGTCTATTAAACCATAACTTTGGACGTAACCCCGAGTTTCTCAGCTCTAAATTATCGCAGAATGTGAGCCGTACTTTTAATGTTATTTTAGGGCCATGAAGCATAGCATAGATAATCTAAAAAAATATTAATCTAACACTCAAAAGATAATATATTTTTGTATTGAGCCATAAAAGACAAATTTTGAACGTAATTTCACAAAATTTTATTGCATTTTTTTTAAATTCTGCAATTTATTTTAGGGGTTACCACCTGTCTTTTACGGCATTTTTGTTAGTCTTTGAGTTGGTCTACATAAAGAAAAATGAATCCCAGCTTTAAGCCAATTAGTTTTAATTTTATTATTGCCTAAAAAGAACCCCTACACATTTTTGCCTTATAATATTTGCAGTATTCTTTTTAGGAAAATCAATAAAAAATTATGGGAATTAAACCCGTTTTGTGGGGTGTTCCTATCGATAAAATTAAGTTTATTTGGAGGCCTTAAAGTTATATTATTAACAGGCCGGACACATTGTTTATATGCTCTAACAGTACTGAGATATTTGATGCCGCACTATAGGATTTGTTTGACGTCAGTTCTTTTTGTAGTTCGTATATTTCGTGTCCTATAGCGTTGAACGTGAAACATACTGTTTGCTAATTATTTTAAAACATAGGTGGGTCATTTCACGCAAGCACAATTTTTTGCTAATTTCGGTGGTATTTTTTATTCGTAGGTTTTCGGATAAAAACATAAACTTGTTTTGTTCTAGAACACATTAGTATTCTAGTTATTTTAGTAGGAATTAAATAACCGTAGTTGTTTTGAAAATATGACGGCCACCGAAATTACCAACCCACCGAAATTGAAAATTTTACACCGAAATTGCCAATCTTACACCGAAATTGCAAATCTTGCACCGAAATTGCAACATCACATCTGTCTATATTCGATACTGTGTCTTTTGACATGGATCATGACCACATTTAGTAGATTTAGTAAATTAACGTTACTTCTGCTAAATGTGATCCATGTTGAGGGTACTAACTAAATAAAAATACTAAATAAAATGAAGTTATGAGGAGATCTTCGTTTAATTAACACTTCAGCAAATAATTATGGTTTTCATAAAAAAATCTTAAACAAACATAAAATAGTAAACTTTCAAATAAAAAACAAAAATCAAAAAAAAATCATATCACTGTCAGAGTCATTTTCAACATTGGAAACAAAAATCAAAAAATATTCAAATCACTATCAGAGTCATTTTCAATAGGATGGTATTTAAAAGTACTTCAATTTATTCCCATTTCATTTACCTAATTTTGCCTGTGTTCCACCAAATATACTGAATGTGCACCAAAATATGTTCATATAAGTCGACGTAGCCCCGCTGCGCGGGGCTTCTATTTCTGTCTGCAGGGTCAAAAGTAACTTCGTCGGGTTGCCCTAAGTTGACTGATTCTTTGACCATAATTTATTCGTAGATCAACTAATATTTGGTGCACGATCAGTATTTTAGATGTACCTTTAGATTTTTGCTGAACACAAAAATATTATCCCTTTCAATATTGGAAACAAAAATTATTCAAATCACTGTCAGAGTCATTTTCAATATTGGTTTTATTTTTTGCTGTAGAAGATTCAGCTAATCTTGTTTCCTTATTCTTTTCAGTTTTGTCATTTTTCTTCCAATTAGTTTCAGGTATTGAATTTTCAAATTCCAAACACATTGCGCTGTCAACGTTTTCAAAAAACGACTTGGAGGGGATGATATCCAAATCAATATTTTCAATACTCCAAAGCAATGTACCTAGAGAAAAGTAGCTAGAGCAATGTAGCTAGAGCAATGTAGCTAGAGCAATGTAGCTAGAGCAATGTAGCTAGAGCATTGTAGCTAGAGCAATGTAGCTAGAGCAATGTAGCTAGAGCAATGTAGCTAGAGAAAAGTAGCTAGAGCAATGTAGCTAGAGCAATGTAGCTAGAGCAATGTAGCTAGACAAAAGTAGCTAGAGCAATATAGCTAGAGCAAGGTAGCTAGAGCAATGTAGCTAGCTGAGTAAATATCTTACCAAAGCCACATTAGTATTAATGCAATATCGGTGGCAATGAACTTACCACCGAAACCACCGATATTGCATCACCGAAATTAGAAATATGAACAAAAAACTAAATAAAAACAAAACTATTTATTCTTTCGTCACTTAAAATGTATGATTGCCAAGGGTACATATATTCGCGAAAAGTAACGTAAAAAAACAACATTCATTCGTACAGTAACCCACCGAGATTGCATAATTTCGTATTCCCTCTTAGATTCAAAAAGTATTTACGTATTGGCGCGAAAACTCAGCAGGATCGGACATGTTACTACTGCGAGAACGCAAGAGCACGACTGGGCCTCCATGTGCGTAAGGCGATAGTTCGTTAAAATAGACGTGTTTACGTTATAGATCGATTTTAATAAAACGCACCGAAATTGCACTTTTGGCGCGGACGTTCCTTATCACAATGGTCTTGATGTCTGCATGATAACAGAAGTAACGGAAGTATTAAATATGGTTGCTTTATGTATTGACCAACATAACAATGTTTAATTTAAGTACTAAACTTGCCATCGCAACTTATTTAAAGAGGTAAATGCGCTTCAAAGTTAATCACGGACATACCACCGTTATTGAGAAACAGACATATTTCTTTTTTTATTTAATTTATATTTAAGAGAAATATATACAGAGTAGTGTCTTCATATGACCTAGTTTTCTTATTATAAGAAAAATATAGAATGGTCATAAATAAACATTTTATATAGTGATTTCACGCGAAGAACCTCTAAAAACGCTGTCGGTGAAACCACCCAGGTAGGTACCTACCATCTACAGTGCTGGAATAATAAATATAGGATAGAAGAATTCCACCACTAAGCTAACAAGTTATGAAAACTGACCAAGTGCGAGTTGGTCTCGCACACGAAGGGTTCCGTACCATTATCGCAAAAAAAACGAAAAAAGAATCACGTTTGTTGTATAGGAGCTCCATTTAAATATTTAAATTTTTAGCATTTATTGTTATATTGGCAACATAAATACATAATCTGTAAAATTATCAACTGTCTAGCTGTCACGGTTTATGAGATACAGCTTGGTGACAGACAGACGGACCGTAGAGTCTTTGTAATAGGGTCCCATTTTTACCCTTTGGGTAACGACCATAAAAAGTCAAAAAAAAATCCTAACCATGTAAACCTCATTTACGACTCAATTCTGCAGTTTCCGGATAGTTCTACTAGCCTTATCAAATCAAATACCCATACAAAAAAAAAAAACAGTTCCGCATATTACCGTTGTCTTGCAGGAAGCCGTCGTTAGTGAAAGCGTTGGGCGCGTCGGGCACGAAGTGACTCGCGTCGAACTCGCTCCCGCTTACCGCTCCGCCTGCACTGTAGCCCGCTTTCCTGGAAATGTTGCAGGAAATACGGTGTCAGTTGGTTTTTCTGGGGAATTCACGATTGGTTTTGTAGCTTTCTACGGTTTATGCAAGAAGATGATTCTTTGTTAGTTGCTGGTCTTTCCAAGATTTGAATTTTAAAAGAAAGAAAGAAAACGAGTTTATTTTCGACAGGTATGATATATACCATAAAAAAGAAACTGAAATTAAAAAGGAAAACGTCACAACCGCGCAAAACTGCCATTTTCATTTTAAATTACGGGCTCGAAATTACTTATTATTATTAGATAACTCTTTCGCTGTATTTAGCCGAAAAACGAAAACAGCAGGTACCGAAGACACCGACTGCCGAAAAGAAAGTTATTTTTCGCTTTGTAGTGTTTTGTTTTGGAAGTCAGTTTTTTTTTTAAGTTTTTTATTTTATTCACCTAGCTTCCCTGAGTGCGTATGCAGATTGCACGAGCACAACTCCGCACACGATGGCCGGTAGCCGCGCCACGTAGCATGCCAGCTCCGCTCCGCCGTACACTCCTTGAAGACCCTGGAATTATACACAAAACAATTAGAAAACATCAATAGATACAGGGACAGACTCTAAAATCTATACTTATATTATAAAGCTGAAGAGTTTGTTTGTTTGTTTGAACGCGCTAATCTCAGGAACTACTGGTTGGTATTGAAAAAATCTTTTTGTGTTGGATAGTCCATTTATCGAGGAAGGCTATAGGCTATATTACATTAACATCACGCTGCGACCAATAGGAGCTGAGCATAAATGAAAAGTGTTGCAAAAACGGGCAAAAATATTCCTTTTTGAGAGCTTCCATTGCGTGCGCTGCATATATAAATGTTTGGTCTTTTTATGGCAAAACAAAGTTTGCTGGGTCAGCTAGTATCATCATAAGCCTCAAACGGCGCATTGGGTTGAAGATGACACCAAACGTGGGAAACACCTGCACGCTTTCATTGGTGAAGATACTCTATTCGAAAGAGGCCAATAAATTTATAATCGACTTCAAAAAAGGACGAGGTTTCTCAATTCAACCGTTTATTTATGTGTATTCGCGTAACTTCGTCGTTTATGAACCGATTTTGATGATTATTTTTTATTGGAAAGGAGATATTGGAAAGGATATCCCAAGGATCATAAGGAAACCAGGGATCTGATGGATCCCAGAGAAATCACGGGAACTCCTCAAAAATTATTATTATTGGGTTTTTTTACCCGACTGCCGAAGGAGGGTAACGTGTTTATCAGTCTATATATGAAGTATGTATGTATTTTTGTTCCTATATGGCGTTCTAGAGACCAAACGCGTTGGCCGATTTTGATGATTCTTACGTCAATCTATTTGTTTTAACCTTGCGAGTGTCACTGGCTACATTAAAATTGGAAAATAGAAAAATGGCAGCATTTTTTTTTTCATCCTTACCCGTCGTGTGAGGTACCAAAATAAAGGGCTTTAAGAGGTGATTTCAAAAATATATAAAACTTATATATTTTATATACTTATTCGCGGACTGGCTGACCAAAATCTGGTGTATCCTCAGCCTGCACAGCATGAATTTCTTCTTGTTTACGACTTAGTTCGCTTTTTAAGCCGGCAGCGGGTTTTTTTATTTTTTTTATTTTGTGAAGTGGAGAAGAAGACCACAGATGGCCACTGGAACGCCGAAATAAAACAATGTATCCTAGTCGTGTTTGGGCTTATTTAAATCTTCATGAGATGTGCTTTGGCTATAAATGATTTTCATCTTAATTGGAGGTACCTGCCAAAACTAAAAAGAGGAACATAAAATCTTTTTAACACTATAGTTTTTTGTTTTGGAAGTCGGTTTGATTTTTTGTTAAAAAGTTTTGGCAATACCTGATAATTTACAGAGTATTTGTGCTCTTTTATGGGGTACAACCCTTTGCCTTGCCGAATTCACTTACGCAATATGGGTACCTCACAAAACCGGAAAAAATAGGAGAAAGGAATAGAAGCATTTAAACTCAGTAGTGAGTGATTCCAGGCTGATATCATGATCAGCCTTTACCAATATTTGGATAAAAACACACTATATTCAACAGGGAGATATGGGCTTCTCTCCAGGAACATGCAACACGAACAGGAAAAGTAACTTCAGATTTTAAAGAACCGGAACAGCAAACTCAGATTTGAGAGAAATTTTGTATCTATTAGGAATCGTAAAATAAGCATAAAAGTATGGAGAAGTGTGAAGTACTCACCCAATGGCTTATAGACATGTAGAAGACTAGAGCACATTCCGGTATGAGAACCAGTATGACAGCAATCAACCAAGCCAGCAGACATCGGTTGTTTTTCTGCAAAAAAATAAAACACGCATTAGATACCTAATCAAGATACTATTTATTTATTCAAGTATACATATTGTATAACTTTACAGGTCACACCTAAGACGTTATACAGTGCAAATAAAAGAAGAAAAAAACACTAAAACGAAATTTACAAAAATTAGGCAGAATGAAATATAGGTATCTATATGCAAATAAAAACAAATTTAGATAAAACACACGAGATAACAAAACAGAAGAAAAAATGCAAAAAAAAAAAACAGAAAATAACAACAACAAAAATCGTTACAGAAGTAAAAATATACAAAGAATTTACCTAGAATTATTTACAAACTAGCTTCGCTAGCTAGCGGCTTCGCCCGCGAGTATGTCGAAAATTATCCCAAGGGAACATATTCTCAGGATAAAAAGTATCTATCTCTGTGCCAAATTTTATCCAGATCCGTCCAGCCGTTTGAGCGTGAAGAAGAAACAAACACACACACTCACAAACTTTCGTCTTTATAATATTATTTTAGTGTGAAGTGTGATCTATCTTTCATCTAAGTTCTCACAAAACCATACATTCACGACACACATCTATAATCTCCCAGCAAACTAGTCACACTCCTGTGCTGATGTCAGAAAGGCATTTAGCATGGTGACCGCCCGAACTAGAGGCGAGTTAGCTCGGGAGTTCGGGACTGCGTAGCGTGTGTGTGTGTAGCGTATGGGCCGT
This sequence comes from Orthosia gothica, assembly GCA_949775005.1. Taxonomy (NCBI): domain Eukaryota; kingdom Metazoa; phylum Arthropoda; class Insecta; order Lepidoptera; family Noctuidae; genus Orthosia; species Orthosia gothica. The sequence continues at coordinate 7,303,497 of OX459052.1, forward strand.
AGCATTTTTTTTTTTTTTTTAAACCTTGCCCCACATTAGGAATTTCTTCCTGTATCGTGGGTGCGTTTACAAACATATAAACTCACATACACAACACCCAGAGCCGGAACAACTATTTGTAGGTCATACAAATATTTGTTCCGTGCGGGAATCGAACCCGCGACATGCAGCACAGCAGTCAATCGCTCAACCACTACGCCAACCGTGCGCCCGTAGTAGTAACATTTTCTTTAAGGCTAGACGTGAAGGAAGTTTTTTATGAAACATCATGGAACTACGAATTAGTTTAGCCGAGAATCAGGAAAAGATTCCCAGCCAAGATCATCCTATCCTTTGACAATTGTCTCTAGGAAGATTCAAACTGTGTCTTGGTATACTCACAGATATAAGTCCATGAACTAGCACCACCGTGGCAGCGATGACGATGGTGTAGCACACCATCAGCAGCGCAGACGCTAGCGGCAGACCGCTCTGTGACTCCACCACCCAAACGATCTCGTAGATCAATGCGATCGCGTACGCTACCTGAAACACATCAAATTTATTCCTAAGCTCAGTAATTCCAAAAGCTTTTTACCTGGACCTACTGAGACCTGAGAGGTCTAAGGTGCTCTTTATTAGTGAATGCATAAATTATTTAAATTTAAATTGGGTGTGCATATGAGCGTGGTAATGGCTACGAGTGCGGTTTCCATTTAGGAAGATTATCAACAAAATTTTGGCTTCTCGATAATGTCAGGGACGAGCGGTCTTTGTTAAATAGGGTGCATTGTAGGTACCTATTTGCTTTGGAGACCATTATACGATAGGTACTTCGCCATAAACTATATTCTAACTTATGAAAGCTGTACTTATTATGTACTACTAAGTTTCCTGATAGCTGCAACCTGGGAGTCTTTAATTCATCTAGATAAGCGTGCTACGTCGTCGACCACATCATCGCTAACCATCAGGTGAGATAGTGGTCAAGCGCGAGCCTAACAATAATTAAAAAAAAAAACATTATCAGCCTTATAATGTTCCCACTGCTGGAACATAGGCATCCTCTCTGTGAGAGAAGTATTGGGCCTTAATCCACCACGCGGGCCCAGTGCTGGTGGAATATAGATGTCATAATATGTCTCCGATTTTTTGGTTTTAGGACATGCCGGTTTCCTCACGATGTTTTTCTTTACTGTTTTAAGAGCAGTGGTGATGAAATAATTTACACAAAGTAAAGCGCCTGCCTGGGTTCGAACTCACGACCTACGTAAATCGCCGTTGCCACTGGGCCACCACTGCTCTGCGCTTAATAATCTCTGGATAATTTATAAACCATATCAAATCAAGCAATTGCTTTTCTTAAAGATTGTAGGCAGTAAATACTAAATAGCTTGTAGATAATTTGACGCGTGTGGGCCGTTATTGCAGCCACGACACAGGAAATCCTTTGAGTGAATGGCGTTTACATTCTAAAATCTGACAGCCTGAGAAGAAACCACTATGGACGCCCTAGAGGTGGAATATATGGATATAGAGAATGAGTTTGGAAAATAACGATGGTAAGAACTACGATGGTCTCTGTCAAAGATCAAAATTATACTAGAGTAAGATGAACGTGACTAAAATTTACATCATACAGCGGGGCGAGCACTGCCTACTGTGACAGGCTTGAGTCACACATTTTTATCAGTTTGAGAGCAAATACCGTGATAAAATGCGTAACTCAAGCCTATCACAGAGACCGTGCTCGCCCGGCAGGTCATCCCCTTTTCGTTGTTAAGGTTTTGTCAATCGTAGCAATGTCGAAATGTCCGACAACAGGAAAGTGACAAGTAAAATTTAAAAAACCCTCGACTTATTCTTATTTCATGCTACATAATTTATCTAGTAGTAGACACGCTTCGATCGACAATCTATTGAACACGTAATTATGACACGATATGTTGCGAAAACACTCTGATTCAAACAGTAAAACGTCCTTATCTTTAGAACGGCTGAATCGATTTTCATCAAATAAACTTAAGAACACTTAGGATAGGATAGATAGGATAATATTAATGGACCCCTTTTCCACTCTTGGACAAGACTCCCATTTGGCCCGTTGTGCGTGCAGTTCTCCTCTCTGTGAGAGGGAATGGGCCATAATCCACCACGTGGGCCCAGTGCGGGTTGGTGGATGTCACATTGAATCAATTGTCGAATTTTCCGTTCTAACGATGTTTTTTTACACAATGTTTTCCTTCAACGTTTTGAGAGCAGTGGTGATGAAATAATTTACACAAAGTAAAGCGCCTGAGTTCGAACCCACGAACTACAACTTGTAAGTCGCGGCCGTTACCACCGGGCCACCACTGCTCTTCTACTAAGAACACTTTCGATAGTCACCTTTCAAAAAACGAAATCAAAATCGGTTCATCCGTTTAGGAGCTATAATGCCTCTGACAGATACACACAGGTACCCACGTCAAACTAATAACAACCCACTTTTTCCGTCATGGGTTAAAAATGATAGAAAATTGTCGTGTCCTCTGGATATGCTCTTTACCCTTTCAAAAATAATACGGAATACGACTCACGAGGACCAGAATAAAAGTGACATTAAGCACAAAAATATCTGTATTCGATCAACAAACAAACTGGTTTGCATACAGCATTGATTCAACATTGCGTAGAAATCAATCAGGTTGTAAACACGCTGACACCCAATGGTTTTTGCCATACCCAATCATTTAGGTACCTAATGATAATGTCTGTCAAAATATACCTGTCCTCTAAGTACGTACTGCTTATAAAAAGTATAGAAAAAGGTAATGGAAGACTGGTTTTTGAGTGCCGATTTAGATTAAGAGACACTTCGGATTGTATTTACAAGATTTTTATCGTTGCCGTCTCTTACGGAACCATTTCTTCTATTCTTGATTAATAATAAAAAAACTTTTTTGCAAAAAAATACCACCGACTTCCAAATGAACAACTACAGAGTGAAAAATAACTTAAGTTTTGGAAGTCGGTGTCTTTTGTAGGTACCATTTTTTTTGCGATATGGACACCGACTGCCAAAAATTAAGTTATTTTTCACTTTGTAGTTTTTCATTTGGAAGTCGGTGGTATATTTTTGCAAAAAAGTTTTTTTGTTTTTCCCTTTTTAGTTTTACCTACCTAATAGGCAAGTTGTTTAGTAATGTCCCTATAACGCCAGATTAGATTACCCGAATAACATGAAACTTGAACATAACCGGTGAAATGAGAGATCTTCGTACCCCTTTAGAGCGTAATGGCGTGATGTTATTGTTATGTTATGATATGGTATAAACAATAAACAGAAATGCGATTGCAGCAATCCCGAGAGTTTTGCCGTTATTTATTGAAGAGTTCTGTTGTATATCTTCGAAGGTCTTCATCAGACCTTCACTAAATTAAAATGGGATCAATTTCGAAACATACTTATTCAAACAAAAAACGAATTCTCAAAATCGTTCCACAATTGACGGAGATATCGGTGAACAAACAAAAAAAACCTAACATAAAGTCGAACATACAACCTCCTCCTTTTTGGTAAGTCGCTTAAACTATAGACACTACACTATACTTCGGAGAATACAGGTTAGACAGGTGTGGTGTTATCTGTGGGTTAGAAGAACCAATAACAACTTTTCCTTCAGATTTATCATCAAGATCACCTCCATTGATAATACGCAAACAAATACAACCATACAAACACATAATTATAATGACACAACATCTGAGACTAGCTCTTAGTTCCAGTAAGTTTACTCTCACTATTGCGTCGTCATCTCTCAAGATAAATGCATGGCCTTACAACCGACCGGTCTAACCGGACCGAGCTTTGCATACAACTCTACATATTCTCCGTAACAAATGACGTGTTGAGGGACCAAGGAATTCTGGATAGTTTCTACTTGTACTTCCTTCGTGAGTTGTCGGGTGAATTTTAAATAAGCGAATGGTTTTGTCGTTAGATAAGTTTTGTGTCGCGCGTGATTTATTGTAGATGGAAAAAGATTGGAGGATACTGCGATGTAATAGGAGATGATCTCAAGGAAGGAGGAGGTGAAATATTACCTGCGCTAACTAAGCATTACAACATAGAATAGGGATGGTTAGAAAAATGATTGATTCACTTACACAAAATTTCAAAATTTCAAATTTTTTGCAAAATTTCTAGTATAAGCCTACCGGCGTTCTTGTCTTCGGTCCACGGCACTGAAAAGTTAACCACAAAATTTTTATCCCTTTCACTGGTTAACTTTGAAGTGCCGTGCTCGACCGACGCAGTGTGCGCCTGGAAAGTGGCTTGCCCGAATACGGCGTTGCCCGAGAACCCATCTTCCCAGAGACAGTGGGATGAGCCGCTCTGCAGGTTGGTACGGAATAAACTTATGAATACGTCCACCAATACTGCTGAGCGTGCCCGCCTGCTGGCTGTGGGAGAGTGGGAGTTGGGCCTCTGGCTACAGGCTCTAACACCTTCCGGATCGCTACATGTCTGCGTTTGGGTGCTCCTAGCGGAGCTCCACATCGTTGTCAATGTGGTGAAGCAGTCGACCGCCTCGGTCACCATGGCTTATCCTGCAATAGGAGCGCTGGCCGGATAGCACGGCACGCCAGCATTAATGACATCATACGTCGGGCTCTTGTCACCGCCGGGGTGCCAGCTGTTTTAGAACCCAATGGCTTGGCACGCGACGATGGGAAGAGACCAGACGGGATGACCATAATGCCTTGGAAGGTGGGTCGGCCTTTGGTGTGGGATGCAACATGTGTCGACACCCTTGCGCCATCCCATCTTCTTAGCACGGCGGGCTGTGCTGGGCGGCTGCTGCCGGTGCAGAAAACCTCAAACGGCGCAAATATAACAACCTTATTGGGAGTTATATGTTTGAGCCGTTTGGGGTTGAAACATTAGGTCCATGGGGTCCGAGTGCGCATCGAGTTTTTCGAGAAATTAGTACAAAGCTCGTCGACTCTTCACGTGACCAGAGGGCTGGCCTTTTCTTCGGCCAGAGAATCAGCATTGCCATCCAACGTGGCAATACTGCCAGCGTTCTGGGCACGTTTCCCATTGACATCGATGTGGACGAATTTTTTGATGCACAATGAGGTCTTTTCCGTCTCCCTTTTGTATTTGTATATAGGTTTGTTTTTGTTTTTAGAATTTTCAATTGTATATATGTTAATAAAAATTAACTTACACAAACAATTATTTTACAGTTAGAACCCAAGGTATTAAAAGCAGTCATACATTGCGACACCCAGAGCGGCTCCCCGAAAATTGATCACACACCTTCTCGCGTCCATGATTGACCAGTCCCATCCTAAGTAACAGCTTCGGGTGCCGGCACATAGAGAACGGCGGTTACATAGAGGACAATACACTAACTGTCTCCCTCTGGAATTCCGCCAATGAGCAATAAAAAAATGTCCAACCGCTTAGAGATGCTATTAATAATCTTAATTGCCTGACAAACCAAACTTTAGTATGTTTGTACGGGCTACTGGAGTTTCAAACAGATTCATCTTTGGCCCCAAGCGTACTACTGTTTGGAACGAGTAATCCCAAGGATTATAAGATTTGTGGATTGTTTAGCATCCCACGAAAGACCATAAAGACATATTTGACCAGAGCAAGATTGTGCCTTACTTCCAACTTATAGTACCCAACCATCCCAATTACAAAGAGAGTTGGGTACATAAGCGGGTAAAACGGGTAGACGCCAAATTGCCCCATATATATAGGTATCGTGTACCGTCAGTGAGATTATCAAATAATATTGGACCCGTATTTTTTGCTTAATCAAATATATACAAACTGAAAAAGATAAAGCGCATCATAGTTCAGGAGTGGGGGCTTGTGACGTCACTTTGTCAGAATAAATTGTGACGCCACACGATATTTCACCGCGCTGTATCGTCGAATATTTCGTTTACGTGGCAAAAGAAAAATATGTGTCCAATATTTTTATGTTATCTAACTGACGGACTAAATAGATATTTTTTGTAAACTACTCTTTTGTCTTGTTGTATAATTACAATAAAATAACAACAAGAAACTTGACTCTGTTACATGTTCATTATTTTAGACTATAAGTTTGAAGATGTTGCATAATAGACCAACGAGTGTAGTGGTCGCAAAGAAGGAGGACCTGGATTTGATCCCTGTGTTGGATAAAGTTTCATTACATTTTTCTATTTTAAATTAACTCAATATTACTGGCAAAATTTGGGTGTACCATTTGTTTAATCTTTCGGAGAATACAGGTAGTGGGAAAACAGTAAGTGAAAAGACTGGTCAGTACTTACTTATGGTTAGTACATACTACAACCACGGTATAAATAAGTCATTATCGAAGGAACTACGCTGTCGGTGTCTTACTAATGACCACAAGTTATTTCCGTTCAGCGGAAAGCGGAAACAGCATGATAAGACAGAAGATTACCTTAATTATGAGTTTTACACACGCAAAGGCTTTAAGAAAAACCTTCAAGACAATGTTTTCTAATTACTAAAATATGTAGGCCTAAGATGGGTCCCTGAAGGACTCCGAGAGACGTGAAGTTTTGGAAGTTCCTACTAAAAAAAAATGATTTATAAAAACTTTATATTATAGTTACTAGTTTTACTTTATTTTATATTATAGATTAAAACACCGGTTTTCTTCATGTTTTAGATATTATCTCAGTTTGAAAGGTGACTTACCAAAGCGTAAGCTGCAATGAATCCCGAAGCAGCCGTCACACTACAGCAGAATATCCTACTGACGGCCGGCTTCATTCGAAGCTTCGGCGTCTCCAAGTCACTGAGCTCGTTACTCGTCGACATCTTGGTGTATTGCTTCTAGAACTACCTTTTTACATTCCTGGATATCTTCTGATTGCTCTAGAAGTTTCGATATTTCTCATAGTGGTTCAATAAGAACTTGATGATCATACAAATGGTCTAGAACTTTCGTTGATTCTCATATTTCTTTGTGATCTGTTAGTCTATTATTTTGCCTGTTAACTGTCATGGTTTAGGTACCTATATAGTTGGACTGGTTCTGGATGTAAAAGGTTTAAAGATTCTTTTGTTTTTTTGAAATACTACATCTTCTCAGTAGAATGAGAAGACGGTTTTCTGGATGACGACGACGATCTTCAGTTGGCGGCAAATATCTGAAAACAAATAAGAAGTATGTTAGTTTTAAGCTCTTCATATATTTTCGAAGTTATAGGTAATCTATATCTAGGCTTGGCAAAAGTGGCTAGAATTTGTCACAGTTGATCTGATTGAAAATAATGAGAATCTTCAGATTACGGGTGACAGGGAGGCATGGCAAATAAAAACATTGGAAGCAGATTCCATCTACATAACATTCGAAAAGGCCAAGCAGAAGATGAAGACCTACAGACACAGCCAGTAATAATGATATAGAAAATTTGCAGAATCAGTTAGGGAAACAATTGAAATACGATGGAGCTCGATGGTCAAAACTTGACTTATTCCTACAGCTAAGTATTACCTACAGTTTTTATAACGGTACGGCATTCAGTGTAGAAATGGGTATGTGTGATGTATATATTGCAAGAGGTAGGTAGTGCAAAAACTGCAGTAGGTAGTTAACACATTTAATATTTGCAACGTCTATCTATTTCACATTTTTTACCGCCTCCAATGCTTCCATGTTTTTCTTGTAATAAAACCAGTAATTTGCTCGTAGCCAGCCATCCGATAATAATATTTGTAATAGGTATTGAACATGTAATAGGTATTAATTTAGGTTTCGAAAAGAATATGCTTAATTAATTTTGAAGTATCTACTCTAGGTGTAAGGTAATGTGTATATCGAACTTTAGGAAAGTGGAAGTGCCCGCTCAAGATATACCAGTGTCAACTACAGTTGTAGAATTCTTTCATATCTTAGTAAAAGTCATCTCACTCACGTCTCTTATGGCTTGCTCTCTATTAAATGGCTTTCCTTTTCTTTTGGTAAGCGATTTCCCACTTTTGTGCCTAGATAGTGGTACCTAATAATCTTAACCACTTTGACATGACATCTTAAAATAACTGTTGAAATGTGTACATCCCTTCCTTTACTTTCGAGGAATACAGTGGCGACGGCGTGGCTGTATGAAGGTATATTCTTAGAACTTTGATTGTGCATAATGAGTCAGTTTTACGTCTGATGGGATCATTCTGTTGCGTAAATGACGTCTTTTTGCGCATACTTAGTTCCCATAACTTTGCAGTTGTTGTGCAAGTCTTAAATGATATATCTGTGGTCAATAAGGATCTAACTTCACAATCTTGATACACTGTGGGAGTCTACCATATTAAACGTTAACTTGGAAAAGTCACAATAATATCCAATCTAAGAACTAAATGCTATCGCAGATTTTGTTGAACACAGAGGCAGGTCACTTATTGCTAAATAAATATAAGTACAAAATATAACGAGATACATTGGTAAAACTGTGCACGGTATATATTGGATAAGCAACAACAATTACAAAGTGTCCAACGATGACCAGCCTAATCGTATAGAAACAATATCCGACGTTCCAAGTTCCGCAGCAAAAAAAACTTCCTTCCTAGCCAATTAAATTAATTTACAGAAGAAACAGATGCAAATAGTCACAGAACAATAGGCTTAATACATCCCGATTCGCTCAGTACAAGGGCCAAACCATTGACTCCATGGGAAACCACCAGTCTGCTTTGAATGGTGGGAACCCATCTAATTGTGAACAAATAAAGGTGTTTACCATCCACTGCTGTAAGGTTGCGGTTCCTAAAAAAGCGGAGAAACTGAACTATAATTGAATTGTTGTGTGGAATGGAAATTTACCCTTTGTGAGGTTATAGATGTTCTCAGGGAAATTGTAATTGAATGTCATGTTTATTGGAGTTGTTTTAATGAATATTAAAAAGTATGCAGAAGACAGATTGATAAAAACCAATAATTGTACAATGAATATTACTGGAACCAGTAAATAGATGTGTGGATTCTCGGGAAGGACAGTTCCAAACCTTTTATACAGGTACTAGCTGACCCGGCAAACTTTGTTTTGCCATAAAAAGACCAAACATTCATCTACCCTACCCTACACTATCCTACCCTACCCTACCCGACCCTACCCTACCCTACCCTACCCTACCCTACCCTAACCTACCCGACCCTACACTACCCTACCCTACACTACCCTACCCTACACTACCATACCCTACCCTACCCTACCCTACCCTACCCTACCTATAAACCTCACGGAGCCCGAGACCTTTCCAACGAATGCAAAACCATGGAAATCGGTTCGTGCGTTCTGGAGTTATAGCGTCAGGGAGGAAAACCCGACTTATTTTTATATATTAGAAGATTAGATAAGTAGTGTCCGACCGAATGATCGTTTTCAGTCGAGTTTCGGCAAAAAAACGAGTTCGGTTTAGTATCGGTTTCGGCGGTAAACCTTTCGAAACTACGAACGAAACAGAAACTGCATTCGGGAGTTCTCGTGCTGTGATCGGCCATGTACGGCGCGTTAAATTCTATCCAAGCGAGTATTTTTTTGCGAATATTTTTTTATTAAATGTGGTGTTGTTAATGTTGTTATGTTGTGTCATACCAATAAGTAAAATTGTCGAAGACTGCAGAGCTGATCGAAGACTGATTATGATAACGTTTTCTTTATTTTTCCTCAAAACATGATCCTTGTAAGGAAGTTTCGGTTTCAGTTTCGGAAGACAACATCATCTCTGCACGCTTAGTAGATTTTCTGTGCTATCGTAATCGTGGTTCAACAAGTACGTGGTGAGAATTTGCTTACACTTGGCTTTTGTAAGAGAGTATATTTTTAGGGAAGAATTTATTTTATTATATAAATAATTGCCAAGGAAGCAGTGGTTACGATGTGAGAGACTACTTTTACACCGATTTGTTGAGCACACATTGGTTTGTAAATCGCTCTGAAAGTTATAGCTGAGGTATCTAAACCTAAAGGCAGAAAGTTTGGGACCTAACACAAAAACCGGCCAAGTGCGAATTGGACCGTACCATTATCGCAAAAAACGGCAGAAAAAACACGTTTGTTGTATGGGAGCCCCACTTAAATATTTATTTTATTCTGTTTTTAGTATTTGTTGTTATAGCGGCAACAGAAATACATCATCTGTGAAAATTTCAACTGTCTAGCTATCACGGTTCAGGAGGTACAGCCTGGTGACAGACAGACGGACAAACAGACAGACAGACGGACCGCGAAGTCTCAGTAATAGGGTCCCGTTTTTGCCCTTTGGGTACGGAACCCTAAAAAGTATATAAACAAACTATTTCAGGATTTTGAAAGACACCATCATCAGACTGCATGAAATAGTAACAAATTTACTAGTTACTTACTTATAGATTCAAATAATAATTGCGTATCATAATGATTTGCAAGCCCGTTGAATTAAGCAGTACCATAATGAACCACAAACTCTACAATAGCCTGAGAACCGATTAAATCTACAGTCTATCATACAGAAGGGACAGTTCATTTCACAAGGATTAGTGGACCGCCTTGACATACTTACTTTAACGAAACATTATTTTTGAACTACCAGTGTAACAAGTTCCATAATGATATTGGCTTCGCACAGGATATGAGCATAATCTTGAGCAGTAAATTTTGGTAGTATTACTGAAACAGGTGGTGTTCGTTCTGCTATATTAAATTTATGTGTCGTTAAAACTTCATTATTGTCAATTGATTTTGCATTCAATTTATTGTTTTTATAGTCTTTTTTAGTCGTAATTTGTTTAATTTATGAGATGATATTCCAGTTCATTGTTGTTTAGCAGTTGTTTAGTTTCAATAATGCTTGAATTAAGTTGCGTTTCTTAATCAAGTAGATACTTAGCTTATCCCAATAAGTTGCTTCCTTACTTTAAGTAGTCAGTCTTGGGGTACCGTTACGCGTTTTCTATCTTTTCGTTGTCTAACATAGCCAGGTCATCATTATGCAAATATTCCAATTTATTCGGGGTCGATGTCATTTTCGTCCATATCATCTTTAACACAATGCAATTCAAACTTTAGATTAGATTAATAGGTGGAGTAGTGGGAATTTTAGTGAATTCAGTTCTGCTGATTATCTTGCTGAACAGCTGGACAGTTTGGTATATCTACCTTTTCTTAAAATAACATACTTATGCCCGATTTCTCGAAGCCCGTTTATCGGGATGTTAAAGTAATCGACGAACAATCTGTTAACTACTATGATTAGTTTAATGAATTTTCAACAGCTAATCACAGCAGATAACGCGTGCTATACAATTTGTCTCATTAAGGCCGTACCCTAACCAAAAAATCAGCATGAGATATGAGCATTCCTATTGGTCTAGCTGCACTGGTGGCGCATGAATTACAGTAGTGAATACGCCCAGATTTTAGAATAAAATCTTTGTAAAATCGAATTTTGGACTTTTGAAAAAAATAATTCTACAAAAATGTTCGTTATTAAATTGTCTATCCATTAGTGTTAGTACAAAAAATAATCAATGAACACTTTACGAGGAGATGCATAATATCAATAATTATTTCTCATTTTTATGTTTTTTTGTAAGTAGATTAGTAAAATATATACAACATTTAAAAAAGAACTAAATCTACCATTTTAGAATCAATATTATGTAGAAATTTAATGTATTTTTATTAATTGATATTTCCTTTTAAATAACGAGTAGATAGCTCCTAAAACAGCACAAAAACGGCTTGCGCGGCGTTTTGCTCGGGGTACCGCCTTAAGGCCGTACCCTGACCAAAAAATCATGAGATATGAGCATTCCTATTGGCCTAGCGGCACTGGTGGCGCATGAATTACAGTAGTGAATACGCCCAGATTTTAGAATAAAATCTTTATAAAATCGAATATTGCTCTTTAAAAAAAAAACAATCTTACAAAATGTTCTATAGCAAATTGTCTATCCATTAGTGTAAGAACAAAAATAATTAATGAACACTTTACAAGGAGATGCATGCTATCAATAATTATTTCACATATTTTTGGTTTATTTGGAAGCAGATTAGTGAAACATATACCTCTTTAAAAAGAAAAATTATACTACAATTTTGGAATCAATATTATGTAGAAATTTAATGTATATTTTTATAAATTGATATTATTTTTTAATTAAAGAGTAGTTAGCTGGCTGGCAGGGGAGGCGCCTTACTTGAGAAATCCGCTGTTAGTCTCTACCGTTTACATAATATCGTCGTTTCAAATTCTTGTCGTATCGTCGCTCGCATCGGAACCCGCACTTTATATTCGTATGTAAATGGCGTCCATCGACCTCGCACTACTCATTAACACTGACAACTGTAGAAAATATGTCGGTTATCGTAATGATTGTTTTGGCAGTGAATTTGTATAATATGTAGGTCATTGAAGTTGTGTATGAGTGGAGAAAGCGAAGTAAACGTAACACGTCTTGTTAAGTTAATCAAATGGTTTTGTTTTAACGACTTGTTAATCGAGTTGGTATATTTTGAGTTACTTACTTTATAAACTGGATGATTGATTGCTTAAGTAGGTAGTTCAATATATATATACAGTTGCCCTCAAATTTTATGCATCCTAATTCTTTCTTAGTGCATCTTTACGTTCTACGGGGAACGTGGACATTGCCTACATACCCTTTAGTGCCTTAAAACGGTAACTTTCTAAAGCATATTCCTTAGTAACGGCTGTGTTAAAGGGTTTGAAAAAAAAAATATTATTGATTCATGTACTTGTACATAATTTTGAACACAAGGTAACTAATAGTTTTGCTTTAAAAAAATAATTAGCAACACGATATTTTTTCGCAACTTTTGGAAACTCCTCCAAAACGACTTGGATGTTTAAAAATATTTTTACACAGAAACATTGTTGGCTGGCATTTCTTCATAACTAACATAGCTTATGAAAATTAAATAATATTTTGCAAACAAAACTGTTCAAAAGGAGGTTCAATATTAATGTTTTGGCATCGAGCGGGCGCACGGCCAGTACTGCGTTAACATTGGGGCGTATATCGACCACACAGTCAATATAAAAGCCATTTATCCAAATTAGGCTCAGAACCAACATTTTTTAAACGTCAACGTTTTAAATAATGATGGCAAAACGCCCGGTATTTTAGTTGGCAAGAAGAAGTGGCGCTGCTAACTCCCCAGCAACAAAGTTGAAAGATCTTGAATTAATACATTAATATGCATAATAATTAAGATTACATGCCTCAGTCAGTTAGTCAGATAATATGCAATTACATCTCGCATTAAATTGTAGTTATATAAACTTAATTCTCATACTCTAATTGACAGAAATATTCGTATTAATGAATTAAGTCACGATGTCGTCTAATCGTCTTAATATATGTAGGTACGTGTTAATAAATGAATAAATCAATATATGGCATTCCTCAGTAGCAGACTCAGTCACAGACAGCAGCACGGAGTCTAAACATGTGCCCGGCAGCGTAAACCCATTCGCAAAAATGCAGCACAGACTATGTGTGTCTGTGTTGAATCCGCCTTTTGATTATTTTCATTGAATTACAGAAACATATGCGGCTGCTTGCGAAGGCCTCACACCAGGTGAACCGATGACCTGGTGAAGGTTGCGGGGATCCGCTGGATACGGCACGCACGGGACCGGCGGTCAATGTGGCGACGCTTGGGGGAGGCCTATGTCCAGCAGTAGACGTCTTTCGGCTGATATGATGATGATGATGATGCGGCTGCACTAAAGACCGCTGTGTTGCCGCTTGGTTTGGACAGACTACATTTGCAAGAAAATGCAGCACAGACTATGGGGGTCTGTGTTGTATCCGCCTTTGTATTTACGCTGCCCGGCTGTTTTTAATAGGTTCGCCCCATACTCAGATCAAACAGTTGATCTGAGGGTCCATATTACATAGGTGAAATTTGGGTGTACTATAGGGACAGCTTTGCCTATCCCTCAGGGAACACAGGAGTGATGATATACTATCTACTTAGCCGCTGTTATCTTTGCGAAATAATGCAATTTTTGACTGTTGTGAGTTAGACAATATTTTGTTTGCATTCCAAGCAAGTATTGGATGAGCAAACGCCGATTCTAGTCGCTAGTGTTTTTTGACATTGTTTCTTTCATAATAATGCATTTTAGGTATTTATTTATTACAATTTTATGCACAAGTACAAAGGTGGACTTAATGCCTTAGGCATTTTCTACCAGTCGACCTTACAGTGCTGCAGAGATAAAACAAGGCAGGTGTAACTAAATGATAGGATGAATAGAGAAAAAGGTTTATAATTATATACAAAAAAAAAGAATAATAAATATATACTTACAAACATAAACAATTACACGTATTTTATAACCAGAAAGAAATAAAAAAGGGGCCAATACTACATATTTCAAAATGGGTAGTATTTAAACGCAAATCGAAAAATATCCTTTTTCTACGCAATAAGATTCCGAATTCCCATCAAAATTACTGATTGCACAGCAAAATATTCAACTCAAGATATCACTAAACACACTACAATTTATTTTCGCAGCGTACAGCGATTTTTCGAATAAGTCGACGTAGCCCCGCTGCGCGGGGCTCCTATTTCTGTCTGCAGGGTCAAAAGTAACCTAACACGAACGAGATGACGGGAGCTGAGTTCGCTCGCTTTGCTCGCTCACTTCAGCTCCCGTCATCTCGTTCGAACCTAACCTGTCCGTGTCGGGGTGCCCTAAGTTCCCGAGCTCGCTTCGCTCGCTCTTGGACTGATTCTTTGACCATAATTTATTCGTAGATCAACTAAAATAGACTATGAAATATGGAAAATTTGCTGTGCAGTCAGTATTTATGCTATGTATGTAGTATTTTTGTACAAAAATAAATTTAACAGTATTGCATTATGAGGAAAAAAGTAATGTTATATTGATGTATAATTTCGTTATATCTGCAGTTTGAGTTTTGTTAAACATTTAGTTTATTTGTAGTAAAGTAAGTTATTAGATGTAAATAAGAATATAAACGATGAGTATGTATTGATAGGCGATTATTTATTTGATATGCAATTTATAATATCCCTTTCAAAATTATTCTCCATCAGGATCTACCAAAATTTAGGACTCTCTGTAAATAACCGCCATTTCCATATTTTCCATTAACCGTTGTTTCCACATTAACTTAAAACTGTGTGATCTCAGAATGTTGACGATTACCCCATTTATGACTTTGGGAACTCAAAGATAATGTCTTCTATGAACCGTTAGTAAGGTACTCATCTGACCATTTACGTCTCTTTGGTAACTAAAGTGGATGGACGTAGTAAAACTGTAAACTACGTTAGTGAGTTCCATTGCTACAGTTTGATCTGGCTTTTGGTTTGTTCTTCTCTTTTTGTGACCATCCGTAGTTTGTGGAAGGTGGGTCGTTCGAATGTCGATATCACAAAGACACATTAGTGCAATTTTAGTAACGGTCTCCTAACTAAACATAAAATTTTAATATGGCATCAAAACAATCCTTCGCATTGTTGTCTACTGGTATTATATGGCTAAAGATCTAGAATACTAAAGTTTTAGTCCGAAGCTACCTTTTATACCTTAAGGCCTTGGGGTTATCTTAAGATACATCACCATCTTGTCTTCTTCTTGGCGTGTCGATGGCAAATATAAAAAGTTAAATATTGTGTTTCGCCCAGAATTCAGCCACGGCAACACCATTTTTAACCATCTTGTGATACTTTACCATTTTAGCAAACAACCATTTTACCATTACCATTTTTAAATGCATGGTTACCTTCCATTCTACGAATGTTTCATCGTCACAGCGCATGCTGTAACGTCACAGCGCAATTCTTTTTAACCGACTGCCGAAGGAGTATAATGTGTTTATCAGTCTGTATCAGTATGTATGTTTGTTCCTATGTGGCGTTCCAGAGATCAAACGTGTTTGCCGATTTTGAATATTCGTACGTCAATCGATTCGTTTTAAACTTGCGAGTGTCACTGGTAACATTAAAATTTCATATAAAACTTAAAAAAAAAAAAAACTACCGACTTCCAAATGAAAAACTACAAAGTGAAAAATAACTTAATTTTTGGAAGTCGGTGTATTTCGTAGGTACCATTTTTTTGCGATATGGACACCGACTTCCAAAAATTAAGTTATTTTTCACTTTGTAGTTTTTCATTTGGAAGTCGGTAGTATTTTTTTGAAAAAAAGTTTTTTATTTTTCCCTTTTTAGTTTTACCTACTTAATAGGCAAGTTGTTTAGTAAGGTCCCTATAACGCCAGAATAAATTTACCGAATAACATGAAACTTGAACATAACCGGTGAAATGAGAGATCTGCGTACCCCTTTAGAGCGTACTGGCGTGATGTTATATTATGAAATGGTATAAACAATAAACAGACATGCGATTGCAGCAATCCCGAGGGTTTTGCCGTTATTTACTGAAGAGTTCTGTTGTATAACTCGGAAGTTCTTCATCAGACCTTCACCAAATTAAAATGGGACCAAATTCGAAACATAGTCTTTCAAACAAAAAAAGAATTTTCCAAAACGGGCCACAATTGACGGAGATATCGGTGAACATACACAAAAAAAAAAACATAAAGTCGAACATAGAACCTCCTCCTTTTTGGTAAGTCGGTTAAAAATAGAAAACTGGCGGCTTTTGGGCGCCATATTGTGGGGCCTGTGTGGGAATTTTCATCATGGTTTTGGTCAGCCAGCTGGCGAATATGTTTCTTCCGACTCCACAGCATGTTTTTCTTTTTGCTTATGTCTTTTTATTTCGCTTTTTAAGCAGTCGGGTTTTTTGATTTTTTGTATCCAATTGTCTATTTCTACTAATTGTTAGGTATATTCCTATATTTCGTTTATTATTTATTGTATAATTGTTTAGTATTTATTCATTATTTCTAGCTTATATGTTTGTATTGTCACAGATAATATAATACTAGCATAGTATTGTATATATATTTAAATCCATTCATTATCGTTATTGCACCTACCACTATCTCTGCATCACCCAAAGGTTGACTGGTAGAAAATGCCTAAGGCATTAAGTCCGCCTCTGTGCATTTGTGTGCTTAAAGTATTAAATAAATAATGACTGAGACATAGAAAACTCAAGAGTCCTGGAACTTATAGAACGAGACCTTATTTACGCGTACAATACCTACTTCACCTCAATGCCGTCTAACCGTCGGCGTCGATCTCTCCACGAACTAATACATAGCCATAAGCACCTATTTCCACTATTATATCTACATACCACATCAGTAATTACAAGCATATGCAAAGGAAATCACATCTACAATCAGTAGATTGACGGTGCCAAGGTTGAAGGTAGACTCTTGACATGAAGACTTATTACTGCATACGCCTCCATCATATTGTTTCTAAGAATTGTGACTCCTACAGTGATTAGAATCTTGTATTTAATTCTCCTTCGATTTGAAAATATTGTGTTAAAATTAATAGAAGGTGTATTGAAGGTTTTTTGAGATCGGTGTGGGTTTTACATTTCTTTTTAATTTGGCAGTGTGGGTTGCTCTTTGTGATTGCATCTGCTTGTAGGTTTATTCAATGACAATTGTTTTTTTTAATTGTGAATCAAAAGAAGATGTACCTGTCAACTTGCTTTACAGAATTGATTGTGATAACAAGTGAAATTTGACAGATTTTTATTTCATGCTACATAATTTATCTAGTAGTAGACACGGTTCGATCGACAATCTATTGAACACGTAATTATGACACGACATCTTGCGAAAATTCAAACAGTATAACAACACCCATAACTTTTGAACGGCTGAACCGATTCTCATCAAACATGGCTAAGAACACTCTCGATTAAGTCACTTTAAAATAAAAATAAACGAAATCGAAATCGGTTCATCCATTCAGGAGCTGTGATGTCACAGACAGATACATAAAAACACAGTTACACACGTCAATCTTATAACAATAACACCTCTCTTTTACCGTCGGGGGTTAAAAATCAACAAGAATATCTTGTTCTAGGGTAGTCTATTGACTAGACAGTATCTTAGTACTAAACCACTTCTTTTAACCACCAGGCGTGGTTGTTAACTATAACCTTCTCACTTAGATCTCATCATCATGTCAGCCGAAAGACGTCCACTACTGGACATAGGCCTCCCCCAAGCGTCGCCACATTGATCGGTCCCGTGCGTCTCGCATCCAGCGGATCACTGCAACCTTCACCAGGTCATCGGTCCACATAGTGAGAGGCCTTCCAATGCAACGTCTTCCGATTCACGGTGGCCACTCCAGAACCTTCATCGAAACATCGGCCATCCGTTCTGCGAGCAATGCTGCCACTTTAGTTTAGCAATTCTTCGGGCTATGTCGGTAACCCTGGTTTTCTAGCGGATTTCTACATTTTGTTCTACATCTTTGATCTCAAAACAATGAATTACCGTCTCAAATTATTAAAACAATACATAATTATTATCGACTCATCGATCGATGAGTAGTTGACACTTAAATATTCATTATTGTTTCTGTTCATTCTCATTGAATTAGTACACTAAACAATGCAAGGGCGTCGGGGCCGTACAATTTGTCACAACGAGCCATTGGCCGTGAAACAACTGCTTAATTAGTGCCTTCAGTAATCAATTAGGAATTTGTTTTGAGCCTTTACACTTTTCACAGTTCCGACGTTTTGTTCCCATGGATCTTTCCGGTATGATTTTTAACCCCCGACGGAAAAAGAGTGGTATTATATGTGTTTATGTGTATCTCTCTGTGGCATCATAGCTCCTAAACGGATGGACCGATTTTAATTTCGTGTGTTTTTGTTTTTTTTTCCGTTTCCCATCATATCTATCTTCCATTACACTTGTCTATACCCTGGTAACCAACTTCCGAGTGCCAAGACAGATTAACTGTGTAGTTTGGGGCTCACCTGCAATTTTATATCTATGTAGTCTAGCTGTAAGTAATATTTAAGCAACTCAGTTTTTTCAACCAACTTCCCAAAAGGTTTCTCAATTCGACCGTATATATATATATATATTTATGTGTGTTCGCGGATAACTTCGTCGTTTAATAACCGATTTTGATGATTCTTTTTTTGTTGGAAAGGAGATATCGCAAGGATAGTACCATGATAAGGAAACCAGGATCTGATTGAATCCTAGAGAAATCGAGGGAATTCCTCAAATATTATACATTACATATAGCGATTTTGTTATTTTCATCAATAATGCAATCAATTGTACTCAGAAAGTATCATTTGGTGAAGTGGAACTGATGAAGTAGATCACAATGGCCACTGGAACTACGAAATAAAACAATGTATCCTAGTCGTGTTTGGACTTATTTGAATCGTCATGAGATGTGCTTTGGCTTTATATGATTTTCATGTTAATTGGACCTACCAAAATTAAAAATAAAACTCTTTTTAACAAAAAATATAACCGACTTTCAAAACAAAACACTAAATAGCGAAATATAACTTTCCTTTCCGAAGTCGGTGTCGACAAAAGGAAAACAATGGGTACAAAAGACCGACTTCAGTTTTTTTTTTTTTGTGTGTATTTCTGATATTTTTTATTTTTAGGATCGTAGCAGGTGGCGTTCTGCTGTTTCTGTCTACCCCCATGGGAAAAAGATGTGAGTTTATGTATGTTTGATATTTCAACTTGTTTACAACTGTGTTCCAGCTACCATCTAGATAATAAACGTATATATATATAATTTGACCCTGTCCTGTATAAATATCTGCCACCTAACTGCCATAGATTTCAAAAGGTTTTGTTGGTCGATATATCGGATCGGATACCTAATTCCATCAGTAGCATTGCCTTTGTATGCTTTCTTTTTATTAGCGTTTTGATTGAGGCCCATCAACAATTAATTACATGCACTCAATAAAACTTCTCGAATCACCAGCTCCACTTTTCTCTACCGTCCTCTTTGAACCAATCACAGGATGCAACTAAGCGAATCACCCACCACGCGTCTTGCATACTAATCGAACACTGTTACTTCCACTATACATAACAATATGCCTTCCAAAACTGTTGGTACAGTTGTACGTCTGTTTATATTCTATGCACGTAATACTAAAGAAGCGTCTATATTGAATCTGTTTCGCTTTCCTCGGTAAAAGCATAGACAAAGATACAAAAAAGGTTGTACTTCGTATAGATGCGAAGCTCCTTCTTCGAACGGTTTTTAAATGTCATACATATTATAGTTTTGGTCATGTTGGACTGTCTAATACAGACAGTTCAACTGCAGCCTTCAAATCCTTCTCAATATCAACCGATTTGCCTAGTCTTTTCTGAATTATGTAGTTTCCAATATAACAGGATGCAGCTGAATACCAGTACTAACATTGGAGTGACTGCCTATTCGATTACCTAATTCGTTGGAATTAGGTTTTTTTTTTTTTTTTTTTTTTTTTTTTTTTTTTTTTTTTTTTTTTTTTTTTTTTTTTTTTTTTTTTTTTGTACCACTTAGGTGGCAGACAAGCACACGGCCCACCTGATGGGAAGCGGTCACCGTGGCCTAGGGACGCGTGTGTTGTGTTAGTAAGGTAATGTTTGCAATATTTGTAAGTATGTGAGAACCATGTTCCTAGTTGTTATTATTTATACCTATACGTAGTATAGTAGTATTATACTGGGTGCATCGTCCTCGAATCGAATTAATGTACGTATGTGTATATGTAAATATTGTAAAACACGTATTTTTTAAAAGAGAAGTATTGAAAAAGAAGTGTGGAGTTCCTTGTCCGTTCTTCTACATTACAATCTACTTTTGCGAAGGGTCAATAGAATCAATTATTATATTTTTTTTAAGTTCAAATTTTTGACAACGCGTGCTTTTGGATACTTTTGATCTTGCCAAAATCCGTTCGTAAAGTTTTCAAAGAACAGCAGCAGGTTTATGTTTTTTTTTTAATAGAAAACCACGCTTTGTCCTCTTTATAGTTTTTATATTCTATATGGCGATGGTAAAAGTCCTTATCTCAGTACAATGACCTGTTTGTCGTAGAAACAGACGGGAGATATGATTGTACAGGTGTATACGGGTATTCAGACTTGTTGTGGGGCACTTTCGATAGTTTCTACTTGTTTCATGTTCTGTTGGTTCTGTGATACAACAGTGTTTGTTATGCAATTTACTACTACTGTTGGTCTAGTGTACGCAAGCGCCACTGTGATGTTTTGTCGTAATTCAGAACTAAAAAAAACCGGTCAAGTGCGAGTCGGACTCGCGCATGAAGGATTCCGTACCATTATCGCAAAAAAACGGGCAAAATCACGTTTGTTTTACGGGAGCCCCACTTAAATATTTATTTTATTCTGTTTTGAGTATTTGTTTTATAGCGGCAACAGAAATACATCATTTGTGAAAATTTCAACTGTCCAGCTATCACGGTTTATGAGATACAGCCTGGTGACAGATGGACAGACAGACAGACAGACGGATCGTGGAGTCTTAGTAATAGAGTCCCGTTTTTACTCTTTGGATACGGAACCCTAAAAAAGGTCGGAACCCTGGGTTGGGCATTAATAGAATTTCTAAGCATGAGTTGGCCGTAGCCCCTACTCGGGAAACTGGATTTGCACACGGTTAGTGATAATGGGCTAACCCTTGAACTCTCTATTTTTAACCCCTAACGGAAAAAGAGGGGTATTATAAGTTTGACGTGTGTACCTGTGTGTTTGTGTATCTTTCTGTGGCATCATAGCTCCTAAACGTATGAACCGATTTTAATTTTTTTCATTTGTTTGAAAGGTTCGCCGTTCAAAAGCTATGGGCCGTTTTACTGTTTTAATCCGGGGTATTTTCGCAATTTATCATGTCATAATTACGTGTTAGATAGATTTTTGATCGAAGTGTGTCTACTTCTAGATAAATTATGTAGTTTAAAAAGTAAGAAATAAAATCAATTATCGGTGTTTACCTTTCGGAATTTTTAATTTTTACTTGTTGTGATTTATAACATTAACTAGAACTTCAACATAAGTGGCGAAATATTGGCGTTGCATAATGTTTTGCCTATCCCTTCTGCCTATATCTTCTGCCTATATTTGATATTAGTGATGCTTACTTATATATAACCTAAAATTTAAATAAGGAACGCTAGCCGATAAAGTTAGTAGCATCATTGAAGTTTAAACAGTTAATGGCAAAGAACTTGTAGAGATTATTCGAGTAATTTAATGTAGTAGGCACCTACGTACAAACTGTATCGACCATTTCCTTGACATTATTTCTCAGAGCTATTCCAAAAGGCAGTAATTACTAAGAGGTTCACTTGCCAATCAGGAAATATGCTTTGATTGCAGAAATGATTGCAGTTTGTTCGTATAGGGGTTTTTGACCTAATCAGGATATGGAATTTCCATTCTGCCTTTTCTGGCTCAACATTGAGTGAGGTTGACACGCATCTTTGTGAGGTACATAACTTAAGCACTAGGAATAAGTAGGTATGTTGTCACTCTGAAGAACTTAGTATTTTTCACTAGCCAACCTTAGCTTAGTCTTAGTTAACTCTTAGGATCTTAGGACAAATAAGTTTTACGGCGCTTAGTGTTCCACGCGCGCCTCAAAGAGATGTCAGCAAAAGTGACGGGGCCTGATAGGACCGATGCCTGTCTGGGTCGCGGATAAATTTGAAAGAGAGTTACCGCGGCCCTGGCGCAAGCAACTGAAGGAACACGGGTGGGTTTTAGTCAGTAAAAGTCTGACACGCCCTCCCGCTTCACCCAGAGCGGGAGAAGTCATTGGATGATTTCCCACCCAAAAAAAAAAAAAAAAAAAAAAGGACAAATAAGTTTGTTAAAGATAGAATACTATATAAATTACAGTTATAAATGTCATCATCATCATCAGCCTATTAATGTTCCCACTGCTGGGACACAGGGCTCCTCTCTGTGAAAGGGAATGGGCCGTAATCCACCACGCGGGCCCAGTGGGGTTGGTGGATGTCACATGTCTTCGAATTTTTGGTTCTAGGACATGCAGGTTTCCTCACGATGTTTTCCTTCACCGTTTTGAGAGCAGTGGTGAAGAAATAATTTAAACAAAGTAAAGCGCCTGCCTGGGCTCGAACCCACGGCCTACAACTTGTAAGTCGCAGCCGATAACACTGGGCCACCAGTGCTCTTTATAAATGTAGATAATATAATATATTGAGTGACGCTATGGACGATCTTATCGGTAATTAAGCGATATTTTATAGAAAACCTTTGAAGAGGCAAAACTGCAGATAGTCTGCGGTATAAATTGTGCTATCAAACTAACTAACTATACTATTTATATGACGGAGTCTTACAATTAAATGAAGTAAGTTACAAATCATTCTGTGCTCAGTCTGATCGGCATCCTTATTACGGTTTAACCCTCAGTTTCCCAGCTCAAAATTATCGGAGAATTAATGTGACAAATTGTCAAGCACGCGTTATCTGCTCTGATTGGTTAAATGAATTTTCAACAGCCAATCACAGAAGATAACGCGTGCTTGACAATTTGTCACATTAATTCTCCGATAATTTTGAGCTGGGAAACTGAGGGTTAGACATTTATTTTCTCAAAAGATTTACAAAATCACTTACAGAGAAAATACAATATTATAATTAAACTAAACTAACTTATTAACTTATTGAAAAATGAATTCGGCAAATCAAACGGCAAAGAGGTCTTCAAGAGGACGTTTAAGGATAATTTCGGTGCGCTATGACATAATATTAATATGTATATAAAAATTTGTACATAAGTGAGTATATTTCATTAAATTCGTCATTGGTTATTTTAAAATTGTACTCTGGATCCTGGACTATCTATAATGTCATCTTTCTTTGTCACCCTAGGATATGGTGTAAAAAAAACTCAACATTGAGTTAAGCTCGCCTTTGTAAATGTACTTTATTATCACACTATATGTAATGTTGTTTTGGTGTACAATAATTAATTAATTAAGAGAATGAACAATCGACCAGTGATGTAGACGGTAATCCACATCGCGACTTTCATCTCGCCATGTGATTGGTCGATGTTTCATACTCTTTGCCGTGTTGAATTCATTACGCAATATAAGGCTGCAGAATATAGCCCCATCTCCCGGAGGCTTGTTAACCAGCACCAGCATAGAGAACATTACAAGTTGATTCTGGTGACTAACACAATGTGTCTCAATTTCTACATACAAAGAGATGCTTCCTACAAGCTTGCCAGTTGCCACCCAGTTAGCACCAGTAAACGGACAAAGTAATACGGACTGGGTATCAATTATAGCGCTCCATCACTCACTAACGATGCAACAGCACAAAAACTAAAAGAAATGCTATAATTAGACCCGACACGGAAGGATACGCAACTCTTATGATTAAATAACTTACTTTTGTTATTAAACTTCGTTGCGTTTGTTAGAGAGCTCGCGATGCTCCATTGTTTAGGCAGCGAAGTGTGCAAGTGGGACAGTTTGGTTTAGTTTACACACCTGGTTCGATGGTGTCTTTTCCTTAATTCCTTTAGTCTTAATGTTTTGTCGGTTTGAGCAACTGTTACCTAAATACCTTGCCTGTGACTAAGTGTTATTTAATTAGAGCAAATTACAACATACGTATAATACTCACAACGGATCTTTGTGGCTCTGAATTGGCTGCAAGAGGCTGCGCACTAGCTATTTTTGTGTCAATATTTAAAGTAAAAATAGCATTGTATAACTGTCTCTTTAACTCGCATACGTTTGTCGCATAATCCTATCTCGTTATCTCTATGCAGTTAATTTGTTTCGTGCGCAATACTTGACAGAGCCAACTTCAGAGCCACAAAGATCCGTTGTGAGTATTATAAACTCACGCCTTTTTCCCATGGGGGTAGGCAGAAACTACAGAACGCCACCTGCTACGATCCTTACATACTTCTTTTGCTTCACTCACATTCATACATCTAGTCATACACACACACCAGTTATGAGTACTGCGCACCGGGCCTTTCTGAAGAACATCACCTATAAGAAGAAAGAAAGAAAGAAAAATATTTATTTGTGACCCGCACAGGAGACACGAGAAAATAAGCACACACTTAAACAATAATAAAATAAAAAACCCTGTGCGAGACCAAAAAGGCTCCTATCTCAGCATGTGCAGCGATATCCAAAAAGGTAATAACGCTGCGCTGATATTCTGATAGGGCCTACTGTTGATGCCACGGACACACTTACGGAAACAGGACTTATAAAATAAAATAAAATAGAAGAATATATAAATAACAAACAAAATAGAATAAAACACTGAAGGTGGGTCAAAGTAAGTGTAAGTATAATACAAATATATAAACGCGATGCTCAATGATCATTTGTCGAAACCATAGACAAACGACAGAGCGCGCGGACCAAATAGTGGTTTATTAAAAAATACGGAAATAATCTATGGTCGGCTGTCAAAAGAAAAATATTATGATTATTAAGTAAGTAAGTTATGTTATCATGTTGACATGTTATGAAATAGTGTAAATGAATAAGTGTAAACTATAAGGTCTATGTATGTCTTTCTAGGGCGTCCCCTCCCGGCGTTTCCATTCACGTCTGCCTAGTAAAACTACCTTTCGTTAGTCGCCTTTCATTCATCCTCTCAACATGGCCAAACTATCTTAATATACTCTTATCAATTATAACAGCAAATTATACGTCGTTATTTAGAAATGAAAATAACTGCATTACAAAATATTCTAGTAGTTCTGGTCCTATGATTTAAAACTTCTAAAAGGCTTTAAGAAGTCATAAAATAACCTTTTGATTAACAATGAACGGACTACATAGTAGTGAGTGTTAATCCTAGGCACCAGAATTACAAGTAAAATTACATAATTTAAAAACCCCCGACACAATTATCTTGCGAAAACACCCCGATTCAAAGAGTAAATCACCCATAATTTTGAACGGCTGAACCGATTTTATTCAAACATAGCTAAGAACACTCTCGACAAAATCACCTTTCAAACAAAAAAAAAACTAAATCAAAATCGGTTCATCCGTTTAGGCGCTATGATGCCACAGACAGACGCATAGATACACAGCAACACACGTGAAACTTATAACACCCCTCTTTTGCCCGCGGGGGTTAAAAAGTAGTGACCACCAAAAAAGTGACAAGTCAATGATAATCGAAGAATCGCGGAAAACGATTCAACTGTTTTGGATCCCACTACGGTAATAAACAGAAAAGTACAGTAAAACTATTCAGCAAACATCGGGTGCCTGCGACTTTAACAGCTTGCGTCCCATTTTTAAATAAGTCTTAACAACTCTACATACTTCCAAGTTGATTGAGAGCGTCCGCACTGCACCAAGTGCAAAGTGCAACTGATAGAAATCCGACGACTGACGAAACACGAAGTTTGCCGATGGACATTAAGAAAATAGTCATCGGAAGAATATGAAAAACACATTTCAATTTTCTTTAAAATTAAGCAAGAGACAGAGATCAGTACAATATAAAGCTGTTTCCAATGAGGTAGGTACATCATATGGCCGTTGAACTTTGGGGCAACAATTCCCTTTGTCTCAAATCATTATCTAACAATAACTAATTAATCCTTAACCGTATTTTAATGTCCAATAGGCAGTATCATAAAAGACTTCAAGGTAAACCAGTTTCTGTTGTAGCCATAACATAACTATTCCATAATAAAACAACATTCCAAGACAAAGTAAAGAGAAATACTTTGTTATTGCAAAGTACCTACAAGGTGGAGTATTTCACTATCGTCAGCCAGTTTTGCCGACTCTCTGTAGAAAAAAACTGCACACAAAGTAATAAAACTGTAAATATCAATTAAAAAAGCAGCTTTTGTTTGTTTTGGATTTTTAACAGTATTTAAATAAAGAAGAGAATTTCTTTTCTTTTTGTTCTTAATTTGGATCAAACAATAATTGAGTTCACTTCGTCGTACGACATCTTGACTACGAGTGCCAACAAATCTGGAGCAGGGCGAGCACAGTTTGAACCGAGCGTGTAACATGGATTTAGTAAACGGCGTAAACGTATCATGATCGCTGCGAATGGTACATTATGCCCTGTAAAACAGGTCAAAATCAAAATAGTTTATTTCAAATAAACCTTAGAGGTACTTTTGAATTGTCAAACAAAAAAAATAAAAAGATGACTCTAGTTGCAATTCGCAAGCGTCAGTAGGTCTCAATGGAGAAGAATTTGCAAGAAAATCCACGGACACTCTTTTCCATCAGTTTCAATTATTGCACTTAAAAGCGTCTTAAAGTAACAAACAATTTTACCAAAAAAATGCAATAACAGGCCGAGACAGCTAAGTTATGACCAATCCCAACTGATGGCGCCCGTTCACAAACATGACGCATGAATCGGCACCACTCAGCTCAACCATCATGTAGGGAACCGAATGATTCAACACATGTGCCACCATCAAAGAGAAATTAGAGAGCATGACACACTCAACTGCCAGTACCCACCTTAAGGAAAACTATCTGTGAGTCACTGAGACAAAACACCGCGAGACGACGGTGTCACAAACAGTCTACCATCTAAAAGGACACCAAAACCAAACAGTAACATTAATAAAATCGGCAACAGATAAGCCCACTACCTCACAGTATTATAACCTCAATAACCAACCTACTTGCTACAAATATAGAGTCCTTTTCGCATACCCGGTCAGTTTACAGTTAGCTCCGTTTTGAAGGCGTGATGATATGGCGTGGTGCGTGATTTGCCTTAGGAACAGTTCAATGGTGCCCTCAGGGAGCGACGTGGATGGAATGTGGATGTGAGGAAACTATTTGAGCGTTGAACCTCGTTTTGGAGATCTAGTTTGTCTGCACTTGGTTGTGGAGTTCAGAGAGGACAATGACTTGGGTAGTTTTGTGATATTTTACATAAAAAAGTTAATTCTAAAAATAAACCAGACTTCCTAAGAAGCCAACTAAAAAGACGTAAACAAGATGAAAATTATGCTGTAGTCGGAGGACACATATTCGCGAGCTGGCTGACCAAAACCAGCATGTATCCTCCGACTTTTAGTAAGTAAACTTTTTTTTTCGGTTTATATATTTTTGAAATCACCTCTTAAAACCTTTTATTTTTATATTCCTTACGACAGGTATGGAAGCAAAAAATGATTGAGTCCCCACAATATGACGACCCCATTTTTCTATTTTCCAATGTTAATGTAGCCAGTGACACTCGCAAGGTTAAGACGAATCGATTGACGTAAGAATCATCAAAATCGGCCTACGCGTTAGGTCTCTAGAAAGCCACATAGGAACAAACATACATACATACATAGACTGATAAACACCCTCCTTCTCTTCTTTCTCTCTCTTCTCTTCTTTCTTTCAATCTTAATAAGTATTCTGATTGCCCTTTGTGTGGGGAGAAAAACGGGTTACTATAGTTAAATTTATATTTTACGCCGACTGAGGAGTATGGAATACACTCTTAAGCTGAGCTTTACACGGGCAACTGAAATTAGGCAATTCTTGTCAATTACCATACAAATCTTTGTATTGTTTTTTTTCGTTTGTTCAAGTGCGAATATTCTTACTGCAAAACAACGCTGATGTTTGTTTTGTGTCCAATAATTTGTCTCGGTGTTGTTGATTGAATACAAAACGGCCTGCTATATGGAATTCTAAAAGCCAACGATTACGTTTCGCTTGTTTTCTGGTCTATAAAGTAAGATTACAGCCGATAACTATAAATCTTGGCAATGCGAGACATTCAGAGGCTTTCTTAAACTTGTAGTGCTGTGATTACTGCCTGTTCGCCTTGAAAATGTAGCTAACCAGTATCTGTTTTTTCCTGCTTTACTGGCAGATGAAGATTATCCATTTCATACTAGGTTTTATCTTTATCTTTTCGTCCTTGTTATTTTTAGGGTTCAGTAGCGTAAAAGGGCAAAAAACTTAGTCACAAATCTTCTTGCCCTTGTCCCATGTTACTTGCAGTCGGAACAACGCGGTTTGTCTTCCATACCGTCCTGTCCACTGTCACGTTATCTGTCACTAATTCTCTTTTATTTCATACCACTCCTCACCATATCGAATCATACCTATAGTCCATACAATTTTCACAAATATCGAACGTAATTTTGTGAATTGTGAGTCGCGTAAAACAAGTTGCGGAATTGACGTTCAACTGAAATTCGTATAGGCTGCCAGACGGTCGGACGTAATTTCAGTTGCTATTCTGCGTTTGTACGGGGCGCTGATGCTTACCTCGCTCCCTTCCCTCACCTCGAGCGCAATTCGGTTGAAATAATTTGCGTGAGTCAGTAGACAACTCATTTTGCGTCGCCGTTGTGGCACAAACAGGACTTTGAAACCGAATACAGCGTAAATTACGCGACACATTTTACGCGACTAACAACTCATAAAGTTATGTCCGTTTGGCCTCACCTTTATCTATCATCTCTGTCACAAATATCATGAGTTATAAAACGCAAATACTGTTTCTAAATCTCAAAGGAACAATTTTGTTAATTGAAAGAAGGAAACGACAAGAAAATGGTTTGCATTCTTGAACTGAATAAAGTCTTGCTTAAATGCACTTCGTAGTTTTGCATTATTTGATTGAAATTAAGTAACTTTTCTCGACAGTATCACATTTCTGCACAAAATAGGTAGATATACTGCAATGCACTAAACTAAATATATAAAAGCACATTGTCGCCATATCGCGAAAGGTATAATATTTTACCTTCAATTTAGCGCAGCAGTAAATGTGAACAGCCGTACATAAAACCTTTAGTTTAGATGCGTTTTTGTGCAGCCAACTACGAAACAGATGCCACTGATAAAAATGTTCGTTTGCCTTTTTATGAGAGACCGGTTCCACTACATTCTGGATATGCAGATGCGAATAATATGATTATGGGATGCGAATTTTATTTTTACAGGTTGGGATTTCCCATCGGCAAATACACGAAATTGTATACAAACAATCATCTCAAAGGAGGAAAATGAGAATTTTCAAAATGCCTTTCCACTTGTGCTAGTTACTTCATCATTATATGTGGAACTGTTTACACAATCTTCTAGACCCAGCTGCTTGAATTTTATCTTATAGATGATTTCGGTATCCTAGAACACGCAGGACCAATCAGAGTATGAGGAGATTCACAATTGCTGAACGCTGGGAACCAGACTTGGAACTTCAGGGGTGGTCTGAGAATTAAAATATAGCATAGATACTAGAAACCAATGAAGAAAACAGTTTTGAAGAAACAACAAAGTAAAGACAAGCAGAAGTAGGTAATAACCACAACATTTTACATGAACGCGCAAAATGTCGGCCTATAATGTGAAAAACAATGTAATCGAATGAATTTATTGTTTTATGCGGGTTGTAAAGTAATTTTCTGAATTTTGCAGCGATAAAAATAATGAGTATTGCGCTACAACTTTAATTAGGGCTCCAAATATCAGGGTTTGTTTCATTAGTCGGTAAGTAGAGCATAACATTAAATTAGTTTTATATGGAGAGAAAAATCACTTAGAATAAGTATTACACAATTAATGGTGTCAATGATAACTTTCAGAACAGTTGTTTTTCGCATTAACAATACCTAATTTTCACCTGAAGAAATAATGGAACTCGCGTAAATCGGTAATAAAAAATAAAAAAATAGCTATCTTCGGAGTTCTTGGACATGGCATGTTATTCCTCAAGCCACTTAGCATAGGATACTAAACTATCCTAACAAATATTTTAAATGAGAAAGTAACTCTGTCAGTCTGTTATCTTTTCACGCTTAAACCAATTTGTTTAAAATTTGGTATGGAGATAGTTTGAGATAGTTTGTGGGAAGAACAAATAATAGTTTTTATCCCAGAAATAACCCTAAAGGGGATAGAAAGGGGGGTGCAAGTTTGTATGTTGAACTAATGATTTGTCAAGTAAGGCAGCCCACACATCTACAATATTATTGTGCGATATAAACAAAAGGCTGTTCGAAGCAGACAAAGTCGCGGACAACAGCTAGTTATTAGTTTTATAAACCAAGCCTTGAACATGGAAGATTTTATCTCTATAGCCCTGCAATAAATTACATCGTGGCATTTTCATTTGACATCGGCACTGAGACAGCCTTACAAATAAAGAAAACTTCCAATATTTCATACACAAACGAATAATTCGTATTGCAACCAATAAAAGGACTTTATAATAGTACAATATTGTTTTAACTGTGGCTTACCGACCAGTATAATATGACCCGTGGCAGAATACAGAACTGAGCTTTATTGTACAGGATTTTTTAAGGGCCCTTTGCTAGCAGCGCCTCAGTGAAGTTTCAATATTTAATGGGCATACACTGTCGCCTACGCAGACGGCATGCTAATGTTGTGAGTCAACAAACATTTGCATTTACTCAACATCGCAGTGCCTGTTCGTGTATTACGTCATGTTTTTTTTTGTTTTTACTAGAATACGATGAAGTGTGGAGGAAAAACTACAAGAGTATGACATGAATGAATGGGCTTACTTGGAAGCTTCGAATATATTACGTTGATCTAGCTGATGTTTCAGTGAAGCGGCTTAAACTTTCGTAAAGATGATGAAACGTTGCAGAAATCTCATTAGGAGCCACAAAACAAGCCGTTTCCAATTATTCTGGAGAGTTTAGGCTTCATCATCATATCAGCCGAAAGATAGGCCTCCCACAAGCGTCGCCACATTGACCTTTCCTGTGCGTCCCGCATCCAGCAACCTCCGTCCGCCACCTTCACCAGGTCATAGTTCCACCTGGTGTGAGGCTTTCCAACGCAACGTCTTCCGGTTCTCGGTCGCCACTCCAGAACTTTTCTGCCCCATCGGCCATTCGTTCTGCGAGCAATGTTCCCTGCTCAATGCCACTTAAGTTTGGCAATTCTTCGGGTTATGTCGGTAACCCTGGTTCTCTTTTTGATCACGCAAGGACACTCCGAGCATGGGCCTCTCCATTTAATTAAGTTTAGGCTTGCAGACTAGGAGGAACGACGATCTTCGCAAGGCGGCTGGACGTAGCTACTTAGATGAGAGTTGCTCATTTATAAATGGCACATTGGGGCTATGTATTATTGTACGCTGATGATTATTTATTTGGTACACAACAATGCGGCTAGACAGCTTCATCATCAAATTCAAAATGTTTATTTGCAAGAAAATACACAGTATACACACAAGAGAAGATCTTACAGGATTAGTCATTGTATTCTGCCTGCAAGCAAGCGTGCATATTATTTATGTTTAATTAAATGTCATTATTATGCAGAAATATTATATAGTACATTATTATTAACTTATTATCACGTTATTACCATATTATTATTACTTACAAATGTCATTAATTAATTTACAATATAATAATAATTAATACTCTGAACAAATATTTATCACCATCATCATCATCAGCCTTTTAACAAGCACACTTCTGGGATACAGGCCTCCTCTCTGTGAGAGGGAATGGGCCTTAATCCATTCCGCGTGCCCAGTGCGGGTTGGTAAATGTCACTTGTCTTCGAATTTTTGGTTCTAGGACATGCCGGTTTCCTCTAGTGGTTTTCCTTCGCCTTTTTAGAGCAGTGGTGATGAAATAATTTATACGATACGATACGATGAAATAAGTAATGTGTGCCTGCCTGGGTTCGAAACCACGAACTACGACACGTAAGTTAGGGCCGTTACCACTGCTACATATGCGGCATACATAGTGGGCAGCAGAAATAGGAATTACTTCTATAATCATTGTAAGAGTAACTTGATAACTGAAACTACTGACTTTATTGAAATCATTTTTAAATGTAACTCTGGGAGGAACCCCCCCCCCCCATTTCCATCTTGAAGGCTGACGTAAAGCACGGCCATTTACATCTTGTGAATGGTCCAAAGACCAAAAGAATTGTTATAAATTATTGACTAACGGTACGATTGTACGAAATGGTGATCGTCCATGAACTTAATGATCGCATGGCGTTGTTTTATTAGGTATGTGGTTTACTTCCGTATTATTTTTATGGACGTTAATACCTACATATTTCATTAATTACACAATCAATATTGCTGTTGGATTTTTGATAAACATACTTTGTCTATGTTTGAAGCAGTGGTTTTGGAGAACTTATCTTGTCGTTTTTGTCTTCAAAAGAATGTATAATTTTTTAATTTTAAGCTTACGCCTAAAATAATAATAAAATAGCCTGTGGTCTTATAGATAAGTATAATTCTACAGACCTTAGTATTAGGCGATGTGCACACTGCCCCGTATTACGCAGCGTAGCGCGGGAGTGCGTGTTCTTACGTTGATTGAAATTATAGTTCTCGCCAAACTTATTGGCCGCCCTGAAGTTGGCTACAATCACAGTAATAAATCTCATACAAAAACAGCACTGATCCGTGCCTTTCGCATTTTGGCGAGAACTATTTAATTCTTTGCATTGAAAACACGCGTAGTGCAACACACAGAAAACGCATTCATGCGCAGTGTCTTGACTTCGTCGCCACGCACCTTGCAGAGTATAGCGAAACAGTGTGTCAAACGCCTTAGTAAACTTTGATAGTAGCAATCTGCAACCCAGTTACTGGGTTATGGACCAGATAGGCAGTCGCTCCATGTAAAATACAGGTTTTATTCAGCTGCATCTGGTTAAACTGTGAAAGAACAACGCAACGGAAAAGGAAAACATCGTGAGGAAACTATTTTAATCTACTAGAAACATCATCCACCAACCCGAACTGGGCCCGTGTGGTGGATTACGGCCCATTCTCTCTCACAGGTAAGAGGCCTGTGTCCCAGCAGTGGGAACATTAAAAAGACTGATGATGATCATGATCTGGTTACACTGGAACCCGAACTCAACATAGTCACTAGCATACTGTCGTCTGATCGTCCACCTTCCTGATATAAGAGCAATCACCTTTCTACACGTTAGAGACGTGCGTGCCCAATATTCGAGGGCTGTGTACTTCAATGTAATTACATGCAAAATGTTGAGTCATAATTAAAATTATAATCAACGCAATGACTCATGCAGACTGAGACGTTGACGATCAACAAAACGATAATGATATTCTATTCATACTAAATCATTCGTTAGCGATTGAATGACTCTCTGCCAGAACATAGACATGAAAGATAGATAATAATATGTTCCTTGTATGATGTACCATCCATTCATCCACCATCCATGGAATTAAGTGAACCGGTGAAATCACAGATATAAATCTAACTAGATGACGCGATTGTATGTACTTCGCGTGTCAAAAAACGGAATAAAATTCTGATCTATGATCGTACTTTAAGCTTATAATTTAGCATTATCGGCATCGAAATCTAGAAAAATGCCTTATTATGCCATATTTAGGTGTAAATACTGTATATAAAAAGTTGGCCGACGCATTGGAAATGTTTTCTTTTAATCGTAAGTAAATTTATTTTTAAATTGTGTGTGAAAAAGTGGCACCTTTGGTTTTCATACAGATGGCGGGACTTGCGTTATCTAGTTAGTATTTATGTCTGTGGGTTAAGTCAGTTGCAACTTCCGATCCAAGAATATGACCAAATACTGACCGTCTTTAGAAATAATAGCACGAATCCTTGACTGATACTTACGGGAGGCTTCTTTAATTTTCGCTGTGCGTGCAAAAGAGCCGGTCTATTTATAAACCTGAGATGTAAAGATAGAAATACTCTTAGTAGCTACTTGTCTACTTGTGTATCGGACGACCTAAATAGCTCAGCAGAGGAATGCTCGCTTTCAGACCTCAGGGCCGCAAGTTCGATTCCGGACGAGATAAAACTTATCGTTGTCGAGAATAGACTGCAGTACTTACAGATTCGTATCTATTTGTATAGCATAGTGCATGCATAATATGCACTGCTTATACGATGCTTTGTCTCGTATTAAAATAGTCGTCATAATCTTCACCATATAAATAAGCTTGTAAATATTCACTGCTCATCATGGACCTACCAAGGAGTAGTATCTACGATTACCATTCAAAGAGAAAATTAAGGAATTAAAGAAACAATATGAGTGTGGTATCAATATATCAATCACTCACAATCACCCGCCCAAATCTTAGTATTCACCCGCTCTCTGAAAGCTATAAGTCACCCAAAGAGCAATGGACAGGGCTATGCTCGGAGTTTCCTTGCGTGATCGAATCAGAAATGTAGAGATCCGCAACAGAACCAGAGTTACCGAGATAGCCCGAAGAATTGCCAAACTTAAGTGGCGGTGGGCAGGACACATTGCTGGCAAAACGGATGGCCGATAGGGCCGAAAGGTTCTGGAGTGGCGACCGCGAACCGGAAGACCGTTGCGTTGGAAGATCTCCCACCAGGTGGACTGATGAACTGGTGAAGGTTGCGGGGATCAGCTGGATGCGAAACGCACGGGACCGATCAATGTGGCGACGCTTGCTTGGGCGAGGCCTATGTCCAGCAGTGGACTTTCCACATGACGAATGGAAAAGTACTAAAGTAACGCTCGCGATGAACGACGCGACGCGATCCCTATTAATTAATCAATCAAATTTTCAATAATATTTGTAAGTATGTGAGAACCATGTTCCTATTTATCAAATTAATGAATTTACCTGTTATTGCTTTTAATACTTTGACCTATTCAAATTATAGTATAGTATGTAGTGCTAGTCTGAGTGCATCATCGTCACGTATATAAATTAATGTATGTATGTAAATATTGAAAACACTTTTTTTAAAGAGTTAGTGTGGAGTTTCTGTTTCGTTTTCTCCATAACAAGCTACTTTTCCGAATAGACGGTAGAATTGAACTTGTAAATATTAAATGTTAAAGTTCAAAAGTAGCCTATTTGAAATACATTATTTCGACTTTGCCTTTATGAAACAGTAGCGGACGCCTCGCGGTTTCACGCGCGTAGTTCCCGTTCCCGTGGGAATACAGGGATAAAAAGTAGCCTATGTTATCCGTGGATGGTGTAGCTTCCAAGCGGTGAAAGAATTTTTCAATTCTGTCCAGTAGTTTTTAATTTTATTCATTACATACAAAAATACAAATCTTTCCTCTTTATAATATTAATATAGATTTACCAATGCAATCAAGTTATTTTAAGAATTTATCAATACTTAACAAGTTCATAAGCGTTCACATTCATGTTGAATGTTAAGTAAATAAACACTACTACAGTTTAGCAATAGCTGTGTAATATCGACACACGTTCTTTAAATATTGGCGCAAGAAAGTGCAAGTCCGATACGACACTGAAGCAAGGTTTTATTTGTTCTTCCACTTTACACATAACTATGCTAGTATTATATTATCTGTGACATAACAAAGCGAATGTGTGTGGCTTGTGCAAATTCTTCGAAAGTTTATAAAAAATATATCCGTTTTTAGGGTTTCGTACCCAAAGGGTAAAAACGGGACCCAATTACTAAGACTCCACGATCCATCTCTCTGTATGTCCGTCTGTCACCAGGCTGTATCTCGTGAACCGTGATAGCTAGATAGTTGAAATTTTCACAGATGATGTATTTCTGTTGTCACTATAACAACAAATACTAAAAACAGAATAAAATAAATATTTAAGTGGGGCTCCCATACAACAAACGTGATTTTCTTGCCGTTTTTTACGATAATGGTGCGGAACCCTTCGTGCGCGCGTCCGAATGGCACTTGGCCGGTTTTTTATATCCTGTCCTGGTTTCGTGACTTCCCCTTCCAGAGAGATACATACATTTTAGAGATGGGTTAATTTATTTATTCGATTATCCTCGCACTGGAACGCCTTCGAGCAATTACACCAATAGAGCATCAAATTATAACAAAAAATACGAAACCGCTAAACGGATTTTGATAAAACTTAGAACCCAGATAGACCATGAACTGGAAATGGGGTACTTCGTCCTGCAGCTTTATTGCGTACCTAAGTGAATTCGGCAAGGCAAAAGGATTTGACCCTATGATAAAAAACCCCCTAGAAACCTAGACCCTATGAAAGTCGGTGTCTTAGGGCGCGTTCCCACTATGTCGTAACGACTAATTTATCGTTCGACGACTGTCGTCTCTACCTGTTCCCATTATAACGATTCCATTTAAACATATAAGCCACGACACTTAAAACTACACGATTATCTGTCGTCACGACACGGTGGGAACGCGCCCTTACGTAGGTACCATTTTTTTGCGAGATGGACACCGACTTCCAAAAATTAAGTAATTTTTCACTTTGTAGTTTTTCATTTGGCAGTCGGTAAATTTTTTTTGCAATTTTTATTTTTTATTTTGCCCTTTTTAGTTTTTCCTACCTAATAGATACTCAAGTTGTTTAGTAAGGTCCCTATAACGCCAGAATAGATTACCCGAATAATATGAAACTTGAACATGAACGGCGAAATGAGAGATCTGCGTACCCCTTTAGAGCGTACTGGAGTGATGTTATGTTATGAAATGGTTTATGCAATAAACAGACATGCGATTGCAGCAATCCCGAAAGATTTGCCGCTATTTATTGAAGAGTTCTATTGTATATCTTCGAAGTTCTTCATCAGATCTTCACCAAATTAAAATAGGACTAATTTCTGAACATTCTTTTTTACTTTTCAAAATCGGTCCACAATTGACGGAGATAGCGGTCAACAAACACAAAAAAAAAGAAAAAGAAGTCGAACATAGAACCTCCTCCTTTTTGGTAAGTCGGTTAAAAATGACCAATCAAATCAAATCAATAATTTTTATTTCTCATAGGCCTACATGGGCACTTATAAAACGTCGACAAAAGGTGCACGGTTCGGGTTGGTCGATTCCTATGGAGAAGAACCGGCAAAAAACTCCATGATTACTCTTTTAAAAAATTGTTTGGTTTTACAATATTTCCATGTTACAGCAGTACTTAGATGGGGGGACAACGCAGGCCCGACAATAAGTCGTAAGAAAAAAAAAAAAAAATTATGTAATAAATAAACATAAGATAAAAAAGTAAAACGAGATAAAATGTTAACAAGCATCTAGAAATCTAGAAGGCCTACCCTGCGAGATGAAATACGCGATGTGTATTTCCGTCTATATGATTGGTCGATTGATGGGATCAAACCATTTGCCTTGACGAAAACACTTTCGCATTTAGGCTGCTGGTAGTAAGGGTCCCTTGGGATAAAAAAACACTGTTCACGTAAGTAAAACCGCAGGCAAAACTAGTGCCTCCTATATCTTCAATAAACGACCTTTATAACAAAGTATAGTGCATAGAAAGGGCATTTATAGTACAAAACGGAGCAAACGAAGGCAACGAGCTCAAGGATGCCATGAGAGAATTGTAAGCCTTGGACCTCGTAAAGACGTTGGATAGGCTCGCTATTGTACCTATTTATAATGGAATATATGGATGGCAATTTGCAAAACGTCTCTCTCTAATCGTCTAAGTAGTTCGCTTTTCAATAGAGAACAAGTAAAATTTAAAATACCCCCGACACATTTTTAGTGCATACTACATTTCATCTAGTAGAAGACGCGATTTAATCGACATTCTATTGAACACGTAATTATGACACGATATCTTGCGAAAATACCCTGATTCAAACAGTAAAACGCCCATAACTTTAGAACGGCTGAAACATTTTTTTTTTGAAACTTATTAACTTTTTTTTTTAATAAACTGACTTCTATACCCTAAAAAGTACAAAAATTACTTTCGTTTCGAAAGTTTGTGTTGAAAACTGATAAAAAAAAACGCCGCAAGTAACAAAGACACCGACTTCCGAAACGAAAGTAATTTTTGTACTTTTTGTGTTTTCCTTTAGGATTTTTTTGTGAAAAAGTTTTTATTTGTCAGCATAAATCCACCATGAATTTCGCAATTCTCATTAAATATCATGTACCATATAATATCGCAGGTTTACGGTACGTACCGTATCAACAGTATCGCACCTAACATACGGTGTGTGGCGGTGTGGCCCGCTACTTCCAGTACTGTTATCAGATCTCACATTTTCATCAATCACGCGCACTTCTTAGCTTTACAGGGATAACTTTCTTTATGATTAGATTCTTTGTTGATTGGGGAACGGTACTTATAAGTACTATGGTTAAATGTGCGTTGCTTGATGAATTATCTTGCAAATTTTACTCTTCTGTATTAACAAAGATGAAACCACTAATTTATTTGATCGAAACGATTTAAGGCCTGCATTCTACGAATGGTTAACCATTGTTTAAGTTTAATTTAAGGCCCTTACTCCGCCTTAGTGCCGTAAAACGGTTACTTTCTAAAGCATACTCCTTAGTATATATTTATTATTGATACAAGTATCTACATTATTTGTAAAACATGTTTTTTTCGTGAAACTAATAGTTTTGCTTTAAAAAAATAATTAACAACACGATATTTTGTCGCTACTTTTGCCTACTCCTCCAAAAGGACTTGGATGTTTAAAAATATTTATTAAACATATTATTCAACAACTTAGAAAAATAAATGGTTACAATTTCTTCTTAACCTACATAGGTTATGTAAATCAAATCACATTTTTTGCAAACAAAACTGTCCAAAAAAAAAGATCTAGTATTGATATTCTGGCTCCGAGCGGACGCACAGCCAGTATAGTTCTCGACAAATTTCTTGGACTCTCTGAAGTTGGCTACAACAGCTGCGCAGTAGTAAATCTCATAAAAAAACAGCACCGATCCATGCCTTGCACCTATTATTTAATCTGTTCTTGCACATCGGAAAGCCAACTTCAGGGCGGCCAAGAAGTTTGGCTAAAACTATACCGTGTTAACATTGGGGAATATTACGCCTTAAGGCGGTACCCCGAGCAAAACGCCGCGCAAGCCGTTTTTTGTGCTGTTTTAGGAGCTATCTACTCGTTATTTAAAAAGAAATATCAATTAATAAAAATACATTACATTTCTACATAATATTGATTCTAAAATGGTAAATTTAGTTTTTTTTTTATTGTTGTATATATTTCACTAATCTACTTCCAAAAAAACATAAAAATGAGAAATAATTATTGATATTATGCATCTCCTCGTAAAGTGTTCATTGATTATTTTTTGTACTAACACTAATGGATAGACAATTTAATAACGAACATTTTTGTAGAATTGTTTTTTTCAAAAGACCAAAATTCGATTTTATAAAGATTTTATTCTAAAATCCGGGCGTATTCACTACTGTAATTCATGCGCCACCAGTGCCGCTAGACCAATAGGAACGCTCATATCTCATGCCGATTTTTTGGTCAGGGTACCGTCTTAAGGCGGTACCCCGAGCAAAACGCCGCGCAAGCCGTTTTTTGTGCTGTTTTTAGGAGCTATCTACTCGGTATTTAAAAAGAAATATCAATTAATAAAAATACATTAAATTTCTACATAATATTGATTCTAAAATGTTAGATTTAGTTTTTTTTTTTAATGTTGAATATATTTCACTAATCTACTTCCAAAAAAACATGAAAATGAGAAATATTGATTGATATTATGCATCTCCTCGTAAAGTGTTCATTGATTATTTTTTGTACTAACACTAATGGATAGACAATTTAATAACGAAAATTTTTGTAGAATTATTTTTTTCAAAAGACCATAATTCGATTTTATAAAGATTTTATTCTCAAATCTGGGCGTATTCACTACTGTAATTCATGCGCCACCAGTGCCGCTAGACCAATAGGAACGCTCATATCTCATGCCGACTTTTTGGTAAGGGTAGGCTTAAATGGGTGAGCGTATTGCTTACCATAAAAGCAGACTCCGAGTTGCTACTGAAAAAATCCTGAATTGAAATCTAATATCACCTTCTGCGACCTTTTTATTTTTGGGTGGGAAATCATCCAATGACTATGCCCGCTCTGGGTGAAGCGGGAACGCGTGTCAGACTTTGACTGACTAAAACCAACCCGTGTTCCTTCAGTTGCTTGTGCCAGGGCCGCGGTAACCCTCTTTCAAAGGTGAATGGCAGATTTTGTACCGCATACTTTTTCTGTTGTTCGGTTATAGAATTTGTACCACTTATTATGTCAACTAAGCCATTTATTTGCATGTAAGTTTACTATTTTTAAAACTTCGGATTAATTAATAACATCAATATAAAGATTTGAATATATAAACGTTATACAATCGTACGCTAAACGCAGTTATGTTATTAGAAATTGCCTTACGTAAAATAACACAAATATTGAATTGATAATTAATTACTTAGAAATAGAAATAACATTAAATATAATCAAACTCATCATTATCACACTGTTGCAGTCGGCTGCTGGATATAGGTATCTCCTAATGCCCTGAGTAGGTATGATCCGCACCTCAATTTACCTACTTAATGGTAAGTAAAACACTACAAAGATAGCAACAAATAATTTACATAACACATAATGTAACAATCTACATTGGTACACTAGTACATAACCTTAAACGAAGGCAAACTAAATATGGTGTTATTTGCTGATGACACATCTTTAGTTTTTAAAGTAAATAGACGTTCTTGTCAGGTTGACGACGTAAATAACGCGCTACGGCAGGTTCAGGATTGGTTCACTGCCAATAATTTAGTATTAAATGGTAAAAAAACGAAATAAAAAAAAAAAATTTTCGTTGCCAAATGTCAAAAGTACTGATTGTGACATTATATTAAACAAGGAGAAGCTCGAATTCGTCGATAAAACGGTTTTCCTGGGGATCACGCTAGAATCAAGGTTGCAATGGGGTCCTCATTTAGTATCACTTGCGGGGCGGCTGAGTTCGGCAGCTTATGCTGTCAGAAAGATTCGTCAATTTACTGATGTGGATACCGCTAGGCTAGTCTATTTTAGTTACTTTCATAGTATAATGTCTTACGGTATCTTACTATGGGGAAGGGCTGCAGACATTGAGTCTATTTTTATTCTGCAAAAACGAGCCATCAGAGCGATTTACAATTCTCCGTGATTCTCTAAGGGAACTGTTTAAGGACATTAACATCATGACGGTTCCTTGTCAATATATTTATGAAAACATCATGTACGTGAGAAAGAATTTACAACTTTTTAGTAAAAACGGAGACAGACATAATTACATTACTAGAAATAGGGACCAATTAGTTCAACCAGGTTTCAGACTGGCAAAAGTGGCCTCATCTTTCATGGGGTACTGTACGAAATGTTACAATAAAATTCCTCCCCATATTCTAGAACTGAATAAGACGAAATTTAAAAATTGTATAAAACGCACACTATGCAGGCAGGCATATTATAAGTTGGGGGATTATATCACTGATAAAAATGCTTGGCTCAATGCTAGTCCTGCTCCACAACCACTAGGGCGCAAAAACAAATGATATGTTTATGCTTGTGTTGTATAGACTCGATTTCTTTTAGTATTGTATAGCTGCACAGCACGTGTGTGGGTACTATGTACCCAACTGTAAATCTACCATTTGCTATACCTATGTGTCGTTCGTTGACTTGTGTGTGCCCTGGCAGTTGAGTGTGTCATGCTCTCTCAAATGTCTCTCTGATGGTGGCGCGTGTGTTGGATCATTCGGTTCCCTTCATGATGGTTGAGCTGGGTGGTGCCGATTCATGCGTCATGTTCGTGAACGGGCGCCGTCGGTTGGGATTGGTCATAACTCAACTGCTTCGGATGTTGATGTTTTTCTAGTACCTATTGTATAACTGCACAGTACATGTGTGAGTACTTTTAATACTTTATACCTTTACATAGTATAGTGTGTAGTGCTATTCTGGGTGCATTGTCCTCACATATGTGAATTTATTAATGTATGTACTCATGTACCTAAATATTGTAAAAATCATTTTTTTTTAAAAGAGTAAGTATGGAGTTTCTTGTGCATTCTTCTCCATAACAAGCTACTTTCCGAATGCACGGTAGAATCATTTTTTTTTTAAAGAGTAAGTATGGAGTTTCTTGTGCATTCTTCTCCATAACAAGCTACTTTCCGAATGCACGGTAGAATCAACTTTTATTCCATGTAAATTTAAAAAGTATGGAGTTTCTTGTGCATTCTTCTCCATAACTAGCTACTTTCCGAATGCACGGTAGAATCAACTTGTATTCCATTTTAATTTAAATTGTGACATTCAAAAGTGCCGCTTGGTGGCTCAGTTGAAATAAATATCTTTTTGTCTTTTTGTCTTTAAAAATAAAACTGGTTATAACATTTACGACCCAAGTTTAAAAAATCTAAGAATTTAAAAAGGGATTATCTATCATATTAACTAC
This sequence comes from Orthosia gothica, assembly GCA_949775005.1. NCBI lineage: Eukaryota > Metazoa > Arthropoda > Insecta > Lepidoptera > Noctuidae > Orthosia > Orthosia gothica. Next base: position 7,346,695 of record OX459052.1, read on the forward strand.
CATATAAAACAAAAAATATCCCAAAACACGAAATTTCTATTAGCGGTACGAAACTCCCATACAAGCCTGCCGTTCTCCTTTATCCGCGACCCTGACAAGACCTTCCGCGCCCTGGGTTTCAAACACCAAGCTCAGCGGTAAAGCTACTAAACTAACAAGGATATTAACTAAATAAATACATTTAAATTGAACATATACATTGTATCTTAAGAATCAGTGAATGTCGCTCCTTTTTAGTAGATATCTAAAACAACTTGAATGACTTTTGCGCTGACTGACACCGTACCAACGAAACGATGATTGATACCGTGGTTACGAAGTTTCGGACAAATAAAATGTGAAAATCAATGTCACCGCCGCCAAGTCATGCCATGACATGAAGGAGAGTAACAATCCAAATTATTTATGTTACAAGTAGATTCAAACCTAAAGTCGGCAGGGAACACAACAGGCTCGCTGAATACTGCGAAATCAAGTGACAGAAGGGGCGAGGGTTTGGTGTACTTCGCAGTGACAAGTGAACTTCACAGCCGCCTTTATCTCTAAATCAACCCGTAATTCTATTAACGGTTTAACTATGCTATTTATAGTTTTCATAAGTGATAAAAGTCGACAAACGTGTGGTTAGAGCGATGTTACGCGTTCTCGCTCGAGCAGAACTAATCTGCAGTGTTACGTTGAGAGTTGTAAATGTGATAATTTACGACGGTACGAATTCTAATTAATTGTTTATAATCAAAACATAATATCACATACTCGTCAGTCGTCACGGTTATTCACTTAATTAATTAAAAGAGCAGTGGTTGTCTGGTAACAACCCTGACTTACATGTCGTAGGTTCGAACACAGGCCGCGTATTACGTTGTGTAAATTATTTCATCACCACTGCTCTAAAAGCGGTGAAGGACAACATAGTGAGGAAACCGGCATGTCCTTAGAACCAAAAATTCAAAGACATGTGACCAACATGCACTGGGTCCGCGTGGTGGATTACGGCCCATTCCCTCTCACAGAGATGAGGCCTGCACGCAGAACAGACCAAATGCGAGTCCAAGTGCGGAAAAGAGGGTCCATCTATTTTATCCTAGATTGCCAAATTCGTACGTGACAGAGGTCACCTCACGGGAGCGTCATCGCATCATCATCCAATCCACCGTCAGTAACGTGCCCCACCATCCGCACGGATCATGGGAATAGTATTAGCAGTATCTAGTAGTGGGGACTCCTGTTTCCACACTTAAGACTCCCGTTTCCACACATATGGTCCGTTGTGCGTGGGGGCACTGGCTAAATAGCCAGCCTAGATCCGTCCAAAAGACACAGAAGCTTCCTGGTGCTTCACATGCTTCACGGAGCGACCTCACTTTGCCGAGGATTTCTTCGCGTTGAGATCATCGCGGCCTCGCATTCCAGGATTACGTGGGCTGGTGATTCTTCGGCGTTAAAACAGCCCAGGTAAAGTGAACTATCTGTGGCGCCAATGTAGATTTTTTTTGTTAAGGAGGGTGTGGGCTGTGGCCAATTATTGTCCCTATAATTATTTTAAGATTATTTCTACTTAGGATCATGAGAGTGTAACTTTCGTACTTAAAAAAAATGCTCATCCATATCTACATCATTTGAATTACCTATATGCAAATAGGGAAGAAAAACTCTTGTAAAAGGTACTTTGATGCTCCATAATAAAGGAACTTCTTATTTTTGCTTCCTCGCAAATAATTAGGGCAAGAAATCAAATAATTCAGTTCATCTTACTATGCCTAAATAATAGTAATCAAGTTACCGCCTGAATTATCTGGCAGATAGAAACATTGTTGTCTTAGTTTGGACGACCGCAGCCTAATTGTGTAAGTAAATTCGGCAACGGAAACAATCTGTTTCTTTCCCAAAAACACACACATACACAAAAAAGTTGAATAAAGATTGAACTTTTTTGTGTATGTGTGTGTTTTTGGGAAAGAAACAGATTGTTTCGTTTGCCGAATTTACTTACACAATTAGGCTGCGACTATGGGTTACCGGGCCATTGGATTTTTTTTTTTCTATGTGACGTCTTGCAGATTCAATCTTAGTGATTGGCAACTGCTTAACCGGACTGAAGGCATTGGTTTTAATGCAAAGTCACTTTTATACCATAACTAGCTTCTGCCAGCGGTTTCGCCCGCATGAAAAGTGTTTTCCTATCCCAAGGGAACATTGTACCAGGTTGAAAAGTAGTCTATGTGTTATTCCAGACTATAATCTCTGTGCCAAATTTCATCCAGATCCATTCAGCTATTCTGGGGTGAATGAAGTAACAAACATACATAAATCCATCCAAACTTTTTTTTTTTTTATATATAATAGGCTTGCGTTTGACCACTATCTCACCTGATGGTAAGCGATGATGTGATCGACGATGGAGCACGCTTGCCTAGAAGTAACCTATTCACTCTTGACTTAAAGACTCCCAGGTAGTAGCTATCGGGAAACACAGACTCAGGCAGGGAATTCCACTCTTTTGCTGTTCGTATAATAAAAGTGTTCCCAAAACGTTTGGTGCGTATGGGTGGGATGTCCACCATGTATCGATGACGCATCGCCGTACGTCTTGTAGTCCGATGATGGAACCGGCTAGGAGGAATCAGTTCATGCAATTCCAACGCACAAACTTTCATATTTATTATATTAATCGCTTCTGCCAGCGGCTTCGCCCTGTGAAAGTATTATTTTATCCCAAGGGAACATATTCTCGGGATAAAAAGTATCTCATCTCATAAACTCACGCCTTTTTCCCATGGGGGTAGGCAGAAACTACAGAACGCCACCTGCTACGATCCTTACATACTTCTTTTGCTTCACATACATTCAAACGTCATACACACACGCCGGTTATGGGTACTGCGCACTTGGCCTTTCTGAAGAACATCACCTATAAGGTCTATGTATGTCTTTCTAGGGCGTCCCCTCCCGGCGTTTCCATTCACGTCTGCCTTGTAATTTTTTTACAAACAATTGTACAAAGTATCTATCCTATGAGCTATTCCAGACTATAATCGATCTCATCCAGATCCGTCCAGCCGTTTGAGCGTGAAGAAGTAACAAACACACAAACTTTCGCCTTTATAATATTAGAGTTATAACTAAGATTAGTAGTAAGATAAGAGTGATTCGAGAACATCATCATCTGCCTAGCCTTTTCCCAATTATTGTTGGGATCGGCTTCCAGTCTTACCGGATTCAGCTGAGTACCAGTGCTTTACATGGAGAGACTGCCTATCTGACCTCCACAACCCAGTAACTGGGTAACACGAACATTACCTATCGCTGTGATTGTGCTCTTTGTTTTTAAGACATAATGTGCTATGAATGTCGTACATCATTTATTTTCATTGCTTATATATTTGTATGTATGTATTTAGGTATGTATTATTTAGCATATGTATTTATTTGTGTTTCTAGAAAGTATTATTGTTTCTATATTATGTTCATTGTTGGTATTGTCGCACCAATGACAACCCCATGTCATGTCCAGGTAATCTCTGTCCATTCCAGGTTGCCTGGAAGAGATCGCGGTATGCGATAAGGCCGCCCATTGTATGTTTTTAGTTTTAAGTTTCTTTTGTTCTTGTTTATTATAGTGTACAATAAAGTGTATATAAATAAATAAATAAATAAATAACACGGTACCCCTTGGCTAGACTGCTGTCAGATCTCAAGCTTCTGACTACTCGTAATGACTGTCAAAGATCTTCAAATAATATCAGGGACCAACGGCTTAACGTGCTTTCCGAGGCACGGAGGAAACTCGGTATGTTAAAATGCTCACCCATCCACGGACCGACCTCATCAAGCGTTGCTTAACCTTGAAGACCGACTCTTGCGGCTGTTATTATTTAGCCACGAGCTCCCAAGAGTGATTCGAGAACAAATTCTCATAATAGTCAATTCTACCATAATCAAATGGCTTTGTTTAGTTATGATTTGAACAGACATGACTGTCGTATATAAGCGTCAAAGTGCTAATCTATCATAGTAAACACACGTTATTGCGCCTTATTGCGTCCAAACGAGTAAATAAATGATTTGTAAGTATATGCTTGTGTTTCTTACATTATTGCTTTGTTGATTTAGTGGTTGCAAGCACGGCTATAGGTCTACCAGAATCTCATGGCAAAAGGGGAAATAAAAATTTGTTGTATGCAATACTGGGGAAATTGGATCAAACGATCTTGATACTGTTTAATTTTTATTTATGTCTTTAGTATTAATGAACATGAGGTACCTATATTATAGTAGTCACAACGGATCTTTGTGTCTTTGAACTTGGTCCTGCCAACCATTGCGTAAGAAACAGTTTGTCATCGAGTATACTGCATAGAGTAAGCGAGATAGGACGATGACAAAAAAGACAAAAGATATTTATTTCAACTAGGCCACCAAGCGGCACTTTTGAATGTCACAATTTAAATTTACATGGAATAAAAGTTGATTCTACCATGCATTCGGAAAGTAGCTTGTTATGGAGAAGAATGCACAAGAAACTCCGTAAGCTTATGTGACATACATAAGCGAGTGAAAGAGACAGTTATACAATGCTATCTTCACCTTCAACATTGACACAAAAATAGCTACTGCGCGGGGTCTTGCAACCAATTCAGAGACACAAAGATCCACTGTGAGTATTATAGGTATGTGTATGAATAATGTTGTTATACATCGTGTTCTTAACATAGGAAAAATAAATCAATTGAATATTAATTTATCTCCTAATTTATTATTTAGCATTTAAATCATACTAATAACTTAAAACCTCATTCAGAACTAGAAAACTAGAATACGATTCCATGAACTCCACAGGCATTTCAAAAACTTGTATCTTTGTAATTTTATGTCATCTCTCTCCATCAAAATGGTTCTTTTTCATTGGCATTTCACATATTCAAAACCAATCTCTTTATGTATAAAGTCTGTAAAAAATAATAAAATGTTTCACGTTACTTAAAGTCATTCATCATCATCAGTCTATATATTTTTTTTTATGTAAGTTTTATGGCCTGGTTGCTAGGACCTTTTAGCCACGTCTTTGGAAAGAGTTTTGGATCTTATATTTATTCTTTAGTATGCATTAGAATGCGGATGTAACAGATTCTAATGTTTTTTGGAGTATTTGGCAGCAAATTGTATCGAGTCAGTCTTCCCAGTAAGCTTTGCAGAGGCAGTCAATACTACAATAAAATACACCGCTCCACTATCCCGAGATCGCTTTTGTCAATGATTTTACAAATTGTCCAGTTGCGGAGACAGTTGAGACACAAAACTACACCACAAATAATATTAACAGCCACTGATGAACTTCACTCGACGAAATCCCGCCAAAAACTCCCGTCTATATACACGTCCCACTGCAGGGCGCAGATTATTACTTAATATTTTTCTTACGTCAAAGATTCTCAATCTCTGTTAAAATCAATATCTTGTCGAAGAATTAGTAACAGTTACATTACTGTTGCCATTTCCTTCCGGCCATCATTCGATGTGCCCTGACCTACGATTTACCATATAATAGTAATGGAAAGAAATTAAAATTAAGTAAGAAAAATATAAATTAAACTAAAAGTATCAAAACAAGTCAGTCCAACTTACCGGTCCACTCTACGACGCACTTTAAAATCAAAGATTGAGTTTGATTTACGCCTTCTTCTTCCCTTATTTTATGATACACATTGAAAACAATATGTCTCGCATGAGATCAAAGTGGGTTTTTCGACATTTTCACTAAAATAACAAACTTTCAAGATAATATCAAAAAATTTCAGCAGCGGTTGACACATCAAGTACTTTGATTCGACAGGTGACAATTGACATTGCCATATGAAAATCACAATTTAAAAAAAATAAAAAATGCCATGAGATTCTGGTACACCTATACGAAGATTGTGACCCCTTTATCAAAAGGGTCTTATCGTTAGAATTGGTTACAATAAAGCTACACTCATCATTATTTCAGCCGAAAGATGTCCACTGCTGGACATAGGCATAGTCCACTGCTCTCCCAAGCACAGTCATGAGGTATCAAAGAAGTCAGTTTCAGTCATCCTATGACACAATGTAACAATCCTTCTCAGTCAAATTAAATGTTCGTGTTAAGTTTACTTCTTGAAAGATTTGGCCTTTGGCTCCGTATATTCTCGACCAGATAACTTAACGGTGGTTCTTTCTAGCCATTTTTAACTAATAACTCATAAACAGATTAACAAGCCAATATATTATCACTAACAAGACTATGGTTGCCAATAAACTTGATATAGTGGTGATAGAGCGACTGTAACTAGAGAGTCGCGCAATGATTGTTGATATAGCGGTCCCCCATGACGAGAACCTTGTGAAGGCTGAGAGAGATAAGAAAAGTAAGTATCTTGATCTGGTTGAGTCTGGTCGCGAGGTTATCGACATGTAGGATGTGAATACAGCAATCATTGTGCCGATAGTCGTGACGGAAAAGGCAAAATAGCCAAGAGCCTCGATGAACATCTGAGGAGGCTCTCGTTGGGCAGCTGGTTCAACGGCTTTATTTAGAAAGCGGTACTCCTGCACACGGCTTGTATAGTCAGAGGAGGTTCCTCTCTCAGGAGCCCTGAACACCGGTAGCTTGGACCCTGTTCCCGGACCCTGATACCGGTAGGCTACTAATTTTACGCGACTGCGGGAGAGTAATGTTTTTTATATTTTTAAATGTTTTTATTTTATTTTAAATAGAATAATTTAAAAAAATGTAAAAGTATGTATGGATAATAAATTAATACAAAATCAAATAATTAATTAGATAATAATTTCTTGAACATAATAAAGTTCTTCTTCCTATTAAAAAAGTGCGGACGCTCGTTGATGTCTTTTGTATGTAAATAAATATGTTGCAAGAAATTTAGTTAGCTCCAACGTTACGATGTTGGAAATGCCCATTTATATTCATAATTAGCGAATTATTCAAATGTGCATGTAGTAGGCATATGTCGCCACTTACATTGTGTACTAGGTCACTTAAAGTTACTACAAGGTACACGCAAGTGCTAAGTGCCTTTTGAAGTTAGGAACTGAAAGTTACACACATACAGTTTTCATAAGTCATTTCTTCCACTCGAATGAATCAAATTGCTAGTTATTGATATTAATCGAGGTTTTTTTTTTAGGGTTCCGTACCCAAAGGGTAAAAACGGGACCCTATTACTAAGACGCCGCGGTCCGTCTGTCTATCTGACCCTAGACTGTATCTCATGAACCGTGATAGCTAGACAGTTGAAATTTTCATAGATGATGTATTTCTGTTGCTGCTATAACAACAAATACTAAAAACAGAATAAAATAAATATTTAAGTGGGGTTCCCATACAACAAACGTGATTTTTTTGCCATAATTGTACAGAACCCATCGTGCGCGAGTCCGACTCGCACTTGGCCGGTTTTTTTTTCGTAGTTCTAGCGAATGATTCGATTGGAGTGGAGGAGGAATCTGCCTCCAAAAAGAACTTAGAAGGATTACTTTTTTTATAGAAATTAAAAGTTATACGCCAAACAGTATCGTTAAAGCATAAATCAATATTGTTATTAGGTGTCACATAAAGCATTCTGATAACCATATTTTTTTATTATCATTCTCACAAAAAAAAACTGACAAAATCTTACAACAGTTCCAAACGAGTATTTTATACAACTGACCCAGAATGATATCACAACAAAAACATTTCGCAAGCCTTCAAAGTTCTTAATCATTTGCCACAAACAACATAACTTAATAACAAACCTTCGAATAGAAACTCCAATTCCGTTCAACCAAAGAGGTTAAATATTCACTTAAAAAAAATAAACACTAAACTTAACACTATTTCAAATAACACTGGCTGTCAATTCGAACGTGATTCTAAATTTGAAAGTGAGACGCGCGCTCGCGCACGCATTCAGCGCAATACTGGCCGCTGATTGGCGTTCGAAGCGCGGGAACGTATATGTCAAATGACGTATAGATACAGGTTGACTATGCAAATGCATGGCGCAATACTTTTCTCATTACAGTGCTGTTCCGAAATTTGATAATTATCTTGAATTTTGCATCCATACTAATATTAAGGTACATTTATATTAATTCATACTTTATATTATACAAGCGATAGTATTAGAATTTTAATACATTTTGGAGTAGAGATAGATTGGACCTTGAAAAAGGATACTTTTTATCCCGGGTGTACCTACGTTACCTTTGGATCATTACAGACTTTCACGCAGGCGAAGCTGTCGACAGAAACTAGTTCAAATATAATTAATTGTTGAATGCAATCGTGCGCTCATTGCCTTTGATCTAAATGGAGCGTCCAGTATTTCAGTTTTGTAATTATCGATCAACAAGTGTCGGTTTGGAATGCTTTGTGGAGGCGGCGAAAGCGACCGATTTTCATAGGTGTTGCGCGACTGAAGTGGATGCTATTTCGTGGTGGCCCAGTGGTAACGGTGCCGACTTACACGTCGTACGTCGTGGGTTCGAACCCAGGGAGGCAATTTACTTTGTGTAAATTATTTCATCACCACTGCTCTAAAACGGTGAAGGATAATATTCCAAAAAATCGAAGATATGTGACATCCACCAACCCGCAATAGGACCGCGTGGTGGATTAAGGCCCATTCCCTCTCACAGAGATAAGGCATGTGATTATTGGTCACACTGGGTAACGTAATGACTTAGAGGTGTTTACGAGAGATTGGTCGGAGAAAGTAAAACATCAGGAAGAGTGGAAAGCTAAAAGGGGTAGATCTTTGCTTATCAGTGGGACGATACAGGTTAATGAAAATGTATTAACAAAATAAATCAAACTGACTTCCAAAACAAAACACTATTAAGCGAAAAATAATGGCTCTAGGGAATCGGTGTCTTTGGTACCTCTTCTTTTTAGTTTTTGACCTTCTTGTTAAAAAGTATTTATCTCTTTTTAGTATTCGTAGCTAATTTTACCCTGAAAATATGCACTTTTAAAGATAACTCAAAAAAATACTCGTCGAGTAATGATCAAATTTAAATGGTATCACATTAGAAGCAACAGCTTTCAAATAAAAAAGAATCATCAAATTCGGTTGACATTAAAAAAATAAATGTCGAATTGAGAACCGGTTCCTTTTTGAAATCGGTTAATTAAGAAAGAGTAACTTTAATGGGAGCTAGTGGATATAAAAGAACAGCCCCACTGGTCTTCTTCGCTGTTCTTTTCTGATAAACTGTCTTGACAGGTGAATCGTTTCGTTTGGCAGGTATTCGTCGAACTTCTCTGTTCATTCGGCTTTCAGGTTTGGCTTGTCCGAAAAAATATAGCTGTACGGATCAATCTTCAAGCAGCGTTTGCCGAGGTCGGACCGTGGATGGGTGATCGTATACCGAGACTCCTCCGAAAACACATCGGTAAACACGCTACTGTTTGTCCCGGCTATCTATTTTAAATTTTACAGTCGTTACGGTAGTGAAAAACCGGAAAAATTTCACCAGTCTTGCCAGCCTTTGGCAAGACTGGTAACAATTTTCCTTTTTTTTTTTTTGGTTACGGGTTGGAAACGTCAGAGAGACAGTCCCTTTTTAAAAACCTTTTTAACAAAAAATTTAACCCATGAACTAATTAACAAAAAGTAAAAAATAATAGCCTAAAAAAAATAAAAAACACGCTTCGTTATAAAAACAAACTAAAAATTAGAAAATAATTTTCAATAAATTTAAATTAAGAATAGAGTGATTAACAAAAAAAATGTATTTTATTTCAAAACAACGTGGTGTGCTTTTTAACCGACTTCCTTAAGATATTTTTAAAATTACTCTACTTTAACGCCTGATTTTTTCTTCATGGTCCCATAGGAAAAGAGAGGGTCTTGGTCGTGTACGAGGGCGTACCAAAGCCTTTTTCTAGTTCTTCAAGAGGTGCATTAGGCTATACCTTGCCTGCACCACACCCTACACAACAATCTATATAGCAGACAAAGTGACGCCGCCAGCGGCACTCCCATTTAAGTCAGTTCATACATTAACATAGATTTGCAATAAAGAATAGCCACAGTTTGATTTGACTTATAGCCAGTCCGTTGCGCTCCGCTGGTTAATATTCAGTCAGTGAATCAATGGCTGAAGCAAGAGATTCAACTGTGCTTGTTGGTCACTGCAGACCTAATTTTGACCGTCTAGACCAAGAAATATGTAGAGCTAGTTACTTGACCTATGTAAGAAACATCAAGATCTTTATTGTCCAAAAATTACACTATGAGGTGGAAAACTTCAGGGGATACACCCCATAAGCTCTTAGAGCAAGGTCATTTTGAGTGTGGGTAATGGACAGATTTATTTGACTTGTATGTTCTGTAATCCAAGTTTTACCGTACTTCGGGCTTTTACAGGACATATACATCTGCCCCTTTTGCCCAGTCGCACCATGATAGTTTTAACACGTCATGGTATGAAGGGAAAGGTTTAGAAGTCAGATTTCAAATAAAACTTTTTACCGCAAAGAGGACTCATTTCATCCAAACGCCTACTTTTCGGGGTGCATCTGTTCCTGTGACTGATCGGCTCGAGCTCCTGGCATGGAGTTGACATCCAGTCTCAACTTCGGCGCCTCCATTGAGTACAAAGCCCAAATTGCGGCAAAAAAACTAGGTATCCTAAACAGAGTGGAGCAATACTTTACGCCTGGACAGCTTTTAACTCTTTACCAGGCGCAAGTCCGATCCTGCATGGAGTATTGCAGCCACCTCTGGGATGGCTATGCTAAATATCAGCTTGCCTTAACTCGATGGAACGCAGAGCTAAGAGACTAATTGGCGACGTCAAACTGGTGGATGCCAAGCTTCACAGCTTGGCTCATCGCCGTAAGGTTGCCTGCTTTTACAGACTGTACTTTGGCAAGTGCGCTCATGAACTCCACGACCTCAACCCACCGGCCCCCTTCTACCATCGGATATCTAGACGCACTGAAAATTACCATCCTCACCTAGTTGCTATTCCACCAATTCGCACCAAGCGCTGCCAAACATCCTTCATAATGCGCACAGCAAAAAAGTGGAACTCATTATACCTGCGTCTGTGTTTCCGAACGCATACAACCCGAATCTTTTCAAAGTTAGAGTGAACAGGCTTTTTCTGGGTAAGCTCACTACATCGTCGACTTTGTCTCTGTCACCTCTGACCTAGACTAGAGTCAAGAGCAAACCCATCAGAAATAAATAAAGAAAACAAAACCGCATACATAAAAAAAGTAATTGACCATCGCTGAACATCGCGGGGCATCGACCATACCGCTGAACATTAAAAATTATTTACTTTAATTGAGAAGAGAACTTCTGCCTTTTGCAGTCTGTTATAAATATAATATAGGCTGACCATATTAGGATGTTAAGTGGCTACTTGGCAAGATACAATACATGTCCGTGACTACCGCAGGACCCCGACAGCAACCGCTTCCATATTTGGTAAATAATTACTACTCAATTGGTACCAATTAGTACCCGAACAACAAAATTGGTACCTTAGTAGTTTTCGAGAAAATCGACTTTGAGGGTGGTCCTGCGGTAGTCACGCTCCATTCAGCAGGACCACCATGAGCGCAGAAAACGGGGGCATGCTACAGCTATTCTAAGTATACAAATAATTACTACCCGTAAATGTGATCCATTTCGTAAAAAAAAACAGAACTGAATCATTTTTATTTATCGAGAAATCAACGATGATAAGTTTCGCTCGCTCGTTCAGCAGGACCACGACTTTGAATGTTGATTCCAAGTTGGAGGAGCCTGCGACTTTTCTCAAACCTACATAGAAAATTACTACCCTGATTATAAAATTCCATTAGTTTACGAGATATACCATGCCATTGGTGGGGTGGCGGTAGTCACGGTGTTAAATTTTCATTTCAAGATTTCCCTATTAAAAACTTAGTGAATTCTGCCCAAATGTATACAAAAATTACTACTCCTACAGAAGATAAAGCGACCAAAAATTCAGATAACTAAGTGTTGTATTTTAAGAGAAATTAGCTTTCATTACTTTTCCATACTAAATCTTCGCGTATAACCCGACCATATTAAGTTGTCAATGGTATTGAGCAGTATACTCGTGCACAAAAGTTTATGGATGTCGTTATAGTAATAACAACAGTTCACAATCTATAATTTTTATACAAAATGTGTACCTAGCTAGGCACATAACAAAAAAATAATTACATTTCGTTACCCATGGCCTATAATACCTTTGTTAATGCCGTGGGTAGGTAGGTACTCTAATAATTATTTTTCTGTATTGTAAGTACCTACTTTCTGTGTTGTTATATGAATACCATTAAAGAGCGACAGGTATTTCTTATTTATTTCTTTCCTACTAATTTACCTTTGCTGCAAGCCTAAGTACCTACGTATTAAAAACCTAATTTACTGCAGTAACAATATGTTGCTAATAACGTAAGTATAACAGGATTACATAAGTAATAAGTATGTATTTTTACAGTACCAGAAGTCGATTGTATGGTACAATTTGTATCAAATTTCCACTGACATTTTCTGTGCACCTTGCGTGTATTTTTAGTTAGGTGCCTATTTAATACTCACATTATTAGATCTAGGTTATGAATTAGTAATATAACAAATTTATAAATCGAATAAGTTTTATTAAGACTCAGAACACAGATCGATACCAATTTGTAAAATAAGTCAAATTTTAAATATTTAAAAATCAATTTATTATTCTAAATTGGACTAATACGAGTACCCTATAAAACTGGAACTATGTTATTTATCGAGCAAATAGGTTCGATAAAACAGAATGAGAAAAGCATCTATATTCATGCAAAGTTACAACAATTTAAGAATAGAATGAATATAGTTTTATCATTCTTAAGAATATCTAAAACTGTGCCTTTTATAAAATTGTTAACGGAACGAAGGAGCCTTGATCTCACGACACAGGGAATCCTAGTGTGAGATCTAGGAATTCAATCCACTTGAATGTAAACTTATCTAATAAATTTATTCTTATTCTTAAAACTATTTCAAAATTACAGATTATTATTATGGCAGGCCCACAAGTTATGAACACCTTATGTGAATGACAACAGTAATCATTTACAATTTATCTCTTAAAATGAAAACGTGTTGATACTTATTTTTATAATTATGAAAGTACCTAGGTACTTTCATGAACATCATGAATATCTTTATAAAAACAACCAATAAATATAAAAGGAAAAATTTATACGTGAAATGTAAAAATAAAAAATACCTAATCTCAAATATAATTACCTAACATTAATAGACATAATTCAAGTTATTAAAAATAAAAGGTTGTTGATTGCTAACCCCGAGTTTCTCAGTTCTAAATTATCGCAGAATTGTCAAGCACGCGTTATCTGCTTGATTGGCTGTTGAAAATTAATTATACCAATCAACCAAATTATAATAAGTAAGAAATACCTATCGCTCTTTAATGGTATTCATGTATCAACACAGAAGGTAGGTACTTACAATACAGAAAAATAATTATTAGAGTACCTACCTACCCACGGCATTAACAAAGGTAACGAAATGTAATTTTTTTCTTGTTATGTGCCTAGGTACACATTTTGTATAAAAATTATAGATTGTGAACTGTTTTTATTACTTTATCGACATCCATAAACTTTTGTGCACGAGTGTACTGCTCAATACCATTGACAACTTAATATGGTCGGGTTATACGCGATGATTTAGTATGGAAAAGTAATGAAAGCTAATTTCTCTTAAAATACAACACTTAGGTATCTGAATTTTTGGTCGCTTTATCTTCTGTAGGAGTAGTAATTTTTGTATACATTTGGGCAGAATTCACTAAGTTTTTAATAGGGAAATCTTGAAATGAAAATTTAACACCGTGACTACCGCCACCCCACCAATGGCATGGTATATCTCGTAAACTACTGGAGTACTAGTTATGAATTCTGGGTATCAATTTTATCTTGCAGGGTAGTAATTTTCTATGTAGGTTTGAGGAAAGTCGCAGGCTCCTCCAACTTGGAATCAACATTCAAAGTCGTGGTCCTGCTGAACGAGCGAGCGAAAGTTATCATTGTTGATTTCTCGATAAATAAAACTGATTCAGTTCTGTTTTTTTTACCAAATGGATCACATTTATGGGTAGTAATTATTTGTATACTTAGAATAGCTGTAGCATGCCCCCGTTTTCTGCGCTCATGGTGGTCCTGCTGAATGGAGCGTGACTACCGCAGGACCACCTTCAAAGTCGATTTTCTCGAAAACTACTAAGGTACCAATTTTGTTGTTCGGGTACTAATTGGTACCAATTGAGTAGTAATTATTTACCAAATAAGGAAGCGGTTGCTGTCGGGGTCCTGCGGTAGTCACGGACATTACAATACAACACATTCAGCATCTCCAATTTGCGACCACTTATCTACTGGGTTTGGTCTCCTGTGCCCAATGACGAAACGAGATGAGTACCTACTCGTACCTACTGTAGGTTTTGAAAGATCGTAGAAATTAAGTGTTAATAGACTTATAAACGAAAAACGGAGTGATTTCGTTCTGATCCACAAATCGAATTGACTGACTAGTTTTATGACCCACCTGTGATCAAGTTTTAGGACATCAGTTCAAACTTATTTGAAAAACGTAGAGGAAATTGACTGCATATTTCTCCGGCCTCAGGACATGCATGGGACTGATGCTTCTAGCAGAGATAAATCTGTGACCACCAACGACATTTACTAAGAAAAACAAACCAATTCCTTTGTACTTTATCAATTGCAGGAAAACGTCAATCCTTGAACTCTTTATGGAAACAGTACATTTGAGGGTCGTTTTCCTTACAAGCAGAGCAATGACTCAGTAGATTTCCCACGACTTTAGAACAATACATCTCGCATCCTTATCTAACACCTAATATAGAAAGAGATACAGCGATTGTAGGACATCGTTACATAGAACGAGAAGCCTTGCGAGAACAAAAACATTAATCTTCACTTTTGAAGTGATTTACCGTGGGATTTGGCTCGCTTATGTCGCGTGTATTACATAGAGCTTTGTAACTGGAATGGGACATACTTTTACTTTGCATGGCTCAGTGGGACGGACGCTTCGTGGTGGCACGTACATGTCAGGACTAGGAAGGTACTACATTCGCTTGAAGTAAGTAAGTAGGTATACCTGCAATTCTCAAGGTCCCAGCCTAGATAAATTATTTATTTTATATATATTTTTCTTTTATCGTTTATGGCATTAGGCCTATTATTACTACCTTTGTGTCTATTGACCTTGTTTGTTCTGTCTCCTGCTTGATATGGAAGGAAGTGGATGTTTTTATCCCTACTCCTTCGTTATTCTTTTCTGATTAATTTCGTTGCAGGATCCAAGACAGTTAAATTAATTCTCCGGGGCTTCATTGCCTCGGTGCTTTTCTGGTGGTCACCATTGATGATTCTGGCTTTCAAGAGTTGCAGTGGTTTGGGAATAGTGCGGTGGGATTGTCTCAAGTAAAGTAGTAGGTACTTACCGTTCTCTACGAATCAAATATACTGATACGTGTTATATAACGTCTTACGGATGTAGGTTATTACTGGCACCTATATTTTAAATCTTTTTGAAGGAAAATTCCTTCAATCCACTGGGCCTAGTCGCCATAAAAATGAAAAAAGCTTGTAGAGTTAAGGCGTGTTGAGTTTGAAGCTTAGCTCTACATGAAATCTGATAACGTTTTGACAGTGCGAGCCATATGGTCTCGTCTTGGCAACATTTGACATGATAATATTTTGGTGGGATTTTTATTTCATGCTGCATAATTATTTATCTAATATTGGACACGCTTCAATCGTCAATCAATTGAACACGTAATTAAGACATTTAAGAACATGTAAGAGTAAGTAACACTCTCGATAAAGTCACTTTTCAAACAAAAACAAACGATATCAAAAGCAGTTTATCCGTTTAGGAGCTATGATGTCACAGACAGATACACAAATACAGGCGTCAAACTTATAACACCCCTCTTTTGCCATCGGGTGTTTAAAATACCTTCTTAGGTGTTGCATATCCTGTGAAGGAGCTCCACTCTGGCACCGTGTTTAGGATGGATCAACGATACCTCTTTTACCAGTTTGTCTCAGCAGCCAACCAACGTTAGAGCTATCCAGCAGCTTAATTGTGTAAGTGAATTCGGCAAAGGAAACAATCTGTTTCTTTCCCAAAAACGACTTTTTGTATTGCGAAAAGTAGTTTTTGGGAAAGAAACAGATTGTTTCCTTTGCCGAATTCACTTACACAATTAGGCTGCTGGTGGCCTAATTTTGGTCGAATCGCCACATAAAATTTTACTGACAGTCAGTCAGTAAATTCTATATATTTTAGAGTTATGTATTTATTTAAGTATATATCACGTATACTATATGTGTATGTTTTTATATCTTAGGTTAGTCGTTCACTTTTCTACTCTTCCTGCTCTAACACACTATTTGTCTACATTTCTTCTTCATATCTCCTTTTCGCGGGTCTGCTGGTAGAAATTTCTAAAGAAATAAGCAGTACCCTTGTACTCCTATGTCATCATGTGTTTTCTGTATCTATTTTCTGTGTGTACATTAATAATAAAATAAATAAAAATAAATAAATAAATAAAAGACCTACATATTATGTACTTACAATAGATACCTACTTCCTCTACCAACAATAAGCACATGGTAAAAGGAAACATTCTTCTTCGCTTAGTAATGCTAACACAGTTTACCACTAACGGTTCAAGTCGAAACAATATTATTGTCGCTACGTGGTTTCCTGCAGCGCGTATATATAGGTACCCACATGCATAGTATCTACATACGACAGTACCGGTTGAACTTTCCCCTCTAAACTAAAAGCGAAAGCGACACATACATCTCTCCTTGCCAACGTATTTCATGGGACTACCATCATAATTAATTAATCACCTAGGTGCTGAGACCCAGCGGTGGCGACCTCTCCCGTCCGATCCTGGTTCAGGCCATGGTGCGGAGTGTGAGGGCATGGGAAGCTGTCACCTCCTTCAGCGAAGCAGTAATGCTCGTGAAGGAGGAAAGGAACGTGTGAGGGAGACACAACGGAGACGCCCTATCGCCCCTAGCCACCGCAGGAGACGCCCCGGGCGTCGGAAGTGGCAAGCCGATTCCCGGCCACCGTAGGCGCGGGCTTGCGGACGGCGAGTAATGGGTAGCTCGTCGTCCGATAAAGACCAGGCCCGAGTCGACGGCGCGTAGTGTTCCACGCGCGTCTCAAAGAGATGTCAACAAAGTTGACGGTGTCCGCTAGGGCCGATGCTTGTCTGGGTCGCGGGTAAATTTACCGCGCCCCTGGCACAAGCAACTGAAGGAACACGGGTGGGTTTTAGTCAGTAAAAGTCTGACACGCCCTCCCGTTTCACCCAGAGCGGGAGACGTCATTGGATGATTTCCCACCCAAAAAATATAAAAAAGGTGCTGAGACCCTGTCATGAGCTCTTAGAGCATGATTATTCCCATTGTGTGTAAGGGACAGACGTATCTCTACAGATATTTCCCTTAGGTACATACAATGGATATAACGTTCCCCCCTGATCGTGTAACTCTTAACGATCATTTTATTCTTCCTCCTCTTTTCAAGTGTTATAAGGCCATAACTTTACAAAGCCAGTTTAACTCTCAATCCTGTTCTTTTTCAAATCGTTTATTTCAATCAGTTAAGTGTAAATTTGTCGTGGTGGCCCAGTGGCTAAGACCTCGCCTCTCGTGCTTGAGATCGTGGGTTCAAATCCGGGCAAGTACCAATGTGACTTTTTCAAAATCATATGCTTTTTCTAAGTTTATCTTGGACATCACTGACAACGGTGAAGGAAAACCATCGTGAGGAAACCTGCAGCCTAATTGTGTAAGTAAATTCGGCAACGGAAACAATCTGTTTCTTTCCCAAAAACACACACATACACAAAAAGTTGAATCTTTATTTAACTTTTTTGTGTATGTGTGTGTTTTTGGGAAAGAAACAGATTGTTTCCGTTGCCGAATTTACTTACACAATTAGGCTGCTGGACTTTTAGTTAATGTTAGTCTGAAATAGCCAAAGCCTATGGGGTTCCCAGAGGCTGCTTAATTAAATCTGTCATCAGAGATGGCCAGTATGCCCACATCCTCACACGAAAAAAATACTACCAACTTCCAAATAAAAACACTACAAAGTGAAAACTAACTTCAATTTCGGAAGTCGGTGTTCTTGTTTTTGTTTCTTCGTTTTTTGACACCGACGTCCGAATTTGAAGTTATTTTTCACATTGTAGTGTTTTTATTTGGAAGTCGGTTGTATTTTTTGTAAAAACTTTTATTTTTATTTTCGCTTTTTAGTTGTGGTAGGTACATAATGGACCAGTTATATAGGCTAGGTATATACGTAGGTACCAATACTGCCCAAAGTGAAGCCAGAATATATTAACCCAGTAACATGAAACTTGAACAAAACCGGTGGAATAAGAGTATACCAAGGTGAACTGTTTACACCTGCGTACCCCTTTAGAGCGTACTAGTGTGATGTTATGTTATGAAATGGTGTAAACAATAAACAGAAATGCGACTGCAGCTATCCCGAGTGATCTGCCGTCATTTATTGAAGAGTTCTGATGTATATCTCCGAATTTCTTCATCAGATCTCGATAAAAATAAATGGGACCACATGACAAGCACCAGCTTTCAAATAAAAAAAGAATCATCAAAATCGGTTCACCCAGTAACAAGTTCTGAGGTAACACACATAAAAAAAAAATACAGTCGAATTGATAACCTCCTACTTTTTGGAAAGTCGGTTGAAAAGCCGTCTACTCGACAGCATAAAACACGCAATGAATATTGTTGAGTTATCAAAATGAAACGGAAGGAATATTATGTGCTTTGTGATGTCAAAACCGATACGCAAGGGTGCTGGACTTAAAGAAGGTAGTTCATATAAGTTTGATATCGCCAACCCGTCTTGAGCAGGCGTGGTGATGAAAGTGGTGATCAAAATGCTCGTGCTCTTTCTGCATTGCTGTTATTATTATTTTTAGGGTTCCGTACCCAAAGGGTAAAAACGGGACCCTATTACTAAGACTCCGCGGTCCGTCTGTCTGTCTGTCTGTCACCAGGCTGTATCTCATGAACCGTAATAGCTAGACAGTTGCAATTTTCACAGATGATGTATTTCTGTTGCCGCTATAACAACAAATACTAAAAACAGAATAAAATAAATATTTAAGGGGGGCTGCCATACAACAAACGTGATTTTGTTGCCGTTTTTTGCGATAATGGTACGAAACCCTTAGTGCGCGAGTCCGACTCGTACTTGGCCGGTTTTTTTTACAGTTTACTTTAAAAAATCTGCTATGCTACATTATC
Organism: Orthosia gothica; assembly: GCA_949775005.1. NCBI lineage: Eukaryota > Metazoa > Arthropoda > Insecta > Lepidoptera > Noctuidae > Orthosia > Orthosia gothica. Next base: position 7,366,100 of record OX459052.1, read on the forward strand.
TACCAACAATAGACCAACCTACCAACTGTCTCTACGCATAATCTCAGTTAATAACTGTATGTTATAACCTTAACCCGCGGCTAGTGGGCGCATAACATCACCTAATGAAGATTACATTCACGCAGTTGACTCATCATGACATACTGAGCTTTTGGTACCTGCCAGAAACACGCCTACCGCGTAATTAAAAGTTAAAACAATGGAATTACGAAATGTTATGAAGAAGATGATTTTAAATAAAGGTGGGTTCCTGGGTCTGATCCCAGGCTGGGTCAAGTGTTATTTTGCTTTTTAACCGACTTACCAAAAAGGAGGAGGTTCTATGTTCGTCATTTTTTTTTTTGTATGTTCACGCTTATCTCCGTCAATTTTGGACCGATTTTGAAAATTCCTTTATTGTTTGAAAAAGTATGTTCAGAAATTGGTCCCATTTTAATTTGGTGAAGATCTGATGAAGAACTTCGAAGATATGCAACAGAACAATTCAATAAATAACGGCAAATCTCTCGGGATTGCTGCAATCGCATGTCTGTTTATTGTATATACCACTTCATAACATAACATCACGCCAGTACACAACAACGACAACTTGCCTAATAAGTAGGTACAACTAAAAAGTGAAAAATAAAAAAAAACAGTCCATAATGCAAAAAAATGGTACCAACGAAAGACACCGACTTCCAAAAGTTAAGTTATTTTTCACTTTGTAGTTTTTCATTTGAAAATCGGTAGTATTTTTTTGCAAAAAAGTTTTTTATTTATTCGAGATTTTCTCAATATAAGCTAGCCAAACTTCTTGGCCGCCCTGAACTTGGCTACAAAAACAGCACCGATCCGTGCCTTGCGCATCGGCAAGCAAACTTCAGGGCGGTCCAAAAGTTTGGCGAGAACTCTAATAGCAGTCATGAGTCAAAATTAGTGCCAGGTTAAAGACAAGACAACAGGCTCGAGAGATTTATGCTATAGGTATGGGGAGTTCTATACGCCTCTGCCTTACTCTTCCCTTCCAAGGATGCAGGCTTGATGTTATGTGAATAAGTATCTCTTGAACTTACTTGAATGTCAAAGTTGTATACGATGGACTGACGAGGCCAAGTTTTCCCGTGAAATCCATGATCTAGAAATTAAGTAAGTAAGTTAGGTAATAGGAAATTAAATCGAGACCTCTCCGAGGAGGGTCAGGAAGGCATCTTTTGCGACGCCCCTGTCGTAAATGTCTTTAGGCAACTGTGGAGACTTACCGTTAGATGTGATCATGTGAGCAATCAATCTGATTGCTATACAAAAAATACAGGCAACATACAAATCGTGCGAAAGATAAGTTATCTCAATTTCTCATAATCCCCTTCATATTAGTCGTTTCGTAGGGTTCCGTACCCAAAGGGTAAAAACGGGACCCTATTAAAACCGGCCAAGTGCGACTCGGACTTGCGCACTAAGGGTTCCGTATCATTATTGCAAAAAAACACGTTTGTTGTATGGGAGTCCCACTTAAATATTTATTTTATTCTGTTTTTAGTATTTGTTGTTATAGTGGCAACAGAAATATATAGTCTGTGAAAATTTCAACTGCCTAGCTATCACTGTTCATGAGATACAGCCTGGTGACAGTCGGACAGACAGGCAGACAAACCGCGGAGTCTTAGTAATAGGGTCCCGTTTTTACCCTTTGGGAACGGCAGCCTAATTGTGTAAGTAAATTCGGCAAAGGAAACAATCTGTTTCTTTCCCAAAAACACACAAAAAAGTTGAATAAAGATTCAACTTTACACACATACACAAAAAAGTTGAATAAAGATTCAACTTTTTTGTGTATGTGTGTGTTTTTGGGAAAGAAACAGATTACCGAATTTACTTTCACAATTAGGCTGCGGATCCCTAAAAACAGAATAAATTAAATATTTATGTGGTGCTCCCATACAACAAACGTGACATTTTGCCGTTTTTTGCGACAGTGAAACGGAACCCTTCGTACGCGAGTCCGACTCGCACTTGGACGGTTTTTATTTTCTTGCATTGCGCGATAACTCACAGACAATTTCAATGTGGTTTTTAAGAGAAGCGTAAAGTTGATTATGAAACCTTATCTCGGTTTATAATGCCATAACATGGTAATCGATTTTATGGCATAATCAATTATTATGAGCAAACTTGAGTAATGTTATCTCCGTCCATTCACTTGACATGGCTTCTAAACAAGAAATGTTCGGGTCATTGCCGATTTATGAATTAGCCATATGGAATTAACTTCATAAGGTTGCCCTAGTACAGGGATGGGGCGAACCTATGGCACGCGTGCCTCTGGTAACACACGACAACATATTTTACAATGCAAGTCCTCGAAAAGAGCGGTTTTCCAAGTAGCCAAACTGTGCGGAAAGTGTCACTTTTTTTCACTAGTGCTTTTACTTTCCTGTGTTTTTTTTTTATTTTTAACTCCAACGTCAGCCCGACGCATAGAGCTTTTTTTATTTGAGAAAAGTTTTAAAAATTAGTTATAAAACTAGTACTTCATTTTAGGCGTTTTTAATTACTCTAGATTTAGATTTTGATCAATAAATTAATTTTAAATATTAATTATAAATGTTTGGCAGGAACGTATATTTTGTTCGTGCCTTATTGCGTTACGATGTGACAGCTATTTGCACATGCGCAGCAGATATGCCCGAGGAACTATTAGTTAATCTGTGGATATGCTGAACGCACTTGAATAAGCCCGCCATTTTATTAATTTCATTTTATTAATTTATTTATTTCCTCGCACAATGCATAGTAAAATGATGTATGATACACACTACGTAAGATGATTGCCGACTCGTGTCGATTTATGCACTCACTCGCTTCGCTCGCTCGTGAATAAAAATGCCACCTCATCGGAAATCACCTACCTTCCGCACTTATAGCATAAATAACTATTGTGCACGCTAAAATGAGGTTATTTGGAATCTAGGTAATTTGCAACAGCAGAAATGACACCAACACCTACTTTTATTTAAATACAACATAAAACTGAAAATAAATATAAGGATTGCTGTAAGAATGTCTGGATGCAAATAAAGAATTGATAAACACATGAAAAAAAATTATTTTTTTGTCAATTAAAACAATGTATTTTTGTTGGTGGCACTTCATTGTCACATAAAAAAATATATAATTTAAATGGCACGATTACTTATAAAGGTTCGCCATCTTTGCCCTAGTCGATCATTCTTCCATAGCGTAGTCTGGCGATTACGCCACTGTTTGACGATGTATGTTCAATATAAAAATATATCAATTTGTCTCATCATTATCTAGCCCTGTAAGAAACAAAAAGGTAAAAAAAAAATATTTGAAAGTTATGAGCGTCGAAAGAGACATATTTCAACACTAATTTTACTGCATCTTTGGGCGCAAATAAATACCATAAGAAGGAAAACTTGCAAAACAATCACCATACAGGGATAGATTAGTTGTTCAAAAATCAAAATTATTTTATTATGACCAGATACTTTTAGTCGTTTTTTCATGATATCCATATTCCCAAAGGTCTGTTTATAAAATTTCGCGAGCTTGTTTTTGTCCTAAATCATCATCCATTTCGCAAAAAAATTGCAAAGTGTGTATTCGTACGTGAACAAGCTTGTTACTGCTCATCACAGTATCTATCTCTTTCGCACGTTTTGTCGGATGAGATAGCATGCATTTTAAACCCGCGCACAAAATAGTTCGTGCCGTTGATTAGGGCAACCTTAAGAGGAAATGCGGTCGCAGACATGCGAGTGAATTTCCTAAGTAAAAAGTCATAATTCGAGGTTTGGCTCTCGCATATTTCCTCCTCCAATATTGGAACAATTTTAAAGATATTCCACTAACTGAAAAATAAAGATATAAACTGTGCCCCTATGTTTTCCTTTTCTCAATTATAGTTGTCTAATTTGTATACTAGGTCTCTGTTGACAGCGCAACCTTGGGCATCTTTTGAGGGTCTAATGCTTCTAAAGATAATGTATCATCATGGCACATAGAGAATGAGACTGTCACACAAGTGAGTGATAGAGATTGTCTACAAAACCCATTTTCAACCCCCGACAGAAAAAGAAGGATGTTATAAGTTTGACGTGTGTACCTGTGTGTTTGTATATCTGTCTGAGTAACATAGCTCCTAAACGGATGAACCTATTTTGAAAATCGGTCCAACCGTTCTAAAGATATGGGCGTTTTACTGTTTGAATCGGGTTGTTTTCGCAAGATATCGTGTCATTTTTACGTGTTCAATAGATTGTCGATCGAAGCGTATATACTACTAGATAAATTATAGCATGAAATAGAAATGTTTTGGTAGCTTTTTTAAATTTTACTTGTTTCGAAGCTCGATATGCCATATTATACAGGGTGGAACGGTACAACTTTGTAAGTATGTTTTATTTTTGGAATTTCTCTATGGCTTCTTTGGCCAAAATTGTTCATATACATAGACAGAACCAGTATTTTAAATATAATCGCACCTTTTCTTAACACCCTGTATGTCACGTGAAATGTATACTGATTTTCCAACAGACTGGATTGCCCAGATATATCCAGCAATGCTGCAGCAGACATATTGTTACCTTGTGAGTGTTCTTTTTTGTCTGTGCGTGTTATCCTGTCTGTATCTTTTTATGTATCTGTTTGTATATGAGTCTTATTACTTGAAATAAACTAATTTTATTTATATTATTTAATTTATTTGAATCTAAATTCACTCCCAATAGCTACTGTTGCAACTTTTGAAAACTCAAATTAAATTGTCTTCATTAAGGCTGTAGAGTTTCGTCAGTTAATTTGAAGTCAGGGAAGATCACACGAATATTTGCCGAATAAAATAAAACAAAATATAACTACTACACACATGAATATTTATTTAATCGTGAAATACATATATTATATAGAACAGATCCAGATACACATATGCAGAATCATTCAACATAGTAAGTACGGGCCTCCCGGTGCTATTTGTCATGTTTGACAGTTTTGACAGGTCATAGACAATCTAAAATTAATAGTCAAAGTTTTAGTAAATAAAATCCTTGTTGGTAAAAAGATCACATAAAGAAATATGTTAGTTATTGTAGTTCATAATTAAAATAAAGGCAGTGGTGATAAAAATAGTTTATGTGCGCATGTAACTGTCAAAACATGTATAAGTTTATTTGCAAATTTTGATAACATCCATGAATTTGTACACTTACATACAATATTACACAGAAGTTTGCCTACATTAACAATAAAAGCGATGAGAGGCAAGGTACATCACTACAGGTCATAGACTATTAAAAAATTCATTATTAATCAATTTATTATTTCATGCAAAAGCTATGCAATTAGACATTCCATAGAAACGATTAATTCTGAAAATATCACTTAGACATATACATAGACTTATCATATTAATTATTAATTTTCAAAACATTTTTAACATTTTTGACACAACATTCAAAAACACAGAAATCAGATTTCAATATTTTCAACTCAATTAGACTCTCAAAACAGTTAATAAAAAATATTCATGGTCCGTCTAACGTTTACAAAAACAAAGAATGGAACCAAAGAATGGACCTCACACACAATTGTTATATCACTTCTCTCCCTTCCTCCTTCCACATTCCCTTTAAATATCACTATAAGATGGATAAGTACAACAATTTCGTATAATTCTAGGCAATTCGGTTCAGCGATAAAATGCTACTCGAGTGCGATCTTAAGCGACATATCTCTATGGCAAGTACTTCTACAAAACCGTCAGTACAAGAGTGTTGGACGAAATCGCACTATGTACGCTTAAATACACGAAAAGTTACAAATTCTGAAGAGTTTATAACCCATTTATTGGGATGATTTAATTGTTATTTTTACTTTCTATATTAAAAATAATACCCGCTGTATATAAATGGCATTTTTTCAGTTTTATGTCAGAGTTTTTAACTCTCCGTGTAAGATAATATGTTACAATGATTACTCCCTATTATATAAATTGATATTTATTCATCATAAGATGCCAAACCGATCTCAGTTGTTTCACAGCCTTTTTGAGTCTTGGTGGTATAAAAATTGCTATTTGAACTCTGTCCTTATTAAATACTGTTAATATTATTTTGTAAATATTCTTTCACAAGTCTAATCTCTGGTTAGGAAGGTCAATTTATTAATATAATAAAGATGGAGGATTTAAAATCCATTACAATAAATTTGGAGGTAGACCTTCGATTCTTTGTTAACAATTTATATTATATTGCTGATATCGATAGTATTGATACTTGGGGCAGGACCAAATTTTTGACGTAATTGCACAACGGAAATCACATGTGTCACACTGGAATATAAATGTTCGAAAATAATTCGCACAATGGAATGAAAATTATTCACGACATATCCTACAAGTTGCAACAATTCACAAATTCTAGAAAAAAAATAGTGGCAAAAATATTCTCAGGTAGTCAAGCAAGGACATGCGTATTTTGCATAGCGTAAAAAGACACCGAGTTGTTATTATATTTTATTTGAAGAAATTAAGCTTCAAGTTTAGTTGTTTAATGAATGAGACTGTTTACAATAAATAAAGATAATTATTATTAGCAAATATCCAAAATTATTTTAAGGCGTGTAAATTTCACAATATTTTGTCACTTATAAGTCGGCAACCACAGTGTCTGTATCCATCAAAAATTTGGACCTGACCCACTTTCCACTCAATCTTGCTCAGTATCGCCAGCGATAATATATACTCTGCTATAAAAATATCATCTAAGCAGATTTTTCTTATAAAAACAGCTGTTTCGGCAGTATAATATAAAGGACTTTGATGTTTTTCAGATCACATTTCTAATACTATATGATTAAGATATTGAGCAATCAAAAAATTAGATTTTTCTTTAGCCTTCCGTTTATCACGTTTTAAAAGAGATTCCTAGGACAGAGTTAAATAAAAATGTCATCAATTAACTAAGAGGCGGGAATGAATAAGATGCTCAGTAGTTATTGTTTTAGTACTACTCGTGACGATTTATTGTCACAATAAAAAATAAACACTCAACGTGTGTTGTTAAATAGTTCTTAATATCAGACCGTATAGACAAGAGTCACCGTTTAAAAAAGTTATTCGTCGTTCAATTACAGTACAACTATTTTCTTCATGTCCCCAGGCAAACTTCGTGTTTCGTCAGTCGTCGGATTTCCGAATACAAAGGAAACCTAATTTCCTTGTCCATCAATTATTAGATCTATCGTGTATAATAATTTGAATTGAGAACTGAGTACTTTATTGTTGTTTTATTTTTATTTCCGTGTGAAATATAAAGAGCTGTAAAAACAGCAGCTTTAGCAGCTTTCCTCCCATTTTAAAAATAAATTACATTATGTTAAAAGATTATTGACACTATATAGTTCCAAGTTGATTGAGAGCGACCGCTCTGCACCAAGTGAAAAGGGCAACTGATAGAAAGCTGACGACTAACGAAACACGAAGTTTGCCGAGGGACATTAAGAAAATAGTTGTACTGTACGTCAATATTAGGCTACTAACAGATGACAGGCACAAGCTTACTTTAAAAGCTTCATCTTAAATGCTTGAACGTCCATAATGAGTCAAAATGCCCTAAATTTTTTCTACTGCCTTATTTTTGGCATCCCTGTATTTCTAAATTTCCTATGGGCGAAGACGCATTAACATAAATACGCTACTGATGATATTAGGCCTTGCTTAAACAAGCTTTTGCAAGTCCCTCTTGTCAATACGATCCGACTTCTTAATATTATTTTGTTTTTAATATTTATAACGTTGTTATTTTGATCTTAGCCTCTTCTATGCATTTCTCAGTCTCAGGGAATGTATGTTGGTAAGTCTCTTCGTTGCCTTACAAATAATGTTCATACGCATTCGAACTTTTATAAATGTCATAAAAAATATTTGAAGGAAATTATTTAAACATTTTTTTTTTAATATAATTTTATCGTGCTCTAAGTTAAAGAGTACTTAGTACTAAACTATTTGAAGCAATAATTTTATTGGCCTTTTATATTGGCCTATTGGTCTTGTTCAATTGAGACAGGAAGAGTTTCACGGCTAGTAAAAAATTGCAAGTAAATGTCATTAATTCTCTATTAGTGGAAAGGATTTAAAATCATGAGTATCTAAAAAGAGAATGTGCTTGTCTTAAAGACAATTTAGAGAGCTTTTTTTGCAATTTTTATTAACCAGTTAAGAATAGTTTTATTATTTCTGTTAAGGTCATTACGTTAACCTTTACCTTGGTGGAGGGATCCCGCTGTACAATGGAATACTCGTATGATAGCTGATTTTAATGCAACGCTGTTGCTATGTTTAAGATAATTGTTACTAATAATAGATTCCATTCGAAATAAACACTACACTGTACCAATCGAACAAGACTTACCTAACACTAATATATAATCTAAAATTGAAAATAAGTTGGAATTTCGAATGTCATAGATGTAACGTGTTATACTAAAAAGGCATATGTGAGAGTTTGTCTCTTTGTTTGTTTGTTTGTTCGTTATCATGATCACAAAGATTGTGCGTGACTATATTTTATTGAGATTATCATTATCTTCGACTTAATATTCTGATTTTAAGAATCGGATATTTAGGATTATAATATTAATAATACCTATTCTGGAAGCCTGATTTTTAATAATGAATTATAATTAGGAAAAAATAGTTAATTTGACAATTAGAACTAATGAATCAGGCTATCAGAGGAAGGGTTTAAAAATGGTAAAATTAAGTTATTATAGAACGGCAGCGTTGTTATATAGAGGTTATTGTAGGTTTTTCGAATCCCGAATCTACATTCGCTGAAAGAGCGGTGTCAGTCTATACTTTTAAAATGCATGTGTATGTTGGGGGACGGACATTGTCACTTCATCCGGATATTGAGGAGGTTTATCGCGAATGCACGAACATGGGCGCTATTTTGGATCGCCCAATAACTTTTTGTCAATGAGTAGTAAAATGGTCAATTATAACCTAGAAGAGATAAGTTGCTTACAATATTTCAAATATTTTATTTAGTGCTCTAGCATGGCATAAATCGATCACTTGGAAATATTATTTATAGGGTCATTTATTTGCTTGTGTAAGGTTAGGAAATAAATGTCAATATATGTCTATTTAATGAAACCTTTAGTTAATTTTTGGTACTTAACTTCTACCAAAGTTGATGAAATCCAACTGTAATATAAATTTTGATCCAAACCACGCCCATGCCGTTGATTTTGTATGTTTCGTTCGTTTCAATCGTTACTCTTAATTGTAAAATCGCTTTACGTCAGCGAATTGCTGTCTCGTCAATCTTTTAAAAATGCATATTTTAAATTTGTTTTTAAACTAGTTTCTAGCTGCATTGGTTCATAAGAGCGGCATTTCATTGAGAGCTATTAAAAGTATTATAGTTCAAGAGCAGACCTACAAGGTTAGTCAAGAATAAAAGCTAATAGCTCTCGATGGGACCTCACCCTAACTCTGCCTACATTCTCTAACAAAATATCCCTATATTCGTGTCTTTTAAACATTCTCAATCTTGTTTACTCGTACATTTTCACATAAGCTGTGGCACTTGTATAATAATAAGTCACTGTATTTGATACAGTATCGCGAATGTTCGCTTAAAGCTCTACGTTGATATAAATTATGTATTTGTAATACTTTGTTATTCGTTTTGTGCAATGTTCGTGAACCCGCGGGTATCTGGTCTATATGTACAATTCTCTACGGGTCCCTTGACTAGATAGATGTTAAACGTTCGTTTAGATAGTATCACTTTCAATATATCCCACACCAAAAGGTACGTATGACTCGCAAATATTGTTCTATGTTTGGTCAATGTCGCTATGATGTCATTTTGTGCGATGTATAGTTCGGCGACTTTGTTTTTGGCGCGTGCGAAGATTCTCGCTAGCTGTAATGAAACCTGCATGTCATAATACTTTTTTAAGTTTTGTATTGTCTTGTACCGCTTTAAATAAGAATGTGAGCGCGCAATAACATGTAATAAAAACTTTGTTCAAGGAATGTTTATCAAATATTTTATAAAATGTTCTAACAGTATATTTTAATAATATAAAGGTTTACAGGTTCCATTACAACTGTGACGTGTTATTAATTTAAATAAAAATCTTCTCTAACATTGCAATTATTACAACTACATGATAAATTCGCGATTTTTGAGAGATGTTGCCAGTAAACATATCATTCGGCCTTTCTCTATGTTACCTATATTATTACAGTTCTATTACTAAGGAAACAAAATTAAAGCAAATCGAATCAGATTATTAAATGTTCATTTTAGGCAAGGTGGGGTATACAGTATTACGGTCTGTTTACACTGGTCGTTTCACCGCCTGGACTAGTTACTATACAACTATTTTTATTTAAAAAATGCGGTAGTTTTAGTTCGCGTGCAAATACCGCGCGATGGAAAATAGCGGCAACGCAACTAGTGTAAAAGGACCATAAGAAAAATGTCTTAAAAATATGATTACAATATTTCTGATTAGAATTTTGGTATAAACTTTGTCTGTTCAAGTATGACGTCTTTTACACATTTATTATTACAGAAAAAAAAAACCTTCTGTTAATACTTATATAGAGAAATCTACACTTAGAGCTTATGTACAGCGTATTGGTATTATTAACACATCTAGATACATCAGTGAATGCGAATAATTCATATGAATATTGTTTTACAAGAAAATCAAATCATGCCGTATTTTAATTTGATTCAGGAACTTTTTCTGTTATTAGATACTGAATATTTTCGAATGTATAAAAAATAGTATACCTCTGAAACCAGTACTTTTGATCAGGTACTTATTTAGAGCCGCGTTCACGCGAAGAGAGTTACTCGATCGTTGAGAGACGAGAATGTCTATGCGAGACTCGTACTTATATGTTTACAATCAAACAAGAAGCAAAATCTCGAATACGATCATGTCATAAGAGACTCGCCATACGAATTTCTCGACCTGCGATGTGGCAACTCGGAATCTTAATGATAGTTTACAAAGAAGCTGCCTTTTTGAAATGCGAACCGATTCTCGTTAGTATTAGTGTTTAGTGTCAAATAACATTGCCGCTCTGAAGCCAGACTTTCCGATGACATGGAAAGAAAGAAAAAATTTATTTGTTTTTTTTTTGTGGCCCGTATGAGACTGGTTGCCTGTTCCGGCTTTGCCCGGTTTATAAATATAATCAAGCCTGCATTCTCCGAAGAGTTAGGAAGGGGTGCTCCTGCAGAACACCGAAATTTCACCAATGTTTATGCCATGTAATAGTGGGCGAGTTTAACACCATCAAACGAGTACAAGTCCAAACCTCGGGCTGTTACTCGTACTACAAAATTCCAGATGGAAACCACAACCTTATTATGCTCAGCAGTAACGCGTTAGGGTGTTACCAGACCAATCGATCGATCGATCATTGAATGGATAAGTCGACGTCGATCGATAGTTTCTACATCACCAATCGATCGATGATAGAATGGACTAGTTTAAATAACGGTCACATCCAGTCTTCTGCGTTTGCGTCTCCGTAATAAAAGTACGAGCATGATCTTAGGTATTGGCCAACAAAAACGTCCTCTTCTGAATACATATTGAATGAAATTGGTGGCATATAGCAAGACGATGTGGTTAATCGATCAACGTCGATCGATTCCATCGATCAGTTGGTTATTCGACGTTTTATGGAATGGTATCCGTCGATCAATCAAAGCTACCACACAAATTAACCAACTTCGATCAATGTCGATCGATGGCATTGGTCGGCGATCGATAGATTGGTGTGGTAACACCCTTAACCTCGTGTAAAGCCATTGTGTGTCGCGTAGATCTGCGTTAAGGGATTTATAAACACTTGCCTAGCCCACTAGAACAAAACGTGGTAATACGCGCCCCCTGATCTCTTCACCAAGAAAAAACAGGATGTTGTCACTTTTGGAATGAACAACAATAAAAAGAAAAATTGCCAGCTAAAACATCATTCTAATACAAACAGCCAGCTCTGAGCCGAATAATTCCTTGGTCTCATTCATGAAGAGGTTTGGTGTTACATAACTTATTGTTTTTCTAAGTTATTGACTGTGGTTTTTCCGCTCGAGTTATTTAGACATACTATGTGACCATTGGGAATAATGTACCTTCATAAAGTTGAAATAGCGGTACCAAGATTACCCTCCAAATTCAGAAATAAACTTATAAATTAGAAAGTCACAAAATTCGCATTCTCTTTTTATAGTACTGATAAAGATAGTAAATAAATATAGATTTACAACTGCACTGTCATTTACAGCCTACTTCAGAGCGGCAAAGCGACGTGAAGTTTACAAAAGTTATTGTCAAGCTTACAATTTTCACGCAGTACTTATTACGTAAGAAACAGCAATTAGCAATAGCGAGATCAAACGCTTTATGTCATAAAAGTCGGTATTACCTACAATGTAGGTATGGTAGGTCCTACACAATCGTTTGCTATTCGCTCGCTGTTTGTCAAATGCTCTTATTAAAAAAAACCGCCAAAATCTCTAAAACTTCTGTATTGAAGAGCAATTATTGCGAAAAATCGCTATCGTTTTGCTCTTGCAGGATACGTAATAAGTTTGCTGGTGTCTGTAATCAAAACTTGCAAGTTAAATTTGACCAACTTTCCAGTGTTTGATTAGGTTGAAATTTTCCAAACACGCTTTTTCCTCGTGACAATGCATTTTTTTATTAGAAAAGCACTTGCCACCTATACGGGAATCGGTATCCCAAAAAACAGACTCCTAGTTACCGCTGCCGCATATCTCGGTTTCGCGGGTAAAGACCTTGTAGGATCTAAGAGTCGCAGAATTGTTCATGGACCCCAGTGTTGCCTCTTGGCTTGTGATCCGCAGGCCTGTGTTAAAATTTTTGAAAAAGCTTGTTTTTATCAGCTATAGATACTCGCCTTTTCGAGTCAAGTAACTCTCATCGTGTAAATGGCACTTCAACGGTAGAAGAAAACAATTGAATACAACGGTGCGCATAGATCACAGAAACATTAGTTATACAATTTAGTTAATAAAAGTTTTATATATTTGTAAACGTTTAACAGTACGCCCGCGTTTCTTTCCAATACCGCTTAAAATACTGATAACAGCGGCATTTATATATTAATTTGAAAAGATCGCTCGCATTTTGGTAACAGATATTAGATATGCGATCATATTCATACAAGATATATTCTTTAATACTTTTACACCTAGAAAGTAATAATTATAGACAATTTTATGATGTCCAAGAGATTTCCTCGACAACGTTAGGCCGTCAATTCTGAGTTATATTTTAAACATTCGGCTCTAAATTCGAAATATTTTACATTAATATAGCGAAAACATTTTTTTTTTATACTTTTTATATTTTACCTACAACTACGGGTATAATATTAAAGATATAAAGAAACGATAAAACTTACCACAGTTTCTCGAACGAAAACATCGCAAACTTAACGTGACAATTTGTCAAGCGCACGTACAGTACAACTATTTTGTTAATGTCCCTCGGCAATCATCGCATTTCCGAATACAAAGGAAATCTGATTTCCATGTCTATCAATTATTAGATTTATCGTGTATATATTTGAATTCAGAAATTCAGTTTTGCTTTGATTTCTGTATGAAATATATAGAGCTGTAAAAATAGCAGCTTTCCTACCATTTTTAATAAATTACATACATTATGTTAAAAAAGTATTGACACTCTATATACTTCAAAGTCGATTGAAAGCGTCCGGTCTGCACTTAGTGCAAAGGGCAACTGATAGAAATCCGACAATTGCCGAAACACGAAGTTTGCCGAAGGACATGAATAAAATATTTGTACTGTAAACTGCTATGATTGGCTGTTAACAATTCTTCAGCCAATTATTAAAAACACTGATTTTCGTTCATCTAAAGTCGTTAGCAACTTTCAATGTTCAGAATTCATTTGTAGAACATATATATTTTGTCATAATATATTGCTTTATAAATATTATTGAAAGCAATTTTTTATCAGATTGTATAGTTTTCAAACATTTCCAGACTCATCTAAATTGGATCTTTTGTACTTAATACTGTGTGGAGATTCTTTAATTTGTATGAGCAATAGTCAAAATAAATAATTTAATATAATATATTTGTCAAATGATATGCAGTTACTCGATAAATCAGTCAATAATAAAAACAATAGCATCAAAAGCATTTCCTTAAGTAGTAATCCAACTTAGACTAATCCAATACCCTCGCTTCGCCGTAATTTCGACTTTATTCCAATTATCACAAGATGTTTTATCGAAATATAATACTTAGCAGATATGAGTCTCCAGCACTACGCTGTGCAGTTCACCAATCGTTCTTAGGATGACCTGTATAAACAACAAGCAATATTATACTTACAGTTGTAACCACTAGGGTGCATATTTGAACGGAATTAAGCGTCTGTTTGGAGCCTATTGTGATATCACCAATTATTATCATAATTTTCTTGCACTTATCCCAATAGGGATGATGACTAAAATTATTTTAAATCAGGTAGATTAATAAAGAATATTGGACACGTATTTTCTTTGGTCACGTAAACAGCAATATGATGCATAGCGTTGCAATTTCGTATGACGTCACGTGTTGGTACACTTTCATTCACAAGTGACGTCACAAGCCACTCCAGAGGCCTTAGTGCGAGTTTTTACTCACGCTCAATCATGTTAAAGTAAATGTCAATTTGTATTGAAACTGGATGAGCGCCGTCTGGGGACAGTAAGTCGAAACCTCTTTTTTTGTCGATCGTTTACGTTGTCACGAGTGAGTACGTTAAAAAACTCGGCATAAGCTCCCTGCAGCCTATTTGTGTAAGTGAATTCGGCAAGGCAAAGGGTTTGAACCCATGGAATAGTATGAACAATAGACCAATTACATGCGAGATAAATAAATATTTGTGTGGTCACAAATAAATATTTTTCTGTCTTTCAAATATTGTCCACTAGCCTCGTGCAGTGGTTTCGCTCCGGCTTTCCACACAAACCGTACCATCATCATCATCTCCCTGCCCTTATCCCATGTTACTTGGGGACGGCGCAACACGTTTTCTTCTTCCATACCGTCCTGGCCCCTGTCACGCTATCACTGACTCCCTTTACTTTCATATCACTCCTCACACAGTACATCCATCCTTTTCTTTGGCCTTCCCCTCTCTCTCCTTCCATTCAATTTTATATTCATAAGTTTCATCCCTCCTCATCACAAAACCATGGCAGGACAAACGGTTTCCTTTCAACTTTTCTGTCACTGGCGCCACTTTCAAACTGCCTCTAATATACTCATTTCTCACTTAATCCAATCTCGTCACTCCACACATCAATCTCAACATTCACATCTCTGCTACATGCATTCTCTTTTCATCCATCTTTTTCACAACCCAACATTATGACAGGTCTCACGGACTTGTAAATTTTCCCCTTTAACTTGAGGGGCATCCGTGGGTCACAAATTGTTCCAGTGATCTTTGGCCATTTCATCCATCCCGAGTTGATCCGGTGCGTTACGGCTCGGTGTACCTCGCCATCCTCTTAGACAAGCGACCCTAGGTACCGGAAGTCGAAGCAGATCGGTATCACCGTATATAATTCGAAATAGAAAGCATAAAGCTGGCATTTGTACATACAGCAGCAGAGAATCTTCACCCCTAGAAGTGTATAAAAAGCGACACGATGTCAATAACTACAGAAAACTAATTTTATTGATATCACAGAGATGGCGCGCACGCGGCGCACGTAAACATCGTAGTATATCCTCCTGTCCACAGATGTCGCTTTTGATACATTTCTAGGTGTTAAAATTCTCTGCTGCTGTATGTACATAAGCTGTCCAATGTATTTTTTTATCTTTTTTTTTTTTTTAAAGCTTTGCCCAAACCAGGAATTTCTTCCTGTATCGTGGGTGAGTTAACAAACATTTAAACTCACATACACAACACCCAGAGCCGGAACAACTATCTGTAGGTAATACGAATATTTGTTCCGTGCGGGAATCGAACTCGCGACACGCAGCGCAGCAGTCAATCGCTCAACCACTGCGCCAACCGTGCACCCATAACCCCGTTTTTGTGTACAATAAAGAATAATAATAAAGTAGCCCATGGCACTCACCTTTAGTGCAGCTTGTTTAGTCGTTCCGTATTACAGGTATACCTGCAGAAGAAAAACCAAAATATTTTATCGTGCCTTGTTAGACAATCGTTTAGTATGTATGTGTGGTTCAAATCTTGCAACTGAATTTTAAGACTAGTTATCTCCAATCGATTGATCTGGAGATTTTAACCGGCTACTGCGAAGCCAAAAGGAAAGGTTAAGGTTATACTAGTCGAAAACTCTTCCATACAAACGTAGTCTAGAGATTACTCCACTTTTTGACGATGTACGTTCAAAATAAAAAATGATATCAATTTGTCTCATCATTATCTAGTCCTGTATGGAAATAAAAATGCAATAAAAAATATATTTGAATGTTATGAGCGTCGAAAGTTCCATATCAAAATAAAATATTTGAACACAAATTTTAACGCATTTTTGGGCGGAAATATATACCTTAAGAAGAAGGAAAATTGCAAAACGGCCTCCATACAGGGATAGATTCTAGACTAGACTGGTGTCAGATCTCAGGCTTCTGACTACCCGTAACGACTGTCAAAGATCTTTAAATGACAGCCGGGACCAACGTCTTAGCGTGCTTTCCGAGGCACGGAGGCAACTCGGTATGTTGAAATGGTCACCCATCCACGGACTGACCTCGGCAAGCGTTGGATTGGTGATTACTACTGCTAAAAACCTTAAAAGCCAATAATACAGCTTTACAAATAAACAGAATATCATATTGAACTAATGTCAACTTCGAGTGATTCTGAAGATAGCTTGTCTTCTTATGATCTAATCAATCAACTATTATTTTTTAGTTTTACGGGCTATATTGGCTGAAACCTGCGACTAGTCTGATAGTAGTCCATTAATCAAAAATACTATCGTTATTTAAGTTTCCATTAGTTTTTGTGTTGTTTCTTTAACAAACAGGGTGGGTGTCCGCACCGTTCTTGAGAAAAACAAATTATTGTAACCTAACCTCACAACCCTTTAAAGTTGCTTATGCATCGTCTTCGGCGCTGCGGGAAGTGCAACCCCTTCGCCCTTACGTAACAAACGATAGGCATCATGCTAACCTCCGCAGCTTCGGCTTGGCTGGGCGCCGGAGCCTCAGCCGCTACGGCTCGCACGGGTGCCTATGCTTTGTTACAGCGGGCGGGGGTTGCTCTCCGTTCCCACCTCTGATTTTTATTTATACTCTAGGGGTAGCAGCCAAAAGACTACGTGAAGTCGGGGTGCCCCGATTCGGTTTTGGAACAGATTCGACCTATATTAACCATGAAGTGGACGGAACACTAACTTTTTTCTGAGTAGGATTTCAAGGTTGTTATAAAAATAAATGAAACAACAACGTCAGTTGAATAGGCATAATCGGTGACCAGTTCATAAGCGTTGGTCAATCGTGAAGGCAAACAAACAAATTCCAGAAAATAAGCCAAAGTCGTCGAAGAAAAGGAGTTGACTTGGAGTTTCTTGTGCGTTCTTCTCCATAACAAATTACTTTTCCGAATGCACGGTATAATCAATATTTATTACTTGTAAATTTTAATTATTAACTTTTAAAAGTGCCGCTAAATGGCCTATATGAAATGAATACATTTGATTAGTACATTCACACAACTCGGGCAGAAACGAAATCAACGAAAACAAATGGCACTGACACATGCTACTCAAGACGCAAATGGCGTAGTTTATTTTTCTTTTACGATTTTGCTCGAAATATTACACCACAGACAATATAGCGGTACAGATTTGGTTGTGAATCGCCAATTTCTACGTATCGTTTTTACTTTTTATTTGATTGAGGTTAGAAACAATTTTTGTTATTTTCTCGAAAAATATGCATTACCTTGTAATAAGAGCGGTAGCGTTTTAATCAGGGACTCAATCCCTACCAGCTTTAACCACTTTTACCCCTCTCCTCTGCCAAGCGATACTAGATCCAAGCCCATTATTTACTCACGTGGCACTTTGGTCCTGGTGTTGGGCGGCTGGCCCATGATGGCGCGGCTCTCCCTGAGCACGTAGTCCATGCGCTGCTGGCAGGAGGCGCGGCCGCGCAGCGCGGGGTGCAGCTCCGACCACTGCGTGGGGCGCCACGGGTACCCTATGAACTCGTTCATCTCCTGGAATACAATGAGTGCCTGGGACTCAAACTGGAACCATAATAATAAGTGTTTATTCTTAAATATGCATGGAAATATTGTAATTATTTTCGAAAAAAGAACATGCAATGTACCGAATTTACGGACAAAGAAAATCAAATCCATTGCAGGGCGTTTTTTGAATTTGGAACATTACAACGCTCCAGCAATTTTTTTTTTTTTATCGATGGTCTCGCGTTTGACTATCTCGCCTGATGGTAAGCGATGATGTGGTCGACAGTGAATCACGCTTGCCTAGAAGCAACCTATTCACTCTGAAAGACCCCAAGGTTGTAGCTATCAGGAAACAAAGACTCCGGTAAGGAATTCAGATCTGATAAAGAACTTCGGAGATATACAAGATAACTCTTCAATAAACAGCGGCAAATCTCTCGGGATTGCTGCAATCGCATGTCTGTTCATTGATTACGCCATTTCTGAAATGAAATCAGTGATTCAGTTGTTAGAATCCTTCACTTCTTCGTGATTCATCTATGGCCCTCGCATTAAATCCGTCCTTTATTCACTAGTTGCATAATATACTATTATGATGCATTTGAAAATCGAAGGAAAATGTTGCACTGTAACGGTTTTTTTTTTAATTTTACCTATCCACGAATATAAAGTACGTGTTTATACAATTTTTTTTGAATTTATATTTGGAACATTACGTTGTGAGTGTAGATAAAAGTACTTACGCGTTGATGTTCATCATCAATAGGAGCAGGCGAGTCTCCGCACAGCACTCGGATAGAGCCCTCCTGGCTCAAGTTAAGCATGTTTTGGAAGCGGTCCTGCTTGTAGTATATGGCGGACACGTCCAGGTGTCGCA
Source organism: Orthosia gothica (assembly GCA_949775005.1). Classification (NCBI taxonomy): domain Eukaryota; kingdom Metazoa; phylum Arthropoda; class Insecta; order Lepidoptera; family Noctuidae; genus Orthosia; species Orthosia gothica. The sequence goes on from OX459052.1 coordinate 7,385,241, forward strand.
GGTCCTTGCGCAGGCGCACGAAGCCGAGTACGTCGTACTGCCATATCCAATAACCTGGAATAACATTTACAGTTTTAAGAAACGAGTCACTTTGATCTGTGATAACTACGTTTTGGCTTTAGGAAATATAATTATTATTTTACCCGAATGCGCGACGCAAAGGAATAATGTGTTTAGCAGTCTATGTATGTATGTTTGTTCCTATGTGGCGTTCTAGAAACCAAATGCAAAAGCCGATTTTGATTATTCTGACGTCAATAGATTCGTCATAAGAATAAAATTGAAAAAAAAAAGAAAACTGGTGATGATGTCTAAACCTTTTTCTACCAAACCGGCAAAAATTAAGGGTTTTAGAAGGTAATTACAAATTTTTTATTTTACTTATTCAAAAAAAAATACTGGGGGACTACACTATCCTACGTTCTTATCTCCGTCAACGAAGTTACGGGCCCCATCCGAAAGTACTCCGAAACTTCGAAGTGAAAAAACATGTTTTAAGTTCAATTTTTCGGACGGGTAAAATAACATCCTCCCGATGTTATTTTACCCGTCGTAAGTTGAATTTTTGACAACACAATTTTACAACTGTTAGTCGTTGTGTTGTCATTAATTCTTAGTTCGGGCCCCGAACGAATCATCCGTCAGTAGGTGATAGGGAGTAGGAAACGCTGGTAACGAAGGCCGAAAGTACGGACTTCGTGCTTAGGTAGTAAGCCCTCTGATCCAACACCCATCTGGTCGGTGGATCCTCCCTTTTCAATGCTGATTTGTGGGACGTACCCTGTTCCGCATACATCCAAAAACGAATGCATCATTCCTATTATATAAGTTTTAACAGATAATAAACTCACCATGTATGACGAGACGCTCGAGTTGAGTGCATTGCCAGCACAGGAGTACGAATGGGTTTACGTGTGCGTATTCATCGGGCTGTAACAATCATTTAACAATTAGTTTCTTTGAAGGGCAGTATAATATGATCACAGATAATATATCAGATAGATAGTTCACTATCTATATCCGTGGAACGGAACCGAACGCGATCGATTTACAAAAAATAATCAGTATAATCAGATGAAAAACGCCAGTTACGTCGGTGCCGACGTAACTGGTTTCTTTGTATGGGATGAGAAATCTGTATGCTAGTATTATTTTTGGGTCTCCCTTGTTTGACCGAAAGGAATTTGACAAAATTTCACTTCCCAAAAAAATTTTCGCATAATTTCATTTGCCAAATTATTACTTAGCAAAAAATCTATTCACTTAAAATTGTAACGCAAACCTAATGTTTGGGAAATGAACGTTTAAACTATACTTGTTTACCAACTAGTACTTTTAACAATTTTTATTTAGTCAAATATTTCAGTTGGAATAACAGTATTTACGCAAAATCAAATAAGCCAAATATTTAGTATCGTCAGTTTTCAATTTATCATTTCTATTCAGTCAATTGCTTAGTCAATGACAAAAATTTGCATCATAAGTCATTTTCGCAAAATATACAAATTAAATTACAATGTGTCAGTACGATTACTATTTAAGCAACAAAGACGACGGAGCCCCGCTGCGCGGGGCTCCTATTTCTGACTTCAGGGTCTAAAGTAACCTAACATGAAGGAGATGACGAGAGCTGAGTTCGCTCGCTTTGCTCGCTCACTTCAGCTCCCGTCATCTCCTTCGAACCTAACCTATCCGTGTCGGGGTGCCCTAAGCTCCCGAGCTCGCTTCGCTCGCTCTTGGACTAATTCATTGACCATAATTATCGAATTATCATTAATCTATCAAGCATGCTTACTATAATTCCCGAAAAATCTTATTTTTGACTTAATTTTTTTGTCTTAACAAATCATTTCACCAAACGTTTATTGTCTAAAGATTGTTTGCTATAATAAATCATTTGATTAAAGACCAAATGCCATAATGACATTATACTTGGTGATATTTTGCCAAGTAAAAATAGGACCAAATAAAAATATGCGTACTAAAATCATTCGAAATATTGCAATGGTATAAAAAAAGGTTGGTAAAATTTGTTTGGGTAATAAAATTTTGTCAAAATCTTTTCGGCAAAACGGCAGGATCCCATTATTTTTCTGTGATATGGTCAATCGCTCGCAAAACAACTGTGCATCTGGCGCTATGATGTCACTTTGACGTACGTTCGACTCTCGATATTGACGCACGAGGAAAAACGGGGCGCAGCGCGATTTGGCGGGGGATAGGTCGTATTCCAGCGAGGTGCACAGTTATATAGAGTGAACTGGCAAACTTTGTTTTGCCATAAAAAGACCAAACATTTATCTACCCTACCCTACGTACCCTACCCTACCTACCCTACCCTACCCTAAATACCTACCCTACCCATTAAAAAAAAAAAAAAATTGATGTTGACCTATTCTCAGACCTACTGAATATACATATAAAATTTCATCAAAATCGGTCAAGCCGTTTCGGAGGAGTTTGGCAACGAAAACTGTGACACGAGAATTTTATATATTAGATAGTAATTGTAACATTAGAACTACTAAAATTTTCCTACTGATCTATACCAATATTATAAAGAGGAAAGATTTTCTTGTTTGTTTGTACCGAATAGGCTCCGACACTACTGGACCGACTTTAAAAATTCTTTCACCAATGGAAAGCTACATTATTCCCGAGTAACATAGGCTATAATATTAACGGGAGCGAAGCCGCGGGGGTCAGCTAGTACGAAATAAAGGGACAATCAATGTCATATTGGTTCTATGGGTATGGTTGTCTATACAATAGATAGATATAAACCATACATAGAATAATCTTTTTTATGTACACTATACAGAATGTAACGGAATAGTGTGTATAATACTCACAACGATCTTTGTGGCTCTGAAGTTGGTTGTGTCAACTATTGCGCACGAAACAGATTAACTGCATAGAGTAAACGAGATAGGATGATGCGACAAACGTATGCGAGTGAAAGAGACAGTTATACAATGCTATTTTCACTTTCAATATTGATACAAAAATTGCAAGTGCGCAGCCTCTTGCAGCCAATTCAGAGCCACAAAGATCCGTTGTGAGTATTATACCGTCTCATTCATATTTCCTTGGATAAAATCTATCACATTTTATTCTATGTATGAAAACTCCTTGCTCTAAACTTTTTTTTTAAATTGAGTTAAACATTTAAAACTCAACTGCAAAACTAATGATCGAGCTCGTAAACAAAAGTCACGACCGCGTAATAGAAAGATGCCAGTGCAAAAGATTTAATTTTCGAAACATATTTATAACCTCTGAAAGTACGCCATGTTGAACAACTGTATTGAAATAGTTATTTATGCTACAAGTGCGGAAGGTAGGTGATTTCCGATGAGTGGATAAATCGACACAAGTCGGAAATCATCTTACGTACGTGTATCATACAACATTTTACTATGCATTGTGCGAGGAAATAAATAAATTAATAAAATGAAATTAATAAAATGGCGGGCTTATTCAAGCGCGTTCAGCATATCCACAGATTAACTAATAGTTCCGCGGGCATATCTACTACGCATGTGCGAATAGCTGTCACATCGTAACGCAATTAGGCACGAGCAAAATATACGTTCTGCCAAACATATTTAATTAATATTTAAAATTAATTTATTGATCAAAATCTAAATCTAGAGTAATTAAAAACGCCTTAAATAAAGTATTAGTTTTATTTTACCTTTTATATGAATGATAATCTGTACATAACTAATTTTAAAACTTTTCTCAAATAATAAAAACTCTATGCGTCGGGCTGACGTTGGAGTTAAAAATAAAAAAAAATACAGGAAAGTAAAAAGCACTAGTGAAAAAAAGTGACACTTTCCGCACAGTTTGGCTGCTTGGAAAACCGCTCTTTTCGAGGACATGCATTGTAATAGTTATTTATGCTACAAGTGCGGAAGGTAGGTGATTTCCGATGAGTGGCATTTTTATTCACGAGCGAGCGTAGCGAGTGAGTGGATAAATCGACACGAGTCGGAAATCATCTTACGTACGTGTATAATACAACATTTTACTATGCATTGTGCGAGGAAATAAATAAATTAATAAAATTAAATTAATAAAATGGCGGGCATATTCAAGCGCGTTCAGCATATCCACAGATTAACTAATAGTTCCTCGGGCATATCTACTGCGCATGTGCAAATAGCTATCACATCGTAATGCAATAAGGCACGAGCAAAATATACGTTCTGCCAAACATATTTAATGAATATTTAAAATTAACTTATTGATCAAAATCTAAATCTAGAGTAATTAAAAACGCCTAAAATGAAGTATTAGTTTTATTTTACCTTTTATATGAATCTGTACATAAGTAATTTGTAAAACTTTTTTTAAATAATAAAAACTCTATGCGTCGGACTGACGTTGGAGTTAAAAATTAAAAAAATACAGGAAAGTAAAAAGCACTAGTGAAAAAAAGTGACACTTTCCGCACAGTTCGGCTGCTAGGAAAACCACTCTTTTCGAGGACATGCATTGTAATAGTTATTTATGCTACAAGTGCGGAAGGTAGGTGATTTCCGATGAGTGGCATTTTTATTCATGAGCGAGCGAAGCGAGTGAGTGGATAAATCGACACGAGTCGGTAATCATCTTACGTACGTGTATCATACAACATTTTACTATGCATTGTGCGAGGAAATAAATAAAATAATAAAATGAAATTAATAAAATGGCGGGCTTATTCAAGCGCGTTCAGCATATCCACAGATTAACTAATAGTTCTTCGGGCATATCTACTGCGCATGTGCGAATAGCTGTCACATCGGAACGCAATAAGGCACGAGCAAAATATACGTTCTGCCAAACTTAATTAATGAATATTTAAAATTAATTTATTGATCAAAATCTAAATCTAGAATAATTAAAAACGCCTAAAATAAAGTATTAGTTTTATTTTACCTTTTATATGAATAATAATCTGTACATAACTAATTTTTAATTTTTTTCTCAAATAATAAAAACTCTATGCGTCGGGCTGACGTTGGAGTTAAAAATTAAAAAAGTACAGGAAAGTAAAAAGCACTAGTGAAAAAAAGTGACACTTTCCGCACAGTTTGGCTGCTTGGAAAACCGCTCTTTTCGAGGACATGCATTGTAAAATAATAATCTCACCGTTGTGTGTCGCATGGGCCGTACCACCCGGTGGTAGGGGTCGGACGAATCATAGGGGCTGTCAACCCACATCACCTCTTTGATCGATTCTCGATACAGACGCGATAGGCACGATATTAGGGGGGTGTACAGCTGTAACAACAATATTTAATCATTAACGTGTATTTTCATCGAAACAACGGACAGGATGTTTCATTCATAATTCATAATCATTTATTTGGTAACATTTCATACATCATAAAATCATAAAAAACCGGCCAAGTGCGAGTCGGACTCGCGCACGAAGGGTTCCGTACTTGGTAAATTGCGGTTTACGATTTATGACGTATTAAAAAAAAACTACTTACTAGATCTCGTTCAAACCAATTTTCGCTGGTAGTTTACATAGTAATGTACATCATTTTTTTTTTTTGTGTTATCATTCTATTATTTTAGAAGTTACAGGGGGGGGGGGGGGACACACATTTTACCACTTTGGCAGAGTCTCTCGCGCAAACTATTCAGTTTATAAAAAAATGATATTAGAAACCTTAATATCATTTTTGAAGACCTATCCATAGATACCCCACACGTATGGGTCTGATGAAAAAAAATATTTTTAGTTTTAGTTTCAAGTATGGGAACCCCCAATTTTTTTTGTTTTATTTTTATTTTTGTGTGAAAATCTTAATGCAGTTCACAGAATACATCTACTTACCAAGTTTCAACAGCATAGTTCTTATAGTTTCGGAATAAAGTGGCTGTGACATACGGACGGACAGACAGACAGACAGACAGACAGACATGACGAATCTATAAGGGTTCCGTTTTTTGCCATTTGGCTACGGAACCCTAAAAACCGGCCAAGTGCGAGTCGGCCTCGCGCACCGAGGGTTCCGGACAAACCTGTAGGTATATAAGTAAAAGTGGCCGGCCGGCCGGTGGTTGGCCGGTTTTAAGTTTTTTTTTATAATGTGGTGTAACTAAAAATGTACGGTTTTCGCAACTTTTCCTATATCTGTGCTATAAGATGTTGCTTCGTACCAAATTTCAAGATTCTGAATTCACGGGAAGTACCCTGTAGGTGTTGATTCCCTTGCGAGTGACGAAAATTTGCGGCATAAACGGCTGTATCTTTTGATTGCGTTGGCTTAGAAGTTTGATTTTTGCACAGCTTTAAGGGACAGTATACCTGAGTGTTTGATATAAATTTCAGCTTGATACCTGAGAAAAAGGGTCTTACAGGCGGACGGACAACAAATTGATCCTATAAGGGTTCCGTTTTTTCCTTTCGAGGTACGGAACCCTAATTAAGCAAAAGGAGTATGTATGGATCTTAGCAGGTGGCGTTCTGTAGTTTCTGTTTACCCCCATGGGAAAAAGGCGTGATTTAATGTACGTATGTGTTTTACAGAAAACAAAAAAAAACTATTAAAAATTTTAAAACCTCCGACACAAATCTTTACTTTTTAGAGGTTTTTATTGTTACAGAAGAAGTGCACATACATACATTAACTAACGCATGGAAACAGGTGTCAAACGGCACTGCTAAGTCATAATGGGTTACGTCTTACCATACGTTCACGAGAGTTACTGTATAAGTTCCTAAACTTAGTCATTGGCGCTGTATCATGCATTGGTTTCACAAACATTTAACAGCCAAGTTATACTTTTTAGGGTTCCGTAACCAAAGGGTAAAAACGGGACCCTATTACTAATATAATAATAATATATACCATACCCATTGTTAATTTATTATTATTTATTATAAGTTTTAAGCACTTTATACCCTGAAACAGAGGTTCAACCTAGTTCAGGCAAATAAGTAACTGTCTTCTTTTATATGTTTAAGATATTTTATTGTAAATGTGCCTTATGTTATAAATAAACGATAGTATTTAGTACTAAGACTCCGCGGTCCGTCTGTCATGAACCGTGATACCTAGGCAGTTGATATTTTCAGAGATGAAGTATTTCTATTGCCGCTATAACAACAAATACTAAAAACAGAAGAATGAATTTTCAACAGCCAATCACAGCAGATAACGTGTGCTTGACAATTTGTCACATTAATTCTGCGATAATTTTGAGCTGGGAAACTGGGGGTAAGTGGGGCTCCCATACAAAAAACTTTATTTTTTGCCGTTTTTTGCAATAATGGTACGGAACCCTTCGTGCGCGAGTCCGACTCGCACTTGGCCTGTTTTTTTACCAAGATTTTGGGATTGTAGAGTTCGTCCTTCGAGATTTATGGGGTTTGCCGGTGAAAGCGGTATAATTTGTGAACCTCAACAACCAATTTGCTTGAAGTGTTTTTTGGTAGGATTTTATTTAGTAAGATGGTTAAATAAAAGCTATTTACGTAAAACAAAGTATAAAATGTTACTCACAGATTTGCAGAACATAACTTTGACCGAGACTAATAACATTCCTTCCACGAGAACTTTCGCAATGATATCGTCGAATCTCCTGCATGGCACCCCGATCTGGAACAACATTCAGTATTAAAAAGTTACAAAAAAATAAAACAAGCTTTTTATATTAAACTACCGACCGGCCTCTGGCTTCGCACGGTAGGTATTATATACAATTAGGTTTTATTATAAACCTTCCTTGAAAATTGTCTAACTGGTGGTGAAAACAGCATCAAAATCCGTTGCGTCGTTTAGGAGTTGGCGGATATACAAACTGACGTCAAGACGCGGCAAAAACTGATCGCACACATTTTTGTGGTCCTGTTAATGATAAATAATTTTATTTCTGTAAGTTGGTTTGTACAAACACTTTTAAATGTCGATTATATTTTTTAAACTAGATGAGGTCGGCGTTTCTTATCTGACTACTCTGAGAAGAAAGGCCGAAACAAACTCAGAGGTCACAGTCTCTTTTAAAGTCCAGACAAAATCTTTGTTAGATCAAGTGGATTGATGTCTGAAATGGTCTTTTGGGGAAAGAACCAGACAGATTGAATGGACCTGTCCAGTCAGTGCACGCATTTGTCAATAACCGTGCAACTCAACTCAGAATTTAATGAGCTCAACGATTCGACGAACAATACCAAGAAAGGACATTCGGGTAGGCCGCATAAATTACTCAAACTGCCAGACCATGATTAAAAACTAACTGAGAAAAATTAAAAACAAAAAAAAAGAACGATCCACATAGTCTTCTCATTCACAATAATTAAAATAATATAATACTTTAAAAAGTAAACATTTTTGTCATTGCAAGAAGACCAAAAAAAAAACTAAATTCAGGATCCCTAAAATAAAAATAAATTATTAATTGAAGCAGCTCAATCCCAAGCATTTTTCATAGTTGTTAGACCGTTAACGGCTCTGGGTGTTAGGACAAGTTACACAGAGGAAATAGATGTGTAACTTTTATGGTGTACAATAAAGTATATTCTATTCTATTCTACGCTTAAGTGTCCTCCACTGGAATTCCACCAATGAGCACGAAAAGCTTTCTAAATGCAGAGAAACGCTGTTTAGTATCCTGACTGCTCGACGCTCTGGTGCAAACATTAACAGGTTCGTACATGTTAATTTGGCGTTATCAGCCTCTCTCTTGGTCGTTCTTACCGTAGCCTACTGTTTGCAACGAGTAATAACGAGGAAAAAGAGGGTCTTATAAGCTTGACGTGTGTATTTGTGTATCTGTCTGTGCCATCATAGCTCCTAAACGGATGAACCGATTTTCATTTAGTTCCTTTTTAGGGTTCCGTACCCACAGGGTAAAAACGTGATCACATTACTAAGATTCCACTGTCTGTCTGTCTGTCACCAGGCTGTATCTCTTGAACCGTGATAGCTAGACAGTTGAAATTTTCACAGATGATGTATTTCTGTTGCCGCTATAACCACAAATAATAAAACAGAATAAAATAAATATTTAAGTGAAACAAACGTGATTTTTTGCCGTATTTTGCGATAATGGTACGGAACCCTTCGTGCGTGAGTCCGACTCGCACTTGGTCGTTTTTTTTGTTTGAAAGGTAACTTTATCGAGTGTTCTTAGCTATGTTTGATGAAAATCGTTTCAGCCGTTCAAAAGTTATGGGCGTTTTACTGTTAGAATCGGGTTGTTGTCGCAAGATATCGTGTCATAATTACGTGTTCAATAGATTTTCGAATTCGATCGAAACGTGTCCACTACTAGATAAATTATGTAGCATGAAATAAAAATGCGTCGCGGGTTTTTTTTAAATTTTACTTTTAGTACTTACAATATTAACAGCAACTCTCAGCGGATTATGGAAGCTATTTTCCAAGGCAATCCAGTCTACGGGTTCGTAGAAATCCGGCAGCTTCCTGTTGGTGACGTTGATCGTCATGAAGCGAAGGTTCACCAGGTGAGCCATCGTCCTCAGGGATTGAGTGTTCGTTTGATGCACGTCCAATATTACGTGCTGGAATAATACAACAATATATCATGCTTGTAATTCTCTAATCTAAGGGTAAATAAAGGTCGTAGCTCAATTACACGACTCCGCTCCACCACCGCTCCCGCACAATTCAAACGGAGATGACTGCTCGCTGTGCACGCACAGACAGCTAGCAGGCAACCAGCTGTCCACGCGCTTACAGCACAAAATATAAAGTATACAGAAGGGCCACTCCTGCCGTTTCGAAAATCAATCTGTGGGTTGCCAGTTTACCTGTTAAACCTGGCATCCCATGAATTGCTGCTAAGTGAGAACTAGATGTTGTTGCATTCTTAGTCGAGTTCGAAAAATTTGATGCGGCCAGGCAACACTACAGTAATTCATTCTACTATTAAGAAACATAAACAAGTACATGTAGATTTTTGCAATGGGATCTCCGACTACTACGATTGCGCGCTATGTCGCGATATCTATAAAGTATAACCACAGACATAAATCTAACTAGATGACGCGATTGAATGTACTTCGCGTGCCATAGTTACGACAAATGATTGTAATCTGAGCTTTTCATTTAGCATCATCGGCACCGGAAATCCACCGAAATCTAGAAAAATGCCTTTTTATACCATATTGAGCTGTAAAGAACGTATAGAAAAAGTTTGCCGAGGCATTGCAAATGTTTTCTGTCATTGGTAAGTAAATTTGTTTTAAAATTGTTTGTGAAAAAGTGTCATGCTTGGTTTTCATACAGATGGAGGGACTTGCGTTATCTAGCAAGATTTATGTCTGTGAGTATAACGAAATGAGTAGCTTTCCTTACCGTGATCGTCGTTAACACCATGAAGCCCTGGTTTAATCTGGTCAAGATATCGTTCTCCGGAGACGAGAACAAGTCAAAATGTATATGTCGTGAGTACCGCTCAACGACCTTGTGCTGCGGAAGAAAATTGTATGTTAATGAAGTTTATTTGAACGAACTTACTTAACGCTGCTTGCGGTAGAATTTGTTTGGTAGAAATCGTCACTAAAAATCGTTACGCCCCTCTCGAGACGTTCGGTTGTGTCGGGCCACAGATAATATAATACTAGCATACAGATGCCTCATCCCATACAAAGAAACCGTGCCGAAGTAACTAGATATGGCGGCAACCCTTGACGATATTCGCCCAACTACGCCGACCACGGGGTCCCAGCGCTAACAAAGAAAATTTGGTTCAAATAAATGCCACTAGATGGCGCGATATGCATCGATTCGTTATTGATCATAAAAATTGTTTATCACAAGTCTTTTTAATTTTATCACAAGCAAGCACAAAATTATGGAATATTGGGGTCTTAATTCACATTTCAAAATGATTCCAATAGATGGCGCGGTTTTAAATTTCTGAGGCATGCCACAAATTTTGTTTTTGAAATATTTTGAATGTTTATTGTAAAGAAACCGTGCCGACATAACTAGCGTTTTTCGACTGATTAAAATGATTATTTTTATAAGTACTTCGATCGCGTTCGGTTCCGTTCCACGGCTATAGATGGTGTTAGCAGCGATTTGTAATTAAAAGGGTTTTCTCGGTTCGTGACTTTTTTTTTTTCTTTAAACACAGGGACGATATGTTTTATAGCATATTTTTATCGTTTTTACAGTTTCACTGTACCAAAATATGTTACAATACAAATAAAAAAATCGAGAGGCATGCCTCAGAAGTTTTAAACCGCGCCATCTATTGTAATCAATTTTAAATGATCCGTTCAAATAATCTTTGAAATGTGAATTAAGAGCCCAATATTCCATAATATAAGTAAAATAAAATTCATAATTTAAAAACCCCCGACTCATTTATCTCGCGAAAACGCCCCGATTCAGACAGTAAAACGCCCATAACTAACATAATTCAAACATAGCTAGGAACACTCTCGAAAAAATCAGCTTTCAATCAAAAAAAAACTAAATCAAAATCGGTTCATCCGTTTAGGCGCTATGATGCCGCAGATAGACACAGATACACAGCAACACACGTGAAACTTATAACACCCCTCTTTTTCCGGCGGGGGTTAAAAAAGAACTTAAAATATTTAAGATCAATTCTAAAAAATGAAAATTTTATACACAATTCAGTAACGAATCGATGCATATCGCGCCATCTACACTCTTTGCGCTGTAGCAAAGTGCGGGTGACAGTTTCAATAAAAAAATTACGCATTTTTTGTAGTTTGACGTCATACAGGCAACTATGGTATATGGTATAACCATGCTATTGCGCAAAGAGTATAGTGACACATATTTAAACCAAATTTTCTATGTTAGCGATGGGACCCCGTGCCCATACTGATAAAAAAAAACAATGCTGAATGCCCCAATTTTTATTTATTTTTTTACCAAGCTTGTATCGACCCAAGAGAAAGATGAAATGAGACTTACGCTGTATCTCTCCTCTTCATTCTTGGGTACCCCCAAACTGCATCCGAAGAAACCCAGCTTATTCAAGCTGAGCGTGTTCTTATATATGAGCGTCTCGATTGGTATTCTGAAAACCAGAGAGAAAGATTAAAAGGGAATCGTTTGTCCTGGTATAGTCTTAGGATGAGGAGGGATGAAGCGTATGTTACTAACAACTGAAATTTAAAAAACCCCCAACACATTTTTAATTCATGCTACATAATTTATCTTGTAGTAGACACGCTTCGATCGACAATCTATTGAATATGTCAGTATGACCGATTCTCATCAAAAATTGCTAAGAACAATCTCGATAAAGTCACCTTTCAAAATCAAAATCGGTCCATCCGTTTAGGAGCTATGATGCTACAGACAGATATACAAATACACAGGTACACACGTCAAACTTATAACACTCCTCTTTTTCCGTCGGGGGTTAAAAAGAGTTATGAGTTTAAGTGAAAGGATGGAGAGGGAGGGGAAGGCCAAAGAAAAGTTGGATGGACTGTGTGACGAGGAAGAGTAATATGAAAGAGAAAAGAGTAGAATTTAGAATCTGTTATCCAGTTTTTAAACAGCTCTAGGATTTTTATTATCATAAATAAGTAGGTAGTCAGGTAAAAATAAGATTTCATAAGATTTTTTATAAAAGAAACCTTATTCGAGTCGCCCGGCGTAATTACAGACACAATAGAAAACAATTAAACAGAGGCCATATAAGGTCTCGCGCCGGCTGAGGAGAAAATGCTATAAAACTTTGTTACTGACTTTTGTTTGACGTGCTTGTTTCAAGTTCTATAAGCAGCCGGGCGAGCACGGGCTCTGTGATAGGCTTGAGTCACGCATTTTACCACGGTTTTAGCTTCCGACTCGAAACTGTGATGAAAATGTGTGACTCGCCCCGCCGGTATTGCATAAAATTATTTCACTTGTGGATAGGGTGCTTATAAGGGCTTCTAAAATAAGTATATTTTTCAAACCTCAAAAAATATGTTTTATTTATTTATTTATTAAAACTTCATGTCATCAGTTCTTTGGCTTACACACATGACTGGCAACAAAACAGTGCTGCCAACTCGTTTAAGCAAAAACGCGATGTTAGCTCTTTGAAAACGCGCTAGAACGCGCTAAATGGTCGCTGTCAAAAAATCGCACCCAAAATCGGTCAAATTCGGCGCCAAATTCAAACAAAACTCCCAATTTTTTTGAGACTATAAATGTATAAACGCATTTTTCTTTATTATTTAATCAAATTTTGTCATATAAAAGAGATTAGAGTACTTGTTTAGTAATAATAAAAAAAGTAGTGACGTTTTAATGTAATTATTTTATAAAATAAAGGGATTTAATTTAATCCCTCATTATCGTCTTATTCTAATACAATTGCTTCTGAGGCTGAAATAAGGTTGGTCTTGATCAGTTTTGGACTTGAATTTATATTTATCTGTGGATGAAATTGTCCTCAACACGTCGTTGGGAAGTTGAAAGTTTGCGCAATAACTCTTTTTTTTAAGAAAGTACAGAGCTTCAAAAAGCGCTAGATTTAGCGCTAGGCGCTAGAACGCGCTATTGACCAAAAAAAGCGCTAGATCTGGCGCTGAAAGCGCTATGTTGGCAGCACTGCAACAAAATCAGAATAAGCTGGCCTCATCTTCTACTAGGTCAGGTTAAGGTGGCTAGTCGGTTTTATTAAAAACCACTGACAAGTGGCCTACCAAACCATAGGAACTATGGCTCGCAAAAAAATCAGAAAAGAGCCTAAATATACAGGGTTATTGGTAAAACACTAACAACCTTGCAGGGCTTTATTACATCATAAACAACAACTTTTCCTTTACAACTTTTTAAAATTCAACAAAAAAAAGTTCTAATCCATACAGTCTGGCGAATTGAGCAAACAAAAATATATGGATCAGCTGTTCCTTAACGTTGAATTTTTAAAAGTCGTAGAAGAAAAGTTGCTATTTATGATGTTAGTAAATACAGCCCTGCAAGGTTGTTAGTGTTTCTCAGATACCGGTATACCTATAGGACATTTTCGAAACACTTTTAAAATCATCGTTAATAAAGCTAGAAGGCAGATAGCGGTAGTTGGTTTTACATTAGAACAAAACAATAATGTCAACCACTTATGTTAAACCAAGTCGCTTAATTTGTTTGTTAGTATTCAATTATTATGGTACCTACTGAATGAATAAATTATTCGATTTCTTTTTACAATTACACAAGATTTTGGGGTAGAAGAACTGCAGACTTGTATGTTTAACATGTTATAAGTCCCCGGCATGTAACTTGGCAAGGTTTTGGGGTAGTGGGGGTAAGTTCGGGCATAGTACGCGAACTGACCAACAACCATATAGAGCGAACCGAACGTGGACGCGACGCGATTGGTCAGTCGATCCTTGTGTCAACCGTAGAGGTTTTTTTTTATATATGCAATAGAGGTCGATCTCAGCGACAAAATTAAGAAACGGAAAGTGCCGCCCTCTGGATACAGGTTTTGGAACTACTGCCAACATACCTGTTTTAATAAATTTTAGGAAACAAAAAGTGCCACAGTTCGCGAGAATCGAACCAGAATTCAGTTGTACGTCAGTCTGACTCTATATGAATCGGCTACACAGACGGTGCTATCGCGAATGAAAATTAAGATCACTTGCTGGTACTTATTTCAAATTGTACATAATTAATAATTATATATGTCATTATTAATTATATGTCATGGTGGCCCAGTGGCTAAGACCTCGCCTCTCGTGATTGAGATCGTGGGTTCAAATCCGGGCAAGTACCAATGTGACTTTTTCAAATTCATATGTACTTTCTAAGCTTATCTTGGACATCACAGGCAACGGTGAAGGAAAAATATCGTGAGGAAACCCAGACTTTAAGTCTGAAATAGCTAAGTCAGAGGCCTGTGGGGTTCCCAGAGGCGGCTTAATTAACTCTGACACCAGAGGTGGCTACATCCTCACACGAAAAAGAAGATTATGAATACCGCCATCTCTGTGCTGGTTGTCTAGTTAACTTACGATATAATGACAACAAATTAAAATGTCATTTAAATGTATGGAGTGGCAATAATTTAGCTGTCCAACCTAATTTTATACACTTATATTAGAACAACTAGTTGACCCGGCAAACTTTGTTTTGCCATAAAAACACCACACATTTATCTACCCTACCTACCCTACCCTACCCGACCCTACACTACACTACCCTACCCTACACTACCCTATCCTACACTACTCTACCCAACACTACCCTACACTACCCTACCCTACCCTACCCTACGCTACCCTACGCTACCCTACCCTACCTACCTACCTACCTACACTACACTACTCAACCTACCTACCCTACCCTACCCTACCTACCTACCTACACTACACTACTCTACCTACCTACCCTACCCTACCCTACCCTACGCTACACTACCCTATCCTACACTACTCTACCCAACACTACCCTACACTACCCTACCCTACCCTACCCTACGCTACACTACCCTATCCTACACTACTCTACCCAACACTACCCTACACTACCCTACCCTACCCTACCCTACGCTACCCTACCCTACCTACCTACCTACCTACACTACACTACTCAACCTACCTACCCTACCCTACCTACCTACCTACACTACACTACTCTACCTACCTACCCTACCCTACCCTACCCTACGCTACACTACCCTATCCTACACTACTCTACCCAACACTACCCTACACTACCCTACCCTACCCTACCCTACGCTACACTACCCTATCCTACACTACTCTACCCAACACTACCCTACACTACCCTACCCTACCCTACCCTACCCTACCTACCTACACTACACTACTCTACCTACCTACCCTATCCAACCAAACTTTTTTTTTTTTTTTTTTGCTTTTAAACCTGCCCTGTATTCTGTCGAACATAACAAAAAAAGAATTATTCAAATCGGTCCAGCCGTTCTCGAGTTTGAGCGAGACTAACGAACAGCAATTGATTTTTATATATATAGATTACCCGTTTCCCACTATTAAGATTAACTGGTTTGTCAACTGACCAACCAGTCGCGTGCACGGAACGGTGCTAAACGTTCCCCGCGTCCCGCTTGGTAACCAAAGAGACCTAAAAAACGACTTGTGCGCATCTCGACGCAAAACTCTTACCAAATTTCGTGGCGACAACTATACGTTTTTGATAGGATATTACAATGATTAACAATATATGCAGTGCGTACTACGAAAGATGAGACTTTACGAGCGATGTACCGCGCCTCGCCCGATGAAGTCCCTTCCCTTCCCGCCCTCATACCGCGAAAGAGACCTTCAAATCGTCAACTGCGCAAGTCAAACCACGTGGTGTGTCAAGTCTAATCTTTCGTGGCATGCACTGTACAGATATGTAGCCTCACCTTCTCAGTTTTATAGCTGGGATATGAGTACTCTGCTGTACGAAACTCGGTCCGATGAATAATAACTCTTGCAGACACTGTGTGTCAAAAAATCTGAAAAAAAAAACAACATTTTAGAAAGTTTAAAAAAGTATCGGCTGCTGAAAATGGGGTCATCTCGATTCCCAGATTTGGGAAATTGCCAAAAGGATGGACCACTACTAGAATACCTCAACTGTGCCGAGGGAACATATTTCCGGGTTAAAAAGTATCCTACGTGCTATTCCTGACTATAATCTACCTCTGTTCCAAATTTCATCCATATCCGTTCAGCCATTCTAGCGTGATTGATCCAACCAAACTTTTGCATGTACCTATAATATTAGTAAGATTATAGTGAGATGATAAAGAAGTCGTGTCTAAGACTTAAAAATTAAAGATGTCCGGCCTTTTTATCAGTCTATGTATGTATGTATGTTCCTATATGGCGTTCCAGAGACCAAACGCGTTGGCCGATTTTGATGATTCGTACGTCAATCGATTCGTCTTAACCCTGCGAGTGTCACTGGCTACGTTAAAATTGGACAATAGAAAAATGGCGGCTTTTGGGCGCCATATTATGGAGGTCCAAATTTTTTTTCTTCCAATCCTGTCGTGTGGGGTATCAAAATAAAGGGTTTTAAGAGGTGATTTCAAAAATATTAAATGTTGAAATGTACCTAATTCGAAAAAAAAACTAACTAAAAAGTTATAAATAAAAAAAAGTTAAATCAAAATATCAAAAAACCCGACTGCTTCAAAAGCGAACTAAAAAGACGTAAACAAGGAGAAAATCATGCTGTGCAGGCGGAGGATACACCAGATTTTGGTCAGCCAGCCCGCGAATATGTATCCTCCGACTGCACAGCATGATTTTCTCCTTGTTTACGTCTTTTTAGTTCGCTTTTGAAGCAGTCGGGTTTTTTGATATAACTTTTTTTCTTTACCCAAATGTCCGGCTAAACTGACTGGTCTTTTCGGCTTTTTGGTTTTAAGGCCTGGCAAACTTACCCGTTACGAAGATTACAGTTACGATATTTGTAAAGTTTCGATCAAGTACTAGCCGGACTCGCGCACGAATGGTTCCGTACCATTATCGCAAAAAAACGGCAAAAAAAAAACACGTTTGTTGTATGGGAGCCCCACTTAAATATGTATTTTATTCTCTTTTTAGTATTTGTTGTTATAGCGGTAACAGAAATACATCATCTGTGAAAATATCAACTGTCTAGCTAGCACGGTTCATGAGATACAGGCTGGTGACAGACAGACAAACAAACGGACCGCGGAGTCTTAGTAATAGGGTCCCGTTTTTACCCTTCGGGAACGGAACCCTATAAAAACA
This sequence comes from Orthosia gothica, assembly GCA_949775005.1. Classification (NCBI taxonomy): domain Eukaryota; kingdom Metazoa; phylum Arthropoda; class Insecta; order Lepidoptera; family Noctuidae; genus Orthosia; species Orthosia gothica. Next base: position 7,402,957 of record OX459052.1, read on the forward strand.
CATTAGTACATTGTAAAAGCATCGCAGTATTGTGTACAACATTAAAGGAAGTACATAAATACTCTAATTGGAAATCGACTCGTATTTTATTGATTCACAATCGATTACAAAACATCGCCGCGCCCCGGCCGCCTTCATTTATTTTTCAAGCCAAGTTCGCTTCATGCACTTACCAGTATTACGTAACTTTTCATATAAGAATTTGGCACCACAATTGTGGTCCTCTAAAGCTACAATAAGGACCGCGAAAGGTTTAAAGTTTTTGGCTTTTCCGATAACATCTCTTTTCATCAACATTTTATCAAACTTATTTTAAATTTCAATAACCAATGTTGTTTTTCTAGTTAGAGTTAGTTGACCAAAAAATCGGCATGAGACATGAGCGTTCCTATTGGTCTAGCGGCACTGGTGGCGCATGAATTACAGTAGTGAATACGCCCAGATTTTAGAATAAAATCTTTATAAAATCGAATTTTGGTCTTTTGAAAAAAATAATTCTACAAAAATGTTCGTTATTAAATTGTCTATCCATTAGTGTTAGTACAAAAAATAATTAATGAAAACTTTACGAGGAGATGCATAATATCAATAATTATTCCTCATTTTTATGTTTTTTTGGCAGGAGATTAGTGAAATATATACAAAATTTTAAAAAAAGCTAAATCTACCATTTTAGAATCAATATTATGTAGAAATTTAATGTATTTTTATTAATTGATATTTCTTTTTAAATAACGAGTAGATAGCTCCTAAAAACAGCACAAAAAACGGCTTGCGCGGCGTTTTGCTCGGGGTACCGCCTTAAGACGACGACTAACGCCAACGACCTTGAGGGAACAAAACGCGCACTCGTTTCACACCCGCGCGACCCAAAATTTAATAGTTGTTTGTACTTTCCTTATTATTCTATGAGTTATAAAAAAACCTTAAATCAAAATGTAGATTATTAAATTGTCTTTGAGATGGTGTCGATTCGATTAGAATACGCCCAGCGGTTTAGGTGCGATTGTCGTGTTTTTGTCCGTTTTAGACATAACTTTACAAATTAATTATAACATGTTATACGAATAAATCTCAAAATTTTCTTTGATCAAATTATTAAGAAAAGGGTCTAATGTACCATACATTTTTCCAAAAAATTACGACTAGCCGTTTACTCGTAGACGTGATTCTCATTTTTAAAATCAGCTACTCAAGGGAATCGGCGCCTTAAATTGTAGGTATGCTTCAAATTTTGAACATATGCTAAAAGTACATTTTCAGTACATTTTCAGATTAACATAGTTAAATTTTCATCCGGCACTCTGTAAAAAACAAAGTGGTCCCAGATCAAAAAAACTTTGGCAACCACTGCTACAAAGTAACTGGTCTACAGCAAATAAAAATATGTGTTCCGGTTTGTTGAGTAAAAGCGTTAAATGTTTGTACAGCATTCCTTATCTTTAATTCATATATTTATACAACATGTAAATTGTATGTTTCATAACTAAATATAGCATTGTGTAATGGTTATTACGACTTTACGAGGCATAGTACATTTCCACGCTAAGTTATACTATCGCAGTACAACTGGGCATGTACCCCTTGCCAACTGAGCCAGGTTTCTTAGACTTTTAGGCAATTAGATAAGTCGCAGCCATCTGGTTAAATTAGCCAGCTAATTGTACACCTAGGCCGTTCATTAAATGCCTGAATTCAATGCAAATGCATCCAATTAAGGCGCCGATTCCCTTGAGTAGCTGATTTTAAAATGAGAATCACGTATAAACGGCTAGTCGTAATTTATTGGAAAAAATATATGTTATATTAGACCATTTTCTTAATAATTTCATCAGAGCAAATATTGAGTTTTATTCGTATAACATAGTGTGATTATTTTGTAAAGTTATGTCTAAAACGGACAAAAACACGACAATCACAACAAAACCGCTGGGCGTATTTTAATTAAATTGACACCGTATCAAAGACAATTTAATTATCTACATTTTGATCTGAAGCTTTTTTTTTAAAGTCATAGAATAATAAGAAAAGTACAAAAAAACTACTAAATTTCGGGTCACGCGGTGAGAAACGAGGGCGCGTTTTGTTCCCTCAAGGTCGTTGGCGTTAGTCGTCGTCTTAAACGGCTGAAGAACAACTAGCCAAGTCAATGAGCGCAACGCTTAACCAGATGGCTAAAATATGTCGTGTAGTCATTTAATTAAATTGTATATTGATTAATTTGTAATGTTTGGCAAGGGTGACTAGATAGTTTAGACTCTAATATTTTGCGAAAACTTGCGGAAAACGTACTTTGACACCTCCATGTTTCCATACTATTTTGACAATATCACACATTAATTTCACTCAAATTTTTTTTTTCAGTTTGCGCTGTTAACGCCATACTTGGCTGAGTCTTGGTCAGTCATCTTTAAAGTCCTGCCTTTCAATACGAAAGCCAACGTTGAACGTTGAATGATTTTAGTTCAATTAACTATCGGGATAGGCATCCAATTAGATATTTCGTTTAATGGAATAGAATAGAATAGAAGTTTATTTCTCTCAAAAAGGTACATTTCGTTAAATAATATCTAGGTTACAGCAGATTCAAACCTTTGTGAGAGTTGGAGTCTATACTGGGTTCGAGACCTGTATGACAGATCTCCAGGCTCACACCCTTAAAAATTACAATACTATGGTGCACTTACGTACTACAACAATGTGAAAGTATCAAATTGAGAGGAAGAGATAATTGATGATAATTTGAATGAACGGCCTAGACGTCCAATTTGCTGGCTAATTTAACCAGATGGCTGCGACAGATACATCGATATAAAAATAATGAGTGCCGAACTTTACACTTAGAAAATAATCGCCTCAGCTTAAAAGGCTTCTTCTTCTTTTTGGTTATTCCTTGTTCTTAATTTAAATTTTCTTCGACCAGTACTAAGCCACGTCGAATACCTTACCGCTGGCATCGCATAAGACGCATGGTGCAGGTATTTTTGCATGTTTTCCCAAAGGCTCAAAAGGCTGGCGTTCAGATTCGTAAAAAAATTATAACACCTACTGGGCTGGTCGGAATAGATCGCAGAATTTTAAAAATATCAATACCTACCTATGTTTTGACACTTCTGACATCCCTAAAAGGAGCCTACAATATCCGCATATAAAAAAGTAGACAGCGAATTTCTATTCAATAAAATTAGGTGTAATTTATGTATGTATGCACATACCAAGAACGTTGAGTTTTGGAAAGTTTTCGTATGACGCTGTATCGCTAAGTATTCCGTTTGTTTCGAATACATTTTAATGACTACTTATAAAATGAAACCTTGTAGTACGTCGCAAGCGGCATGAATTTCTACCAAAAATAACTTGAAGATATTAAGGTTTTGATTTTCAGTTTGTGCATTGTAATTTGGACCTTAAAAGCAAACGTAATTATCCTTCCGCTTGCTTTGATATCCTTAGTACTTGATTATCAAATAGGTACAACTTTCCGCTGGCAATTAGAGCAGCACGACCACTAAGTAGCGTCAACGCGTGCCAAAAACTCAATACTACCTGCTAAAGTCATCATTGTCAACAAAACCATTAGGGTTTACACCAAAGGCATAAATCTAACTAGATAACGCAAGTCCCTATCTACATCTGTATGAAAACTAAGCGTGCCACTTTTACACAAACAATTAAAAAAAAATACGTACCAACGAAAGAAAACCTTGCCAATGCCTCGGCCAACTTTTTCTATACAGTATTTACAGCTCTATATGGCTTAATTAGGCATTTTTCAAAACGGTGAAGGAAAACATCGTGAGGAAACCATGCAAAGCATGTGTTAGAACCAAACATTCGAAGACATGTGACATCCACCAACTCGCACTGGGCCCGCGTGGTGGATTACGGCCCATTCCCTCTCACATAGAGGAGGCCTGTGTCCCAGCAGTGGGAACATTAATAGGCTGATGATGTGATGAGATGTGAGGCATTTTTCTAGATTTTGGTGGATTTCCGGTGCCGACAATGCTAAATGAAAGCTCAAAGTACGATCATTGATCGAAATTTTACTCCGTTTTTTTGACACGCGAAGTACATACAATCGCGTCATCTAGTTAGATTTATATCTGTGGTTTACAAGCATAGCGATAAATATTTAATTCTCATTAAAAGTCCCGGGTTGGCAAATTTCAGGAGCGTGTTATTGAACGAGACGAGAGGCTCGTCTGGAGCATACCATGAGATCTTAGGGAAAGGTTATTTTCCATTGTTCGCAAGGGACAAGTACAAGGTAGGGCCCCTGGTCTTTAAGCAAGGAACTCACTTGACGGATTTGCCCACGGGCTCCTAAAGATCTGCCTAAATGATAGACATAGAACGTGTGTTTTCTAGAAAAGCGGTAGGACACCAATCTGAAATCCAGAAAGGTAAACAATAACTAGTTTACGGTTGGTTTGTCTCTCTCACATTATCATGACTATATTTATTTCAGAGCCGGATAGGGAAGCCTCAATCCTTTACTCTTTATCTTTGCACTAAACAGACATAGCACAAAACCTACAGTCGCGGGATCCATCAGACATGAACCAGAGTTATGCACGCAGACAGGTCCACCTAGTGAACACCCCACTGTTAACTTTACAGACGTATTTGATGTGTCCCTGACCCGAACCACCAACTCCTCAATAGCCATTGTAATATTATTAAACAACAATAAAGCATGAAACCTTTGTGTTATATTAGTTGAAAGGTAAAGGTCGCACTGCCAGACGTAGCTGCCTTCTTTCAACTTTTTATGAGTATTTACGAATCTATGACGTCTGTAGGACTTATACAATTTTGTAGGCTTCTTCGAAAGAGAAATGTTTTGGAGCTGTCGTAACACATAAAAATGTAAGGAATACTTGAATATTTGATTTACAAAATTTTGCCAGGATTAATGTGCTATTCAAATAAAGGGTTGAGGAGGTCTCATAGGCAGTTACTCTATGAATAAGTACTGTTAAAAATATTTTTTAAATAAGCTTTTAAAGGACTAAAAGTATTTTTTTTTATATAATATCACTCGTCAAAACATTTTCAGGGATTCCAAACACAATGGTGTTTCCTTGTTTGTGGCTGCATGATCAGGGGAGTGACCTATGCTCTTAGAGTAAGGTTATTTTGAGTGAGCGTTACTGACAGATGTATACTAGGCATATACATCTGTCCCTTACACACACACATAATAATCTTATTCTAAGAGCTTATGGTCACCCCCCAGCTTCTGTTAAACATAATAAAGGTTAAAAAAGTATACCAAGTTTAAGCCAAATCGGATGGGGCAGTGCTTGAAAAATGGGTCACAATTTGTAACCGGACACGCAACGAAAAAAAAAACAATTTAATAAAAAATCTTGTAAAAATAGGTCAGACAGGAAGCCGACCCCAGCACAGTTTGGCAATGCTAAGCAGATGACGAAAATTTGGGAGGGTTCAATAATTCAGTTGGAAATATACGTTTACTTTAGTTGCATTAAGGCTGGAAAACACAAGTAAAATTTCACAATTTAAAAAACCCCCGACGCATTTATCTTGCGAAAACACCCCGATTCAAACAGTAAAATGCCCATAACTTTTGAACGGCTGAACCGATTTTATTCAAACATAGCTAAGAACACTCTCGACAAAATTACCTTTCAAACAAAAAAAACTTAATCGAAATCGGTTCATCCGTTTAGGCGCTATGATGCCACAGACAGACACACAGATACACAGCAACACACGTGAAACTTATAACACCCCTTCTTTTTCCGGCGGGGGTTAAAAACAGGTAGAAACATCATGGCAACATTGTTCGGGAGCGTAAAGGTATCTTATTCCAACTGCCTAGAAAAGCGTGGTTACACCAAAGACGCATCACTTAAGAGGAAATGCGGTCTCAGACATCCGACTGAATATCCTAAGTAAAAAGTCCTAATTCGGGGTTTGGCTCTCGCCTATTTCCTTCTCCAATATTGGACCAATTTAAAAGATATTTAACTAGCGGACACATCGCGGTTTTACCCGCGTAGTTTCCGTTCCCGTGGGAATACAGGGATAAATAGTAGCCTATGTCACCTGGCGATAGTGTAGCTTACCAACAGTGAAAGAATTTCTTGAAATCGCTAGAACCCTCAAAAAATGCTCAAAATTACGCTGACAACAGAGGCCTATTGTACAAATTTGACAACTATAAATGAAAAAAGAAAAACATGGGCGCATAGTATATATCTTTCTTTTCCAGTTAATGGAATACCTTTTAAATTGGTCCAATACTGGAGGAGGAAATAGGCGAGAGCCAAACCTCGAATTATGACTTTTTACTAAGAAAATTCAGTCGGAGCTCTGATCACATTTCCTCTTATGGTTGCCCTAGGCGATGCGATGGTACGAACTATTTTATGCGCGGGGTTAAAATGCAAGCTATCTCATTCGAAAACATGTGCCAAAGAGATTGATGATGTGATGAGCAGTAAGAAGCTAGTTCACGTACAAATACACACTTTTGCAAATTTGTAGCGAAATGGTTGATGATTTAGGACGAAACGCGCGCGAAATTTTATAAACAGACCTTTGGGAGGCGGATGATGTATTTCTGTTGCCGCTATAACAACAAATACTAAAAACAGAATAAAATAAATATTTAAGTGGGGCTCCCATACAGCAAACGAGATTTTTTTGGCGCTTTTTTTTGCGATCATGGTACGGAACCCTTCGTGCGTGAGTCCAACTCGCACTTGGCCGGTTTTTATTTTGGACGTGCATCGTCAAACAGTGGAGTAATCTTTGGACTACGTTTTTATGGAAGAATTTTCGACTAGTGTAACCTTACGAAAGAGCCGACGCTAGATACCGGTCCTCCGCTACGTGCCTTCGGACCGTACCACTTCGTCCAAGCAACAATCACACGAGAAAGTCAAGTACGATCAAATGTAACAGTAACAGGTTTATATATTTTCAACATTACGACTTGTTTTCATAAACATATAGCTATTGTGCGTCGTGCGTAGTTGTATCATAGTTACATCACTTGGAAGACAACGGTGCCGCGGTGCTAGGCGACACGTATTGATTCAACGAGTTCTAATATAAGACTCAATCGATGTGCATGTTTACAGGTGATATTGACTTTCTGGCTGTGTGTGCATGACTGTTATACAGCGATCATTAGGCTGTATGGGTCTTTTTAGGGTTCCGAACCTCAACAGGTAATAAAGGAACCCTTACAGGATCACTCTCTTGTCTGTATGTCCGTGTGTCACCACCGATTTTCTCAGGAACGGGTGGACCTAGCAGGTTGAAATTTATACCAGATACTGAGGTCTATAGTCCCTATTAGGTGTACAAAAATTGTCAACACGATAAAAAGATATGGGCCAATATAAATTTGCACAAAAACTTGTAAGTACCAAAACTTACCTTATTTTTTAACCGACTTACCAAAGAGGAGGAGGTTCTATGTTCGACTTTGTTTGTTTTTTTTTGTATATGTTCACCGATATCTCCGTCAATTATGGACCGATTTTGAAAATTCTTTTTTTGTTTGAAAGAGTATGTTTCGAAATTGGTCCCATTTTAATTTGGTGAAGGTCTGATGAAGAACTTCGGAGATACACAACAGAACTCTTCAATAAATAACAGCAAAACTCTCGGGATTGCTGCAATCGCATGTCTGTTTGTTGTTTATACCATTTCATAACATAACATCACGCCAGTACGCTATAAAGGGGTACGCAGATCTCTCATTTCACCGGTTATGTTCAAGTTTCATGTTATTCTGTTAATATATTCTGGAGTTATAGGGACCTTAATAAACAACTTGCTATTAGGGAACTAAAAAGGGAAAAATAAAAAAACTTTTTTGCAAAAAAATACTACCGACTTCCAAATGAAAAACTACAAAGTGAAAAATAACTTAACTTTTGGAAGTCGGTGTCCATATCGCAAAAAAATGGTACCTACCAAAGACACCGACTTCCAAAAGTTAACTTATTTTTCACTTTGTAGTTTTTCATTTGGAAGTCGGTAGTATTTTTTTGCAAAAAAGTTTTTTATCTTTTTCGGAATTTTCCCTTTACTTGTGCTGTAAGACCTTGCTTTTAAACAAAATTGTCAATTCTAGGTCAACCGAAAGTACTCTATAGGTGTTGGGTCGAAATATTTCCCGTTGACCTAGAATCACGAAATTTGGCAAAAAGTAATTTATTCTTGACTAGCTTTTATCAGCGACTTCGACCGCGTCAATATCGAAAATTATCCCTGGCTATAATCTATCTCTGTGCCAAATTTCATCCAGATCCGTTCAGCCGTTCTGGCATGAAGAAGTAACTAACCCACAAAATTTCGATTTAGTGTGAGTACCTGGGCGACCGAGCTCTGCTTGGATGAAAATAGAGAAAACGATGTTTTCTAAAAATTAAACCTAGCTATATCGATTTATCGCCCCCGAAATCCCCTGTATACTAAATTTCATGAAAATCGTTGGAGCCGTTTCCGAGATTCAGATTATATATATACAAGATGGTGTGATGAGCTCGACTTCGATCTTGCCTGAAGGTAAGCGAATGGGTGAGGAGTTAGAAGAACGAAGCGTGTCTAGAAGATGCCTGTTCACTCTTCCATTGAAGGCAGACGGGTCACACTGTATCCCGATAAAACCTCGGGGTTTTTAAGTCAAGAGTGAAAAGGTTTCTTCTAGGCAAGCGTGTTACACCATCGACCACATCATCGCTTACCATCTGGTAAGATAGTGGTCAATCGCGAGCCAATCAATAACAAAAAAAAAAGTGGTAGGCACAATCAGATGCCACAGAATTCCACAGGTCATATTTATTTGAATGTATTTGCTTCAAGACAGTCGACGTCTTATTCAATTTTCAATTCGAAAACAAAAGAAATACTCTTGCTATAACACTATGACTTAATTTCATAAGAGAGGAGATTTGTACCAGCAGTGGGAATGGTAGATGCCTACATTCGGAATAAGTGTGTCTTGTTTGTAGGTTCATTAAACTACACTTTTATGTCCTTGCCAACGTTTCAGATTTATGTCTTGCTCCAGATTTTAAACCGATGAAATTATACATTCTATGTTGCAGAACTGATACGTAAACATCTCAAAACAAAGTTTGAATTGAGGTTTCACATCATCAACCTATTGATTCCACTGCTGGGACACAGGCCTCCTCTCTGTTAGAGGGAATGGGCCGTAATCCACCACGCGGTCCCAGTTCGGGTTGGTGGTTGTCACATGTCTTCGAATTTTTGGTTCTAAGACATGCCGGTTTCCTCACGATGTTTTCCTTCACCGTTTTGAGAGCAGCGGTGATGAAATAATTTACACCAAGTAAAGCGCCTGCCTGGGTTCGAACCCACGACCCACAACTTGTAAGCACTTGTAGCACTTGTGTCATTTGTATTTGAGGTTTAGTGAACAGTATTTTTCATTCCAGACACGAACCTTGCGCTTCTCCCACACAAATAAATCGCAATATACAGTTATAAAATCGCAGGTAAATACTTTGAATTCATTCGGGATCACTCGGTACGAGGCGTGGGTGTCATTCGGAGTAACGGACTCTATTTATAGCCCGGACAGACCCCCGATCGATAATGCAGGAGCGCTTTTGGAGTACTATTGGAGAACACCTACACTATAAATAAGGCCAAGGTTAGGGCATCCAGGGACCAAACGTTCTTACGTATTGAATGGCTCTGATTTGCTATTTAATCATTTCAATGCTCATTCAATTTACAGTCATTATTGCCGAACCTATTTTTTCAACAATGGATCGTCAAGTCGTCGTATTATTACGCATCTGCTGATATGGTAATCGAGAATACGTTTTACTCGTAAATGGTCTGCACATTTTGTCTATTCGAAATATCAAATATGTTTTTTAAATGTTGAACGTGCTTTATAATATATACTAATATTATAAAGAGAAAAAGTTTATATATATATAGTTATTAAAAACCGGCCAATTGCGAGTCAGACTCGCGCACGAAGGGTTCCGTACCATTATCGTAAAAAAACACGTTTGTTGTATTATGTTTTTAGTATTTGTTGTTATAGCGGCAGCAGAAATACATCATCTGTGAAATTTTCAACTGTCTATCACGGTTTATGAGATACAGCCTGGCGTCAGACAGACAGACAGACAGACGGACCGCGGAGTCTTAGTAATAGGGTTCCGTTTTTACCCTTTGGGTACGGAACCCTAAAAACTACTGCACCAATTTCAAAAATTCTTTCACCGTTGGGAAGCTACACTATCTCCGGGTGACATAGGCTACTTCTTATCCCTGTATTCCCACGGGAACGGGAACTAGGCGTCCGCTATATTGAATATTCTAAAAAACAAAGACTAAGAAAACAAATCTATATGCAAAGGGAAAAGAGATATTGCGCATCAAAAAATTCGTCCACATCGATCTCAGTGGGCAACATGCCCAGCCGCTGGAAGCATTGCCATGTAGAATATCAATGGTGATTCTTTGCCCGAAGAAATGCCCAGCCCTCTGGTCACGTGAAGAGTTGACAAGCTTTTTGCCAATGTCTTGAAAAACTCGATTTGTGCGAGCAAACGGCGCGGCAGAGCGGAGATGTGTGTAGTCGGGCGGCGCATGGCGTCTTCCTTTCGTAGACAGCACTTGACTGATTTCGAGCTCTCATCGCTCACATCTCCTCTCCGCTACGCATCTCCTTTCCGCTTAATAACCTGCCAGATTCGCAGCACATGTCGTCTCATCTCCTCCCCGCATTGGTGGATACCGGGCCTAAGAAGCTGGGATGGCGTAAGGGTGTAGACACATGTTGCATCCCACACCAAATTACCTAACTTCCAAGGCAATATGGTTATCCCGTCTGGTCTCTTCCCATTGTCGCGTACTAGCGTGCCAAGCCGGAGTTCTAAAACGCTAGGAGTATCCAGGCGCAGATATTTAGCGATCCGGAAGGTAGTGTCTCTCAACATCGTTCCTAGAATGTGGGTCTTATACTTGGCATACATACATAAACTCACGCCTATTTTCCAGGAGGGTTGGCAGTAACTACAGAACGACCCCTGCTACAATCCTTACTCCTTTGGCTTCATTTACGGTTTTACTTTAAGAGTGTATTTTCTTCTCAGCTCTTTGGCTGGTTTTCAGCTATATTTACGAGCCGAAGCCAAGTGAATGCAGCTTGTGGTGAGTTATTATTATTATCAACAGTCAGATGTATTGCTAGGGGGTTTGTTGCGCCAATTCTTCCTAGCTATAGCACTAGGAAATGGTGACAGGCGGGCCTCGACATTATGAAAAATTGACGTACAAAAACTTTGTACCCGACTGCCGAACGAGGGTAATGTGTTTATCAGTCTATGTATGTATGTAAGAATGTAAGTATGTTTGTTCCTATATGGCGTTCCAGAGACCAAACGCGTTGGCCGTTTTTATGATTCATACGTCAATCGATGCGTCTTAACCCTGCGAGTGTCATAGGCTACATTCAAATTGGACAATACAAAAATGGCGGATTTTGGGTGCCATATTGTGGGGGCCCAAAAATTTTTTTCTTCCAAACCTATCGTGTGTTTGTTTTAAGATGTGATTTCAAAAATATATGTTTAAATGTATCTAATTCGAAAAAAAACTAACTAAAAATTAAAAAAACTTAATTCAAAAAATCAAAAAACCCGACTGCTTCAAAAGCGAACTAAAAAGTCGTAAACAAGGAAAAAATCATGCTGTGCAGGCGGAGGATACACCAGATTTTGGTCAGCCAGCCCGCGATTATGTATCCTCCGACTGCACAGCATGATTTTTTCCTTGTTGAACATACAACCATGTGTATCGTACACATGGTTGTATGTTCTTCAACTTGAAAACCGCTGAACCGATTTTGATGTAACTTGTACTGTTCCCTAAGTTGAGAGATACCTTATCCAAAATAAATAAAAGTTAAAAAAAACTAAAAAACACGGTTTTTATAGAAAACCGAACTAAAAAATAGACAATAAATTTAAATTAAGAATAGTGTTAAAAATTCCAATAAATATAAATTAATAATAGTGTGAATAAAAAAATATATATTTTATTTAAAAAAAAACGTGTCATGTATGAAACTCCGGAAACACTGTAACTTGTGAAAAAATCAATTATTTGAGTATTTTTTTTATTTCTAATCGACAATTGTAGGTCACCGAATGCGAATGGCTAATAAATTCAATGTTGCTTAATTACAATTAATAAAAAACGAAAACTACAAGACTATATCTATACCTATATATCCATGTAAAATTAACATGGATGGTGATATATCTATATCTAGAAATATTATGTACATTTATTCTACCAGGGGCGCTTGTGCAGTACCTTCCTAGTATATAATAGCTGTTTTTTCGGCAACTAATTTTGAACAACTTATTTTTTTTTTTTCAAATTAGCTTATTGTCATCGGTCCTCGATAAATCTACAAAGTTTGAACGAAATCTGGCCGTTTAAAGTGGGTCAAAATCGCGCCCAAAGAAGTCGGTTACAAACATACATACAGGTGAAGCTAATAAAAAGCTTGTAAAAAGAATTATCATGGTCCGATTACTAGTTTCGGAAAAATGCTTGGACAAACAAAAATACATACATAGTTACACATAGGAAATGGCACACGTGCTTAGAAGCCCACACAGAGTAACATATGTGAATATTGTGCAATTCCAACAATATTACATAAATACTTATCGAATTGATTACCTAGTTTTTTTAGAAGTCGGTGTAAAGTGCTGGCTTTCAGCCTAATTTGAATAAATGACATTCTGATCTAATCTAACAGCATACACAAAGGTTTACTCATTAAAACAATGGGACAATTCATACAAGAAACGACTTTGTTATAGTATTCAGCTGTACGTTGTATTGTTATATTGCATTGAAATATGTTTGCTATTAGCTACAATTTTATTGTAAAAGGAAACACACTTCCCCGCCTATTTAGTAATCGGATGAGGTTAAGCCAGCCACAGTATAAATATACAAACATTATGGAAAATAAGCCTAGTTAAAGTAGTTGATGAAATTATTACCTACGCTCCATTGAAGCAATAGGTTTGTAACTTTTAATGTTTTTGATATTGTTTTTTTTTTAAATTTTATTATAACATTTTCGTTCTGTAGTGATCAATCAACTGAATTGAAATAACTAGCTTACAAATAAAATTTAAATAGGTAATATCATGGCTTCGCTTATTCTCAGCAAAAGACGACAGTTTAAAACACGGAAAACAGTTTAATATTAACACACAAAAACTTGTAGAACTATAGATCTTTAACGAGCGGGCGCCCGGTAGACGCGAAGATAAACTTATACGTGACCACTCGTCTTTTGACGCGGCACGCACTACTGACTGACAGGACCGCGAACGCTACTTGGGGGTCTAGTCAGTGCGCATGTTTGTGTGCCGTTTCGAGCGTTTGTAAGTAGTTTCCATACTGTTTGTATATTAATACTGTGGCTAAGCTGCTTTAAGTCCGTGTGCGAATGTCTTAAACACACTACTTTCATTGGAGAAACAATGTACTAACTATTGAATTATCTTCCTTGGCTTCTATAAGCCCTGACTTTCAACATATTATGAGATTTGTCTGCCAATAAAGTGATCATCATCACCATTTCAGCCGAAACACTTCCAATGCTGGACATACTAAGGCCTCCCCCAAGCGTCACTATATTGACCGGTCCTGTGCGTCTCGCATCCAGCGGATCCCCACAACCTTCACCAGACCATCGGGCCACCTATTTGGAGGCCTTTTAGGTTGGCGGTGGCCACTACAAAACTTTTGCCACTACAGCAATGGTTCATAGATTCGCAAGGTGTTCAGTAGACGTAAAAATGACACTGTTCAGAGCCTACTGCCAAAACTTTTACGCCAGCGCTTTATGGTTCAACTACACCCAGCGGGCCTACAGCGCTCTTCGTGTACAATACAATAACACCTTTAGGATTCTGGTGATGCTCCCCCGATTCCGCAGCGCGTCGGGCATGTTTGCTGACGCAAGAGTCGATGACTTTTATGCCATTATGCGCAAGAAAATAGCTTCTCTGATGCGTCGGATTCGGGGGAGCGACAAGGATGTTTTCTGAGAGGCCAGACTCTGAGGTGTTGAGGCGAGTCATCCAGCTTCACGTGACGAGATGACACTATTATAATTAATATTTTTACTAACATAGTTTTAAGACCTTTATTACTAACCACTATGGACATGTAATTAGTCTGCAATAAATGGATTTCATTTTATATATCTATATCAAAACAGCTGCACGGATCTGGATGAAATTTGGCACAGAAACAGACTATAGTCTGTCATAGCACATAGGCTACTTTTCATTCCGGTAAAATGTTCCCTTGGGATAAAAATGACACTTTTCACGCGGGCGAAGCCGCTGGCACAAGCTAATGTTACTTTAAAGACGGCATAGCTAAGAACTCTTCCGACGAACTTACGATTGGTTTCAGTATTTTTACCTAGCTTTAAAAAAAGTGATCCATATGGCGGAAAAAAGGCAAAACGTAGCGAAAAACTGCAGTAAAGTTCTTAACGCTTAATATTTTTCTAAAACCATCAGTTTGTGTATATGAAACGCGTCTCCGTGCCGTGTAAAGTACAAAAACCGGCCAAGTGCGAGTCGGACTCGCGCACGAATGGTTCCGTACTAATATCGCAAAAAACGGCAAAAGAATCACGTTTGTTGTATGGGAGGCCCCTTAAATATTAATTTTATTCTGTATTTAGTATTTGTTGTTATAGCGGCAACAGAAATACATCAGCTGTGAAAATTTCAACTGTCTAGCTATAACGTTTCATGAGATACAGCTTGGTGACAGACAGACAGACGGACCACGGAGTCTGCGTAGTAGGGTCCCGTTTTTACCCTTTGGGTACGGAACCCTAAAAAGTGGTCCTTATCGCGAGAAATGACCAGTTTCCGTGCATTTGAAACGGTTAGTGTGTATGTAGGCAAGCTGTTGACAATAACGCTTCTCCGTGCCGTATAAAGTACAAAGTACCTGGGCGACCGAACTCTGCTCGGGTGAAAATAGAGAAAACGGCGTTTTCTAAAAATGACACCTAGCTAGATCGATGTATCGCCCCCGAAACCCCCTGCATACTAAATCTCATGAAAATCGTTGGAGCCGTTTCTGTACTGTAAAATATTGTTCTACGGGAGGTCCTTAAGGTCAACCCCTGCAGAGTTATAATTTATTTTGTGTTTTTATGAGAAATTTTTTACTAATTATTATTAAAATTCGAAAAAATCTACATTCTGTATCTTTTCTATAATTTTCACTAGATTGGTACTTGATGAGTCCTTGCGTTAGACATGCTATTTATGGTTGTTTATTGGGTGTGTTGAATATAATATAAAGTATAACGAAAAAAAAAAACTCAAATCATAACTTTTTATTTACTTCGGACCACACTGTGAAAAAATTACTCTACCGAAAAGTGACCATGTATCACAAAATTTAGCGCATTTAGTTTTAGCCATTTGTAATATCTTTTTGGAACCCCTGTGTTCCAAAAAGATATTATAAATGGCTATGCGTGGTTTTAAAATCTTTCGAGGAGGATCATTCGTAGTAAGGCCAAAGTTAACCCAACCATAAAACTCGGTTAGGCTTATTTAAAAATAAACTCTGCAGGTAAATTATAACTCTGCAGGGGTTGACCTTAAGGACCTCCCGTAGAACAATTTTTTGGCAACCCTGTATATAAAAGAATTGATCGTTTAAAGGTATTAGATAGATAAATGATAATACTCACAGTGGAAACACCGCGTGCATGAACTTTTCGATCTCTGGCTCATTGCAGTCGAAGTACAGGTGCACTTTTCGCACGTGCTTCTTGAAAATGCGTACCAGGAACTGGCATTTCTCCAGCTGTTTGATGTTCAGCTGCAGTAGGTCCCTGTGGATGAGATAACAGTTGAGGGAGCAAGTTACGAAATGAGGATTAAAACTTTAGTATTTGATCGTAACGCACAAAGCTGCCGTTTGCGGTGCCGGACACATTCTCCTAACTATTGCTGACAATTCTAAAGTCGTCACAATCTAAGAAGTTCGATTTAACAGCTATAAAAATCCATACTAATATTATAAATGTGAAAGTAACTCTGTCTGTCTGTCTGTCTGTTACCTTTTCACGCTTAAACCGCTGTACCGATTTAGATGAAAGTTGGTATGAAGATAGTTTGAGACCTGGGAAAGGACATAGGCTATATAGGTAGGGTAGGGTAGGGTAGGGTATGGTAGTGTAGGGTAGAGTATTGTAGGGTAGTGTAGTGTAGTGTAGGGTAGGGTAGGGTAGTGTAGGGTCGGGTAGGGTAGGGTCGGGTAGGGTAGGGCAGAGTAGTGTAGGGTAGGGTAGATAAATGTTTGGTCTTTTTATGGCAAAACAAAGTTTGCCGGGTCAGCTAGTACTTAATAATAATTAAACTAGATGCTTACGAATGATACTAGTTGTTATAGTGTATGGGTAACATAGCAATTAATTAGGATTATGAATTAGATTTTTCAATTTCATACGTACAAAGTTATCACGGCATGTGAAATAAGAAACATCAACGGACTTCTTAGATTGTGAAGACATAACCGAAACGTCCCTTCACTTCTCTTGCTTAAAACAAAAGTGCGCGTGTGGCGAGTCGCCAATCTACAAGTCCTTTGAATAAAATGCACTTTATCTATACCGCAATATTCTCTCCGAAACGATCCATGTTATCATCAGCATTTCCATTCGGCGAAATTCGTTCATAACTGGCCTTCCTTTTAGACACAGTATGTCGTAAATATAAGTGACAAATGTTTGTATTGTTGGCGAGAACTATAGTAAGTATAGTTCTCGCCAAACTTTTCGGTCGCCCTGATGTTGGCTGCAATGGCTGCGCTGTAGTAAAACTCATTCAAAAACAGCACCGTTTCGCGCCTTGCGCATCCGAAAGACCACTTCAGGGCGGCCAATAAATTTGACGAGAACATTAAAATGCATAATGTTTGTTTGCGTGATCGAATCAGAAATATAGAGATCCATCCGCAAGAGAACCAGGATTACCGACATAACCCGAAGAATTGCCAAACTTAGGTGGCAGTGGGCAGGGCACATTGCTCGCAGAACGAATGGCCGACAGGGCAGAAAGGTTCTGGAGTGGCAACCGCGAACCGGAAGACGTTGCGTTGGAAGGTGAACAGGTGGACCGATGACCCGGAGAAGGTTACGGGGATCCGCAGGATGCGAGACGCACGGGACCGATTAATGTGGCGACGCTTGGGGGAGGCCTATGTCCAGCAGTGGATGTCTTTTGGCTGATATGATGAAGATGATAACATTAATTGTATGGACTTCAAAAGAGACTTTGACCTCTGAGTTTGTTTAGATATTTCTTCTCAGAATACGCAGCTAGGAAACACCGGCCTCTTCTAAATAATAAATATAATAAATAACCCCACCGTAGTATCTCTACGTTGTCGTCGTGGTGGGGTTTGCGCGCTTCAATGATCCCTAGGTCTGTGCCGGTAGAGTTTATATGCCTAAGGTGAGAGGCTAGACTAAGAGACTAGGAGAGAGCGTCTTCTCCTATAGTTCAGTCCATCCAAAAGTTGTCTGTAAGAGATTGCTTAGTGCGATAAGACCGCCCATTGTACACTTGTTATTGTGAACGTTTTTCCTGTATATTTGCGGTGTACAATCTATCTATATATATATATAAATCAATGCCACTTTTCGTTGTAATTTTATAACTCAAGAACGGGCTCACCTATCCAAACCAAATGTTTAGGCTTTGTTCGGACTATTTAGCAGATGGTAGGTAGGGTAATGATAGGAATGCTATCGGGTGTCCCAAAAAGGACGCAAGATTTCAATTTGCCGCCAGTTTTGTATTTTAGTGCTGGCAACCCTGAAAAAAAAACATTTGACAGCTGAATGTTTAGGATTTGTAAAAATGGCGGGTTATACGAAAGATCAACGCGTTTTTATTATTGAACAATATTTGAAAAGTAATGAAAGTTTGGCGGGTACGGTTCGAAAATTCCGTGCAAAATATGGTCGGAATATTGGCTTGAGTTCATCAACTGTGAAGAGACTGGTTGCAAAATTCAGGGAGAGTGGATCAATTAATGATGTTCATTCCACTGGTCGTCCAAAAACAAGCCGTTCAAATGGCAATATTGAATCTGTGCGTCAGAATGTCCGTGAACATCCAGGAACATCCATTAGGCATCGTGGACAAGAATTGCAAATTTCAAGAAGCTCTCTCCAGCGTATTCTCACTAAAGATCTGCATCTCCATGCTTACAAAGTTCAAATAACACAAGAACTGAAGCCCCGTGATCATGGACAGCGAAGAGAGTTCGTTGAATGGATTATCGACCGCCAAAACAGGGATGCAGATTTTTCAAACAAAATCATCTTTAGCGACGAAGCACATTTTCATCTCGATGGCTTTGTTAATCGTCAGAATTGCCGCATTTGGGGCTCAGAGAACCCACATGTGATTGTTCAAAAACAAATGCATCCACAACGTGTCACTGTTTGGTGCGGGTTTTGGGCTGAAGGCATTATTGGACCATATTTTTTTCAAAATGAGGCCGGTCAAGCGGTTACTGTTAATGGGGCTCGATATCGCAACATGATAACAAGGTTTTTTTTAGCCGAATTAGAGGATATCGATGTGGAAGCAATGTGGTTTCAACAAGACGGGGCCACTTGCCACACAGCCGGAGAAACGATGCAATTACTGCATGAAACTTTTCCTAGTCGTGTGATCTCTCGATTCGGTGATCAGAATTGGCCCCCTAGATCTTGCGATTTAACGCCTTTAGATTTCTTTTTATGGGGTTATTTAAAGTCTAAAGTCTATGCCAATAAGCCTACAACTATTCACGCTTTAAAACAGGAAATTCGACGCTGCATCGGGGAAATTCAGCCGCATCTATGCAAAATGGTCATAGAAAACTTTGACAAAAGAGTGCGTATGTGCCAGCAAAGCCTAGGAGGACATTTGCCTGACGTGTTATTCCACAAATAACCCTATTTTATGTACTTCAAGATTTTATATACAAATATATTATAACGAAAAAATAAAAGTGCTTTTCTTCAATTTCAAATCTTGCGTCCTTTTTGGGACACCCTGTATAAGTGAAACATCAGAAATCACCACATCATTGATAGCTAAGCCAAAGGCGGCAAACAATGAACCAAAAGTGACTAACGCTTTCATTATGCTCACAGAGTAATATAGTAATGAAATCAGAATGTGTTGCAATAAACAATAATATTATTACTAATTACTCTTAGTGATCACTTTTACTGAACACTATGGAAGATAAAACAATTGTATTTATGATCATTAAGAGCGGACTCTAGTCAACAGGAATTTGAAAAATAGGTATTTGAAGAAACTATTGCCGTCGCGTCACCTCCAACCTCACCCCGTAAAATGCGAAAGGGACAACTGCAGCTCAGGCTGATTTTACCTACAAAAACTTTGACTAAAAGACGTTTCGTATTCTGCTGTTTTCTTCATGAAAACTGGTCTGATCTAAAAAATTCTTGAATCAAAATTTAGAGGAAAAGTATATCTATGCTCCTATCATTTCCTTTTTTGTTAAAAACTTATAAATTTTGTCTGAAAGACTTCTGTTCTGAACATGGCGGTAAAAACGGGCATTTTTTTCGGATTGTCATATTTATTTTTGTGATTATGTTTTGGAAAAAAGGAAATGATACAGGCACGTATTAATTAGACCTAGATTTTATGGAAAAAAATCATTGCTCTAGAGGCATTATCCACGAAGAAAACAGCTGAATGTGTTTGTATGGAGAAAGTCTCACTAGAGTCCCCTCTTAAGAATGTATTGCATTTATAGTAGGAAGTGTATACATTTTTAATTGCTGTAATGTAACACAGAAACGATAAAAAAAGAAATAAGAATAACTTTCACCCTAAGTAAAGCCAGCACAGATTCAAAATACTGTATGCCTTCACAAAAAAGTCTACTGTGCTTTCGTGGACTTGGAGAAGGCCTATGACAGTGTGTGGAGGGATGAACTGTGGTCGACGCTATCCGGGTACGGTGTGGACTGGCACTTGGTACGGGCACTGAAATCTCTATATAGGGATTCCAGTGCTTGTGTTAGGATTAATGGGGCGTATACGAACTGGTTTTCCATTTCAAGGGGTGTTAGACAGGGCTGTGTAGCGTCACCGTGGTTGTTCAACTTGTACATGGATAGTTGTCTGATAGGTTTGAAAGAGCATGAGTGCGGATTGAGGATGAATGTTGTCTGTCAAATGCCTTCTCTATGCAGATGATCAAGTTCTACTTGCATCGTCAGCAGGACAGTTGCAAGACATGGTGACTGTGATGAATGAAGCTTTTAAGTTAAAAGGGATGAGTATAAATATGAACAAGACTAAGGTAATGGTGTTTGAAAGAGAAGAAGATGTATCGAAGTGTGAAGTGAAAATAAATTATAAGAGTGTGGAGCAAGTGAACGAGTTTGTATATCTGGGAAGTATGTTCACAAGGGATGGAAAGATTGAAGAGGATGTGGAAAGGAGAGTGAATGCAGGGAATAAAGTGAATGGTGCTATGCATGCAGTTGTGACCAACAAGTCGATGTCTCCGGAGGCTCGACTCGCCGTTCACAACAGCGTGCTGGTGCCTACACTTATGTATGGAAGTGAAGGCTGGGTATGGCAAAAAAGACATGAAAGTAGGATTAATGCAGTAGAAATGCGCTCCTTGCGGAGTATGTGTGGTGTAACTTTAACTGATAGATTGAGGAATGAGGTAATAAGGAAACGTTGTGGTTTAAAAAAAGATGTTAAAATTGAAAAGGGTATGTTAAGATGGTTTGGCCATGTTGAGAGGATGAATGAAAGTCGACTTACGAAAGGTATTTACAAGGCAGACGTGAATGGAAACGCCGGGAGGGGACGCCCTAGAAAGACATACATAGACCTTATAGGTGATGTTCTTCAGAAAGGCCAAGTGCGCAGTACCCATAACCGGCGTGTGTGTATGACTAGATGTATGAATGTGTGTGAAGCAAAAGAAGTATGTAAGGATCGTAGCAGGTGGCGTTCTGTAGTTTCTGCCTACCCCCATGGGAAAAAGGCGTGAGTTTATGTATGTATGTATGTATGTATGCCTTCGGTACCCACCAGCAAAACTACATCATTTAGTTTACATTCATTTCGCAAAATCGCAGTTTTCACCAGGCCAAAAGAATGACACCATCAGAAAGACCATATGCTCGATACTGGTGCTTCGTTCCACGGAATCGATTCTACACCTACCATACCAGTTCTGAGCGAAAAAAAATGTGAGAAAGACTCAAAGACGGCCTGGTATCAGTGTTCGACTTCACCATATCAAATAACACCCTACAAAGACAAACGTCAATTTTCGACTGTTACGGTCTGTGACTGTTAGTCGATAATTTTTCCATACAAACGTAGTCTGGCGATTACTCCACTGTTTGACGATGTACGTTCAAAATATAAAATGATATCAATCTAGCCCTGTATGGGAAAAAATGAGCGTCGAAAGTTCCTTATTTCAACACTAATTTTAACGCATCTTTGGGCGGCAATAAATACCATAAGAAGAAAGAAAATTGAAAACAGCCACCATACAGGGATAGATTAGTAGTTCAACAATGCAAATAATTTTATTTTGTAAATATATATTTAGTCGTTTTTTCATCATGAAAGAATCTAGACTTCCAATGGTCTGTTTATAAAATTTGGAGCGCTCGTTTTATCCTAAATCATCATACATTTCGCTACAAACTTGCAAAAGTGCTAATTCGTACGCGAACTAGCTTCTACTGCTTATCACAGCATTTATCTCTTTCGCACGTGTTGTCAGATGATATATTATGAATTTTAACCTCGCGCACAAAATAGTTCGTGCCGCCGACTAGGGCAACCTTAAGACCAAAGTGTATAGCCACACCAAATCGATCGGACGATGGCAGAATTGACAAGGCGACCACGAACGGCAGTTCCTACTACACCAATCAACCGACGTCAATATGTCATCGGACGAATATCGACCGATGGGTATGGTAAGACAAGGGGTCTTACCATATCCATCGGTACATCAACGATTCAAAGGAAACTCAAGGCATAAGTACATAAAGGATCCACAAACCTGCGTCCTTCGAAAAGCAGTAGGGCATTCCGCCAGTGTCTGCAGGTGGACATTGCCGTCATGGCATCCTCCAAACTGAGGTGATTCAGGATACACGTCAGAGGAAGAAGCGGCAACGTGCTCCAATCCAACTCGGACATCTGTGAAAAAGATTGTGTTAGATTCTATAAGACTTAAAAGATGGTGTGGGACTGAGCTGACTACGTCTGCCATAAATTTGGGCTGGGCTATTTCGACTGTAGGATGGGTAGTACAGAAGATACATTTGGTTTTGGTGAGCCAGCTCGCGAATATGTATCCTGTGACTGCACAGCGTGATTTTCTTCTTGTTTACGTCTTTTTAGTTCACTTCTTAAGTAATAGGTTTTTGATTTTTAGTGTCCCGTATCCAAAGGGTAAAAACGGGACCCTATTACTAAGACCCCTCTGTCCGTCTGTCTGTCTGTCTATCACCAGGCTGTATCTCATGAACCGTGACAGCTAGACAGTTGAGATTTCCACAGATGATGTATTTCTGTTGCCGCTATAACAACAATACTAAAAACAGAATAAAATAAATATTTAAGTGGGGCTGAATACGACAAACGTGTTTTATTTTTGCGATAATGGTACGGAACCCTTTGTGCGCGAGTCCGACTCGCACTTGACCGGTATTTTTTAATAAATTTTTCTCATGTTACTGGGTATTAGCACAACACAGTAATTATCTTGTTCCATTCTCCCCTGTCAACCGTAATGCTAACATTCACTCCCTTGTCTCTCAAACCATTTATCACACAATCTGTCTAAATTTAATGTACAAAAAAAAACTGTAGTTGACAGACAGCTATAAAGAAATTATGCAGTAATGTCATCATTGTTTGTAAATGGAATTAACAAACATGATACAATTATGTATATAATGTTGCACAAGACTTTACACATATAAATCAATAAGTTATAAAACACTTGGAGTAAAATAGATACACATGAGATAAGTGATTGTAAAATCAAGGCCAATTATTTGGTAACTGGCGTAGAACTGGTGGACCTCAACACCAGGCTGCAGGCAGTCTAAACATGCTTTGCCATCCTTGGATAGTATGCTTACCAGGCGTTTATTAAGCCTGGACAGCAATGGCCTGCGCTTGATGACGGGGACCATCACGGGACACTGCTCACTTAACAAATACTTCCACACAATAGGCTTAACGGACATTCCTCTGTGCAGGGCGTGCATGGTGGCCGAGGAACCGTTGCACACATTCTCTTTGAATGCACAGGTGTCATCCAGATAAAAACACAATCGATCGGGTCACCCAGATCTTACATATATGTTCTGAGAAAACCAGGAGCTTATTAACATCTGGAGGGAGGTGGGCTGGTTGGAATAACAACCAAACGGCCGCCATGGCCCACCTGACTAAGTGCGGAAACCAAACCCCTTAACATAGAATATAGATTGGGTAACTGGCTTTGGTGTGGTGGCATAACTACATAGATTTTTTTCTGCAATAAAAATCAAGTAATATTAGCAACTTTTGCAAGGACAAACTTTGACTCTAAACTGCGTGTTCTTAGCTATGTTTGATGAAAATCGGTTCAGCCGTTCAAAAGTTATGGGCGTTTTACTGTCTCAATCGGGGTGTTTTTGCAAAATATTGTGTCATTATTGCATGTTCAAAAGATCGTCGATTTAAGGGTGTCTACTACTAGATAAATTATGTAGCACACAATAAAAAATAGACAGGGGATTCTTTAATTTTACTTGTACATTCAAATAAGTCCCTAATTAAAAGCTGAACTGGAATTAGGGTTACCATCTGTGTAAATATGAGTTTTTGGCCTTGCCCTGACTTTATAAAGCCTTCTTAATTGTGAGGAATTCTTAAATTAAATGATTTTTAAGAAGAGAAATATAAACAGTAAAAAGTCTACACTTGTTTGCAAATAACTTGCTTTTTGCCAAGACTGTTTGAGTTTCAACTAGATTCCTATAAAACAGATTGGTAGAGAGATATGGATGGAGAGTAGCACAATGCAGGGTGAAATAATAACCTTATTTTCGTTTTTAACTTCTCTGTAGCAACATGGAGTCAGGTTTTATGCTTGGTTGATGACAATAGACATGTGCCCTAGAAGTTTAATAAAGTCCTATCGGAACACCACTCCTTATCAACCCTTCCAGAAACACAAGCAAGAAGGTGTGGTCAAGATCTAATGAGATATCTCCAATAGGGTTGATGACTAAAAAATCTATTTAGTCCGTCAGTTATATTACCTAAAAATATTGGTCTCGTGTTTTTTCTTTTGCCACATAAACAAAAAATTATGACGATACAGTGCGTTGAAATATTTTGTGATGTCACTGTGTCCGACACTTTATACTGACAACGTGACGTCACAAGCCCCAACTTAGATGGATTATCTTTGTCAAATTTTATTTATTTGAAAAAGCAAAATATTATTTGTTAACCTCATTGACAGACTATAGAATTATCATTCTTTTACCCATGAAACATCTCTATTGTGAACATCAGAAAAGAAGTGATTGAACCATTGATAAGTAGCAGAGACATATTTATGGCTAGCATATGGATGGCATATGGCTAGCATAGCATATCATGAGAAAAGACAAAATAATGTCTTCCAATTAAATAAAGCTTGCAGGATTAAATATGTGATTGAAAATATGGGAGCAACCTAGTTGTTAAAACTTGGTATCAAAAATATTTAATTGCAGTTTATGTTAACTTAGATGTGTCTGTTTAACAAATAAGGAAATCAATATTGGCCCAAGCTCTGGGAAAGCCTTCAAATTTAATTAAAAAACCCTAATAGAAAAATAAAACATTAGAGCACAATTAATAAGGGTCTCTTTTCAAGGAGCAATAGTGAGAAATAATTTAAAACCAGTCTTGCCTTAACACGTAAACAGGAATCTATTTTTAAAATATTTGGCGATTTTGTAAATGTACAAACTTTTATAAATTTATATAAATATTAAACTTATTGTAGAACCATATGGAAGTATTTGTTGTGAATATTTAAAGAACGATGCTCGTATTTTGATGACACAGCCCAGCTGTTAAATTATTTAGGCGTGACGACTTAACAGCTGTTTTTTTTGTGAAAGTGGGTTATCGCAAAAACAATAAATACAAGCCAAAAAACACAAATAAACCGTTTAAATTAGCTCGACAGACACTTAACGGCATCGGTGTGCAGTTTCACAGCAGAAAGTCAATGAAGAAATGTAATTTTAGAAAATTGCGACGATTACATGGGTACAAAGAAAGGTCATAATGAATACAGGTTTACGTACCTTGTATTTTTTCTTTCTACCAGGCTCAGGATTATTTTTCGTTTTCCTTTGCGCAAATGTTGTCGTTTAAAACACTTTTTATCACAATTAAGAGAAAGTCGCGACGATTGTTCGTTTACACGTCCATTATAACTTGTATTAACGCGCAAATTAACGAACGTTTACAAATGAAATGACAGAAAAGTCGAATATTTTAACTCGTTCGGATATTGCAACGGTGTTTACAAACCACTTCGTTCAAAAATTTGTTTACTTTTTGTTTACTAGCAAATATGTGAAAGCGATCGAAATGAAAATAAATTAGATTAATATAAAAAAAGTATCAACTATAATAATATGATTGAATTCCACACTTAGAAGTTCATTTTGAGTTTATTAAGTCTGCTTGAAAAGCATCCTATTTTTAGCTACGTATCCGAATGGCTTATTTTGACAACCTGTTTTGACGTTTGCAATACAATGTTGCTAGTAAGACAAAAAATATTTAAAATGGTACTTAAATCTAACCAAAGGAGTCAGGCCCGGACTGGCCTGACTCCATTGATTGGATAAATGATATAGGGGCAAATCGGGCAAAATACATCCGATGTGCCGGTGTGGTTGATTGGTCATGCCTTCCTTTAGCTTCACGTACACAGGAAGTTTTTGTTCAAGTTTGCCCTCGATAAGCTGAATCTTACCAACTTCTATTAGGAAATCAGATGGTTTATAGTTATTCAAGAAGGTGGAGCACGCTTCGGAAGCTCTTCAACTATATAGAATTAAATAATCTTAATGTATACTTACTTATAAAATGATTTTATGTTATTTTTAACGACTTAAAAAAAGGTGGTAATCAATTCGATACGTTTGTATGTATGTGATACCTATATATATTGTTGGAATTGCACAATATTCACAAAGGATATTATACGTAGGCCTAAACATGTGTACCAAATTTCATAAGTGTATGTAAGTTCGTATGTAAGTATGTTTATCCACGCATTTCTCCGGAACTACTTATTGGATTGTGATTATTTTTTATTAATTGAAGTAATAAAATCTAACATGGTAACGTAAATCCCTCCATCTGTATGACCTCATATCTGTGGTTCAGCAGTTTTCAAGTTAAGGAACATTCAGCCGAAATCCTTAGCGACAAACTGCATGAATGTGTAAATTGAGTTGTAAAGGGTATTTTGTCAATCTTCTAGGTACCTTAGTATAGAACTTGCTGACTTAATTAGTGATAGTGTAAGTACTAAAACAAGTGCGAGTCGGACTCGCGTCGTGCGCCGTACCATTATCGCAAAAAACGTCAAAAAAACACGTTTGTTATATGGGAGCCCCACTAAAATAATTATTTTATTCTGTTCTTAGTATTTATTGAACAGAAATACATCATCTGTGAAAATTTCAACTGTCTAGCTATCACGGTTCATGAGATACAGCCTGGTGACAGACAGACAGACAGACGGACCGCGGAGTCTTAGCAATAGGGTCCCGGTTTTACCCTTTGGGTACGGAACCCAAAAAAAAAGAAATAAAACTTTTTGACAAAAAAAATATATTTATTTATTCAAAAGTAAAACACTCATAACTAAACTGAAAAGTCTTTCAAATATGTTCCATTTTGGAAGTCGCTGTCGAAAAACGATAAAAACAAGAGGTTCCAAAGACGCTGATTTCCGGAAAGAAAGTTGTTTTGCATTTTTTAGTGTTTTTTTTTTGAAGTGTCAAATGTTTTTAATAATCTTTCTTTACAAACTTCTACGTGCATGCTCTTTCAGAGCCTATCCCCACTCCCAGGCAACAGCCTAGTTTACCTTACTATGCCTTAGACGTTCAGTGTGTGTGTTCATAATTAGCAGACACAACAGATAACCATGGGATCCACATTGACCTGATTCAGGTGTCGCGGCCATGGGATAAAATACACTTCTGCCTACCCTCCATTTTGATTTATATGCTTAAAATGCGATACATTCGCATTTCAAATCAAATTTTAAATACTCAAGGGTGCCAAAATTAAGTGAAAGTGGAGGACTGTTCGTCTCTAAAATGCCCGGTCTGGTTTCAGATCTCCATCCCAATGGTCCCAGTTCGGCCCTGCATGTGCAAAGGAGTATAATTTTGGAAGAAAATGGTAGATGTCTATCGGACATCGTCTCTACCATGATTAGACATGAATATTTTGAAGACTATTGGAGGATTTTATTTGCGATCTAAAGTGAATATCAAATTTTCTTAGATTTTAGTGGTTTCCTGTTTAATGTTTTTGCAACACTAAACTAAAAAAATGGCGGCCAAAAATCAATTTTGAATTGTGACAGCCGCGACCGCAGTTTTGTCACAAATAAATTATTTATCAAGTAAATAAACCGCGCTCTCGGCGTTAACTACTGAAAATATTAGTCGTCTTTGTCCTCTAAATGGGGCGTAACATTTTCCCTGTTTAGTTAGGTGCAATAGTTGTAGCATATGATCGTAGTTACTATAATAGTCGATGATGTAAGAAACTGAAGGTCTCGCGGATCTTCTGAGTGTACAGTTTTATTGTTATTGTCTCGAGGACTGTTTCAAGAGTTTTCGCCATGGACGGTGAAGATGGGAGTGTGGGGAATCCCGAAAAGGAAGATTATGAGAGCAGTTCTCATTCAACTCCTCAAGAACACAGATCTTTCGCCGAGTTTGCTAAAGACAAGTTGGATAGCGGTGCGTATTTCTTTTAGAAATATTAAACAGCTGTCTTTCCGTTTTATTATCAACCGTAAACAATAAAATAAAGTATATGATTCAGAGTGTTTTCTCACTTATTATAAAATGAATTGATTATGAATAGGTAATATTTTGTGATGTGAAAACAAAGCTATTGGAAAATAAAAACACACAGCTAAAGAACCAACAAATTTTCATTCAAAACATTCCATAATAAATTCCAATAACAATAATAAATGCACTTTTATGTGAAAAAGGATCAAGAATACTTTGACAAATATTAAAATAGGCTTGTATTTAACTGTTAAATTTTCAGAGCTGCTGGGGACAGGAAGGAAAAATATTCATCAAAATATATTTTAATTTAATTCCTCTTTGGAAAAAAGGAAATACAAATAATAGAAGTAGTAACTTAGCTAATAAAGTTATGGGTGCACAGATAAGATGAGTATCAATATTTAATGTTGATAAAAAAAATACAAAATACACTTAAAATTCAGCTGTTGTTACTTTTATTTTATCATCATTAAATATTGATACCTGTGCCAAGTTTTATAACTTATAAATATATAACTTTTCATTAAAACTTTCATTTATTATTTATTGTAAACAACATAAAAGCAGAATTAAACAATAGGACTGTTTATTTGGTCCTTTATCCCTATAAAGGACCAAATAAAACTGTAATAAACTGTAATATATCCCTATATATTACAGTTTAATTGCAATAATCAGGTTGAAAAACTTAGTGATTGGGTTTGGCCCATCTCATATGATTCTAAAGCAATATATGTTTTTGCTCAGCGGGTCGAGAGCTGCGTCGCCGCCTCCCCATGGCTGGCCAGCTGGGTGCCCATCTGATGCATCCTCGGCGCTTGCTGCTGCATTCCACACCTACACAGCATACTGATGTGGTCTTGATATTCCCTAAAGGTAAGGCTTTGGAAAATTTAGAATTAGGTTCATTTTACTTCATTAGGTGCAAAAGTTAGTCTATGATTAATCTATGGATTTTAACAAGTTTTATAAAAGGTGTCCTAAAAAAAATATTGATTTGAGTTTGACACAGG
The DNA here is from genome assembly GCA_949775005.1 of Orthosia gothica. Lineage (NCBI taxonomy): Eukaryota > Metazoa > Arthropoda > Insecta > Lepidoptera > Noctuidae > Orthosia > Orthosia gothica. The sequence continues at coordinate 7,432,228 of OX459052.1, forward strand.
TTATTTATTTTTTACCCCATACTAGGAATTTCTTCCTGTATCGTGGGTGCGTTTACAAACATATAAACTCAACTTACTCAACTTGACTCACATCAATATTTTCCCCTGTTACAAGTACCATAGTTCGACTTAATGATGAGCAAAGTATTCAGAAACTGGGTTTACTGGGATTGCACTAATTTTGTTCTCTATAAGTTATCATTTCTGAGAGTAACTTTTAGCTGAGTAGCTTTTAACTTTTAGCTTAACAACAAGTAGAAATAAAGTAGAGCGTCAGAATTTTAACAAGCATAAACTTTTTGATTGCCACTCTAGTTGGCATTTAAATATTTAAGAGATTAAATTTGGCGGGGCAATAAAGAAAAAAAAAAAAACTCAAATTTTTTTTTTTAACTAAGCTATTATTTTTCCCACAGAGATCCATAATTCTAGAGATATTAAGTTTTACAAACAGTAAATCCTACCTCTTTAGAATATAACCCTCTTACTAATAAACACAGAATAAAGTTTACCAAGTACAAACCTATGAAAATGTATGGTTATACCATTGTTATAGCTTGTCTGCCTAGCCTTTTTCCCAATTATTGTTGGGGTCAGCTTCCAGTCTTACCGGATTCAGCTGAGTACCAGTGTTTTACATGGAGCGACTGCCTATCTGACCTCCACAACCCAGTAACTGGGCAACACAATACCCCTTGGCAAGACTGGTGTCAGATCTCAGGCTTCTGACTACCCGTAACGACTGCCAAAGAACTTCAAATGACAGCCGGGACCTACGGCTTAACGTGCTTTCCGAGGCACGGAGGAAACTCGGTATGTTGAAATGGTCACCCATCCATGGACCGACCTCGTCAAGCGTTGCTTAACCTTGAAGATCGACCCGTGCGGCTGTTATTATTAAGCCACGAGCCTACCATTGTTATAGCTGGTATAACTTTATTTTCTGTTTATTAGTAAGACGGTTAAAGTTTAGATTTACTTACTACACAACTTGTAGAATGAACTCAATAGACCATAAACAACAGGTATTTTTTTATTGATCACAATAGCACAGATAATATAATACTGAGCAATAGTAAACATTAGTAATTCAGTGTGCATGTCTGACATGTTAATAGATCCAATTCACTTCATGTTACATTAGTTAACTAACTGTATTAACATGAATCTGATAAAGTGGAGGCATAGTTTATTATTCAGTGATGAGGTTTTAATGGAGATACATACTTTCTTTGATCTTGGAGATCCTTTGTTGACCGAACAGTATATTTTACAAGCTGATGCCCGCGAATTAGACACAAAAATAAAATGTGCTATTTCAGACTATAATCTATCTCTGTACCAAATTTCATCCAGATCCGTTCAGTTGTTCTGGCATTATTGAGTAACATCTTCCATGGTCCATCTTACCATTCAAACTTTAGCATTTAAAATAGTATTAGGTTTTTTTTTTGGTTTTTTTTTTGGGACAATTCCACCGCACTATTCCCAAACCACTGCAACTCCTGAAAGCAAGAATCAACAGTGGCGACCACCAGAAAAGCGCCGAGGCAATGAAGCTCGACGAAGTCCCGGAGAATGAATTTAAGTGTCTTGGATCCCGCAACGAAATTAATCAGCAAAGAATAACGGAGGAGTAGGAAAATAGAAAATTTCCACTTCCCTCCATATCAAGCAGGAGACAGAACAAACAAGGCCAATAGGCACAAAGGGTCATATACAACTGGGATAAGCCCAGTTGCCTAGCACCACGGATAAAAAAAAAATAGCATTAATACATATTAATGGGTCCTAACATTGTGAGCTGTTATATTTGGTTCCAATAATAGGTATGGCAAAAACGCTTGAACGCACGGAAATTTGTTCTAGTTTCCACAAGGTCCGTATAGTAAACAACTCCTGATGCAGCCTGGATAATAGTATTAGTTTGAAAGTAAAGTCCTTCTATGTAGGTATGTTTGTCATGGACCAAGTGGTTAATCAGTGCACTAAGTATAATGCCCGGGCATTATGAATAAAATCAAGTCAAATCGGGCAATGTAATGAATACTGGTTATCACATTGTCTGGTCATTATAAATATTGCTACGTATCAGTTGATTCAATATGAATTGCAACCAACCAAAACTCAATAATTAGCAAGAGTGTTAACCTACTGTAGCTGCTTACTGGTTTCCAATCATCGAAGAACATTTTGATTCAGCATTTCAGATAATATGAAGCTATTATCGATCGCATTACAAAGCGTGAAATCTGTTTTATGCGACATATTCTGCAATATTGTGTGTCGCACTCGCAACGAAATAGTAGAATCAGGGCGTATAACATAGCGGCTAGCTGTTTCATAAAACGGAACCGTTTTGTACTACGGTGGATTAACGTTCAGCCGGAATGTATTACGGTTGAACGTAAGTTTGAGGCGTTGTTCTGTCCAGAGTTTCAGGTTTGTCAACTTGATTGCAATGAGACTAAACGTGAGCCGTTGTATTGTAGAACATGTCGCAGTGACAATGCGGCTAAGCGTTGATCCGCCGTAATACAAAACGGCTAGCCTTTGTTTAATGCGTCGGATTCTACAATTTGGCTAGAATATAATTATCTACACCATCGCATGATGTGATAGCTAGTCGGATATGTAGTACTTATACAGTTTGTGTAAATTCTGTAGTTGCTGGTGGTACAATCAGTCCTAAATTACGCGGACGATCCATCGTCATGCGCTGACGCTGGTGCAGATGTGTTGCGTCGGGGGATGGAGTACTATATTGCATTCTCTGACGTATCAAAGTCTATCGTTGATGGAAAGGGCGACCAACCATGGTTTGGGGCCGAGTGTAACTGCGCCAATGCGGTTGACACAAACCACAAGGTTTACCAGGCATGGGTCGACACTCGAACGCGCAAGGCAAATGACTTGTGTCAGGAGTAGAGAGCCTTCAACACGGCTTTCAAGTCCTGCAAAAAGCAGCTGCAAAAAGGTGATGCGAAGAGCACGGTTTGACCACATAAGCAGGATCGGGAACAAACTTGCGTCATACCAAGCAGGTATGAAGCAAGTTTTCTCCATTTACGTGGTGTAACCGTGCCTTTATCGGACCATCTCGAACTTCTTGGTGTTACGTTGACATAGACCCTCAATTTCGGTCTATTCATTGTAACGAAAGCCCAATTAGCTGCAAAAAAAATTGAGGATTCTTGCAAAGGTGAGACGGTAATTCACACCTGCACAGTTCAACTTGTATAAAACGCAAGTTCGGTCGTGCATGGAGTACTGCTCTCACCTCTTGGACGGATCTGGTAAATACCAGCTTGATGCACTTGAGTCAATTGACAGACGGGCCAAGAGGCTTATTGGCAACGATGCACTAGTCGCGTCAAAGCTCCAGAGCCTCGAACATTGACGCCGATTTGCCATCTTGTCGGTTTTGTATCTGATACATTTCGGGGAGTGTACGACGGAACTGCACAATTTGATTCCGCCTAGCCCTTTCCATCATCGGACTACAAGACGTACGGCCATGAGCGATCGATACTTTGTGCGTATATGGTGGACATCCCACCCATACGCACAAAGCGTTTTGTTAATACTTTCATTGTGCGCACAGCTAAGGAGTGGAATTCCCTTTCGGAGTCTTTTTTCTCTGATAGCTACATCCTTGGGTATATAGGTAAAGAGTGAATAGGTTAATTCTAGGCAAGCGTGCTTCACCGTAGACCACATCATCGCTTAGATACCGTCAGGCGAGATAGTGGTCAAATGCGAGCCTATAGATTATAAAAAAAGAAATAAAGGAACACGCACCACTTACAGTTTCGTTTGCCTAAACGTTTATAAGGGCCGATCTCACCAATAAAACTAACCGCGATTAGTTCAACTAAACTCAGTTTATACAAATATAGCGTTCAGATTGGTAGTTTCTCAGCGGTCTAAAACTCTCTACCTATTAGAACGCTGTATTTGCATAAACTGAGTTTAGTTTCATTGGTGAAATCGGCCCTATACAAAGTAACCGCGCATATTTTTTTCTTGCCATTTCATTGATATCTTAAGGTTTTCAAAAAACTTCACTAGTTACAAATTTTAATGTAGCATAGAAATTCAATTCAGTGATAATCGTTAAAAAATTGCAGCATAATTAAAGTAGCCTATAGGTTATAAAAAAAAAAAAAAAAAGGTACTATAATAGAGAAACATCGATTTCTATCCCAAAGAGTAAAAGCAACATCAGACGTTTTCCTGCTAATAAAATTACAGTAAAAATGCAAATATGAACTCTCAGCGTACATTTACCCTACCTAATGTACTTCGATATGACTGGACCGACCCTTACGCACACATACTTAGCTGCTATTGTTATTGATATATGGTCCACATTAGCATGTTGGGATGTTGCCAATACATTGTACAGTTGCTGAACCCATTTACTTAACTTCTGTCTATGTTTTGGATTGGTATAAGTACGTGAAATTATACTTAAATGTCGTCTAATGATAATGGTATAATCCGGATTATTAAAGCTAAGCAATTATATCTTAATTAGTGCGTGAATTGAGAATTTGGGTATCATCATCATATCAGCCGAAAGACGTCCACTGCTGGACATAGGCCTCCCTCAAGCATCGTCACATTGACTGGTCCCGAAATAATTAAATTTGGGTATAAAGGGTAAAAATAGCCCATAGCACGATTAAGGCGACAACACGGTTGGCGCAGTGGTTGAGCGATCGGCTGCTGAGCTGCGTGTTGCGGTTTCGATTCCCGCACGGAACAAGTATTTGTATGGCCTACAGATAATTGTTCCGGATCTAGGTATCTAGTGTATGTGAGTTTATATGTTTGTAAACGCACCCACGATACAGGAAGAAATTCCTAGTGAGGGGCAAAAATTAAAACTCTTCTATCATACATACATAACCACGCCTTTTTCCCATGGGGGTAGGCAGAAACTACAGAATGCATTTTGAAATCTTAAAAAAAATAAGACGTCTCTTATCAGTGCACGCATTTTTAAATCCGACCAGGGGGATGACCATAAGCTCTTAAAGTAAGGTTATTTTGAGTGTGTGTAAGGGACAGATGTATATGACTTGTATACATCTGTTACTTACGCAATCTCAAAATAACCTTACTCTAAGAGCTAATAGCCTACCCCCAGAACTTCCAAAAAACCTCTTGAAGCTTACTAACATGAAACAAACAGTTGTACGTTTTTAAAATCATCAGATAAGTGGCAAGTAAATTCATAATAAAGCATCTTCTTTTTGTAGATTCAGCTACTGCAAGGCAATAAACAAGTAAAATTTAAAAAGCCCCGGACACATTTTTTATTTTATGCTTTTTAAACTACATAATTTATCTAGTAGTAGACACGCTTTCATCGACAATCTATCGAATACGTAATCATCATCATATCAGCCGAAAGACGTCCACTGCTGGACATAGGCCTCCCCCAAGTGTTGCCACATTGACCGGTCCCGTGCATCCCGCATCCAGCGGATCCCCCTAACCTTCACCAGGTTCACCTGGTCGGAGGCCTTCCAACGCAACGTCTTCCGGTTCGCGGTCGCCATTCCAGAACTTTTCTGCCCCATCGGCCATCCGTTCTGCGAACAATGTGCCCTGCCCACTACCACTCAAGTTTGGCAATTCTTCGGACTATGTTGGTAACCCTGGTTCTCTTGCGGATCTCTACATTTCTGATTCGATCACGCAAGGATACTCCGAGCATAGCCCTCTCCATTGCCTTTTGGGTGACTGTAAGCTTTCTGATGAGGCCCATTGTGAGCGACCACGTCTCAGAGCCATAGGTCACCACTGGCAACACACACTGGTCATAGACATTCGTCTTGAGACACTGTAGTAAGTTGGACGAGAAGATACCGCGCAACTTCCCGAACGCTGCCCAGCCGAGACACGATATCTTATACGTAATTATGACACGATATCTTGCGAAAATACCCCGATTTAAACAGTAAATCACCCATAACTTTTGAACGGCTGAATTGATTTTCATCAAACATAGCTAAGAAAACTCGATAAAGTCACCTTTCTTTCAAACACCAAAAAGAAAACTAAATAAAAATCGGTTCATCCGTTTAGCAGCTATGATACAACAGACAGAAAAACTCCATTAAGGAGTTAAGCTCGCCTTTGTACATGAATATTGATTTCACTCTGTATAAATGTATTGTTTTGGTGAACAATAAATAATTAAAACAGATACATTAACATGCAGATACACACGTCAAACTTATAACGCCTCTTTTTCTTCGAGGGTTAAAATACAGATTTTTCTGTGACCTTTCAATAAATCCTATTTGCTCAAAATCAAGTCAAGCTGTCTTAATAAACGAATACCTCGCGCTCCTATAAATGGATTCCGTCAATTACTTCGACCACTAAAATCCGAATCAATCAAGTAACACTGACGTTTATTAATGAATCTCTTTGATAGAATGACGAACTAAGAGCTTGTCCAGGAAGGCAGAATTTGCCGCTATTGTCTCACGCATATTACGCACGACCTTTGTGCGTCCAGAACGAGCGTACCATACCAACCCCAACGCACGAGCGTTAGGCTTAGCATGCACTGCGGTTTTTATTCGCTCGATTTTTTTTTCCGCCCATTCTGCGACCTATGGAATTGTATGAAGCTGCACGCATTGCGGAAAAAAAATTGCGCGGAAACAATACTACAATTATTCGCGCGAATAAAAATCGCAATGCGTTTTAATCCTTAGGGGACGAACGATTTTTGGTGAACGAAGCGGTCCGTTTCACTTGAGACATGAATTCGCTCTGAAATTCGCACGTAAGCTGCACGCAATAAGGCGCCTCTAATATCTCGATTCTCGGTTCCCGCGCGATATGCGCGCATCAAGCGTGAGGCGAGAGGAGAGTATCTGGCGAAGCGCACGCGCGTATTTTGAATTCGAGCGATGCTTGTGGACGCGATGCATTGGCGTTTGGCGCCCAGTACGTCGCGGCGAATTCGCCCCTTCTGGACAAGGTCTCACTTGGCAAGACTTCTTTACTGAAGACATATTTTACGTTGTTTATCTTTATATTTTAGTAAAGGTCTCGCCTGTATACTCTCTAGGGAATACCCGATAGGGTAGGCGTCGGATTTATGATCCTACACATACGTTTCGCCGATGAAGATAAGACTCATATATGTTTGTGGTTTGGAAGTTATTTCAGTATTCGGGCATACTGTTTCTTTGAGCGTATTTTTTTTAATAATTCTTCTTACAAGACGTTTCCTTGTGAATCATCTATGATGACGATGAGTAATGATTACGTATATAAGTGTCCGACCGAAATCGAATTTCGGCAAGTCACAGTTTCGGCCGAAACCGAAACTTCCTTACAAGGATCATGTTTTGAGGGTTTTTTTTTTTATATAATCAGTCAGTTTTAATTTATTTATCTTTAAATCACATAGCTATGCAGTCTGCCACATTTTCACTTATTGGTATGATAATCAACATAATAACCCCTCATTTAAGAAAAAAATATTCGCAAAGAAATACTCGCTTGGATGGAATTTAACGCGCCGAACATGACCGATCACAGCGCGAGAACTCCTGAATGCTGTTTCGGTTTCGGTCGTAGTTCGGCAGGCTTGCCGCCGAAACCGAAACTTGTTTTTTTGCTGAATCGAAACTTTCGGTCGGCCTCTAACGTAGATTATGAAGTTTAGCGGCGGTCAGTTGTCTATTGTATTCTGTAACAATATCACCGTGATATAAATAACATAATTGGTATGACAGCTTACTTCATGGTCACTGCACCTGAGTTTTTACGGTGTATTTTTACCCGACTGCCGAAGGAGGGTAATGTGTTTATCAGTCTATGTATGTATATGTATGTGTATGTATGTACGTTTGTTCCTATATGGCGTTCTAGAGACCATACGCGTTGGCCGATTTTGATGATCCAAAGTCAATAGTGTTACTGGCTGCATTAAAATTGGAAAAGAAAAATATGGTGGATTATGGGGGCGCCATTTTGTAGGAGATTCTTTTTTTTCTGCCAAACCCATCGTGTGGGGTATCAAAATAAAGGATTTTAAAAGGTGATTTCAAAAATATAATATATTAATTCCTTAATTATTTTTTATTTGTTTAAATGTAACAAATAAAAAAAAAAAAAAAAGGTTTATTAAAAAATCAAAAGACCCGACTGCTTAAAAAGCGAACTAAAAAGACGTAAACATGAAGAAAATCATGCTATGCAGTCGGAGGTTACATCTGGTTTTGGTCAGCCAGCTCTCGCACAGCATGATTTTCTTCCTGTTTACGTCTTTTTCGTTCGCTTTTTAAGCAGTCGGGTTTCTTGATTTATTTAATTAACTTTTTTTATTATTACAGAAAAGTCACCATTGAGCTATTTTGCGAGCATACGGAGTCAACTATGCTCTGCATTCAATCAAGGCCGATCATCGATCTTTTAAACATTTGGCGCGGCCTTGAAATCCGTTCTTCAATAGCTTTTGCACATGAGTAGGCGTTTCGATTGGGTAATCGAAAATCAAAATTTAGAATCTCGATCGTTGTAAACAAACACGTAAAAGCAGCCTTATTAAGACGGTACCCTGACCAAAAAATCGGCATGAGATATGAACATTCCTATTGGTCTAGCGGCACTGGCGGCACATGAATTACAGTAGTGAATACGCACAGATTTTAAAATAAAATCTTTATAAAATCGAATTTTGGTCTTTTGATAAAAAAATTACTACAAAAATATTCGTTGTTAAATTGTCTATCGATTAGTGTTAGTACTAATTAATATCTATATATATAAAAATCAATTGCTGTTCGTTAGTCTCGCTAAAACTCGAGAACGGCTGGACCGATTTGAATAATTCTTTTTTTGTTATGTTCGACAGAATACAGGGAAGGTTTAAAAGCAAAAAAAAAAAAAAAAAAAAAAATGTTTGGTTGGATAGGGTAGGTAGGTAGAGTAGTGTAGTGTAGGTAGGTAGGGTAGGGTAGGGTAGCGTAGGGTAGGGTAGGGTAGGGTAGTGTAGGGTAGGGTAGTGTAGTGTTGGGTAAAGTAGTGTAGGATAGGGTAGTGTAGCGTAGGGTAGGGTAGTGTAGGGTAGGGTAGTGTAGGGTCGGATAGGGTAGGGTAGGGTAGGTAGGTAGAGTAGTGTAGGTAGGTAGGGTAGGGTAGGGTACGGTAGGGTATGGTAGGTAGGTAGGGTAGGTAGGTAGAGTAGTGTAGTGTAGGTAGGTAGGTAGGGTAGGGTAGGGTAGGGTATGGTAGGGTAGGGTAGGGTACGGTAGGGTATGGTAGGTAGGTAGGGTAGGTAGGTAGAGTAGTGTAGTGTAGGTAGGTAGGTAGGGTAGGGTAGTGTAGGATAGGGTAGTGTAGCGTAGGGTAGGGTAGTGTAGGGTAGGGTAGGGTAGGTAGGGTAGATAAATGTTTGGTGTTTTTATGGCAAAACAAAGTTTGCCGGGTCAACTAGTTATAAATAATTATTTCTCATTTTTATGTTGTTTTTTGGAAGGAGATTAGTGAAATATATACAACATTAAAAAAAAAGGAAATCTACCATTTTAGAATCAATATTATGTAGAAATTTAATGTATTTTTATTAATTGATATTTCTTTTTAAATAACGAGTGAGAGAGAGAGATAGCTCCTAAAAACAACACGAAAAACGGCTTGCGCGGCGTTTTGCTCGGGGTACCGCCTTAAGTCGCTATTAGAAGTAAGCTTTCTTTATTGTAAGTAAAGTTATTTGTAGATTTTTAATTACTTCCCACAAGCGTGACCCAGTTCATAATACCGGTGTTTTTATTTCTGAATGTAAAAGATAGCTTTATGGCACGATACAATTACTCAAACAGGTTTTACTCGACCTCTTTGACCCACTCGGAAAAAGAAATAACCTTTTCTTTGTTTAGCAAACGGTTGACCGCTTAGTAGGAGAGGTCAAGCACTCGGTCGATTCATGTCGGGCTTCAAAAGCGTTGCGAATACGAGCGACTCGTCGAATCTGAAGTAATAAGTACTTTCGGAATTGACAGGCGCTAAGTGGGTCCCGATTCGCCGAATAGGACCACTTCGCACTTCGGCTTTTTGGAAAGTCGTTCCCCGCACTTAACTTTCTGAAATATAATCCAGATATCTGTCCATCCAAATCTTTAAAAAAGCTTTTGACGTTCGAGCTCCTTTAACCACTTTTTCGTTTGAAAAAAAAAAAACGTTTCTTCCTTATAATATTTTTGCAGTCGAATGTAATTTCGTCCATAAATCACAGTTGCCAAGTACCAATTTATCTGTGGTGAAATGTAAAAACGCACAACTTAGATATGTAGCGTTATCTAATAGCTTTAAACGAGCAATTCTTGTATATATACGTGGGACACTCAGAAAGTTTTGCGAAACTAAAAAAAATTGTTCTATACGTACATATATTTTTATTAAATCTTTTCAAAGTACTTTCCACCAGCCTCTATACAAAGATTCATGCGCCTAAACCAGTTTTCAAAACACTTTTTCCAGTCCGCCGCAGACACCTCGTTTACAGCCTGCTCGAACGCAGCCAGCGCATCTTCCGGCGACGAAAATTGTATCCCTTTGAGCTGATTTTTTATTTTTGGGAATAAAAAGAAGTCACACGGTGCTAGATCAGGGCTGTAAGGAGGGTGACCCAGGAGTTTGACTGGCGTGCTGTCCAGGAAGTCCCTCGTTTTGAGTGCGGTGTGCGCAGGTGCATTGTCGTGGTGGAGCAGTAGCCCGCGGAGCCCTGTGTTTGGTCGCTTGTTGCTTATAACAGAGAAAACTTCTGGCAAACATTTGGTAGTATACCATTCGGCATTAATGCTTCTTTGATCCCGTAAGGGAATTGATACCAAGTGGCCAGTCAAATTAAAAAAGCTAGCGATCAAAATCTTACCCCCGCTTCTAGATCGCTTCACTTTGGTAGGCGTTGGCTCATTTTGAAACACCCAAACAGTCGACTGGCGCTTGGTTTCTGGGTCGTATTGATAAATCCAGGACTCATCACCTGTAACGATGTCGTAAACACGCCGAGACGAGCCTGCTTCAAATTTGTTAAGCATATCACGGCACCATTCCACCCGGGCCTACTTCTGAGCATCGGTGAGGTTGTGCGGCACCCAGCGTGATACTATCCTCCTCACGCGAAGATGGCTGTGTAGAATCTCGTGAACGCTTCCCGATCCAATCTTCAATATGTGTTGAATCTCCTGATATGTAATTCGCCTATTGTCTTGGATTAAATTTTTCACTGCTAGCACGTTTTCTTCGGTAACAGCCGTCAAAGGGCGACCGCTTCTTTCGTCATCCCCCAAAGTTGGTCGACCGCGCTTGAATTCGTTATACCAACGATACACGGTTGCCTTGGAAGGGCCTTCATCCATGAATGCCATTTGAAGTCTATCGTACGATTCATCCGGTTTCAGGCGACACTTGAAATCGTATAAAATCATAGCTCTAAAATGTTCCCGGCGCAGATCCATATTTCAGTGAGACACAATACTTTGAATTAACTCGCAAAAAATGTGGAGGGAAATTTTGAAATTGGAACTTACTTATTTTTACTTATAAATAATCATATTTTCGAAAAACATTATAACTGGCCAGTCTCCCATATATAAAAACTTTTTTTCGCAATACTTTCTGAGGGGCCTGGTATGTAATCTGAATCTCGGAAACACAGCTCAAACGATTTTCATGAAAAGGGGGTTTCGGGGGGATAAATCTATCTAGCTAGGTTTAATCTTTAGGAAACGTCGTTTTCTCTATTTTCACCCGAGCAGAGCTCGGTCGCCCAGGTACTTCAACCTAATCCTCATAAATCTATGTAGCGTGCCACAGAGCACGAAACGACACGCTAGCACCGACTAGAAACGCCATTGCTCATAATGCTGCCAGTGCAATGGCGCGGCCATCACAGCCTAATGGAATTGTCTAAAAAGCTACTTGCACGTTCTTGTCTATAGAGATTTAAGCTGGGAACAAATTATCGGACGCGACTTACAGCCGCGGCTGATATGTGTGCACAGTCGTATGGGACGCGGCTGCCAGATCTCTATCAGACGTCCGAACGCCCAAGGTCACGTCCGCGACTTACGTCTGATAGTTTGCACAATGTAATGTACATTCATTACCTAGATACTCTATAAGTCGCGGCTGTCAGTCGCGTCCGTACGCCGCGTCCGATAATTTGTTTCCAGCTTTAACGCTTTGGAATGTGCATTAGCTTCATTTTTTTGACCAACAGACTCGTTGAAAATTCAGTGCATTATAGGTTGCCATAGTGACTAGGGCCTAGTCGATCATTCTTCCATACAAACGTAGTCTGGCGATTACGCCACTGTTTGACGGTGTATGTTAAAATATATCAATTTGTCTCATCATTATCTAGCCCTGTATGACCCGAAAATGTAAAAAAAAGAAATAATTACCGTCGAAATTTCCGTATTTCAAGTTTTAACACAAATTTTAACGCATCTTTGGACGCAAATAAATAAGTACCATAAGAAGAAGAAAAGTTGCAAAACGGTCACCATACAGGGATAGATTAGTAGTTCAATAATGCTAATAATGTTATTGTAAACAGATAAATTTTGTCGTTTTTTTTCATGATATGTATACTCCCAATGGTCGGTTTATAATATTTCGCGCGCTCCTTTTTGTCCTAAATCATCATCCATTTCGCTAAAAATTTGTAAAAGTGTGTATTCGTACGCGAACTAGTTTCTTACTGCTTATCACAGCATCTATCTCTTTCGCACGTGTTGTCGGATGAGATAGCATGCATTTTAACCGCGCACAAATAGTTCGCGCCGTCGACTAGTGCAACATTAAGTTTGTCTCGGGCCCTCCATTTCTATGATGTAAACAGTGACACATACTTGGTTTCATCAGATTTGACAATGCAGTCTCTAGCACTGGCCGCCGAGAGGCCTTTGTGTTCTGTGGTTGATACCCCTCCAAAGACCTTATACGTTTTTCTTACTACTAGACTGTGCACCAAAAATTTTTGTTTAGCTTAAATGAAATCTATAATCATACGCCTAGGTTAGCTATTTCCTTATAAGCGGTAGCTAACCAAAAGCGGTCCTGGCGAGAGGGTTCCCGCTGGTAGTATGTCCTTGTCTGACATCTTGCTAGCTCAACTAATCATTGGCTTTGGTAGAAATGGTAGAAAATTTTATATTTTTCATTTTTATGTGATACCAAAACGAACGAATAAAAAAATATTTTTAAATACGTTTCAAAGTCTATGAAACTTTGAAACGTATTTAAATATTTTTACAGTTCCTATAATTAATCAATTCATTGTATTTAAAAAAATAAAAATAATACTGAGTAAGAGTAGTACTTTTAAATGTTTGGGCCTAGTAATACTAAATGTAAGACCACCAGGTTGTAGTTTTTGGCGGGATTTTTTCGAGTGAAGTTCAGCGGCTGTTAATATTTTTTGCAAATTGATTCCTAGTGGATATAGTGATATAAAATTGGTGTAGTTTTGTGTCTCAACTGTCTACGCAACTGGACAATATGTGAAATCATTGACAGAAGCGATCTCAGGATAATGGAGCGGAGAATTTTATTGTAGTATTGACTACCTCCGCAAAGCTTACTGGGAAGGCTGACTCGATTCAATTTGCTGCCAAATACTCCAAAAACCATTAGAATCTGTTACACCCGTATTCTAATGCATACTAAAGAATGTTAAAATTGCACTGAAGATTAGGCGGTATGGTCCAAGACCTTAGCCTGCCCGAAAAGGGCGAACAAAAAAACAAAAAAAAAATTACCACCAGGTTTACGGCCTTTTTGGCGGGTTTTGTTCGAGTAAAATTCAGCGGCTGTTAATATTAATCGCAAATTGATTCCTAGTGGAATAAAATTGGTGTAGTTTTGTTTCTCAACTGTCTACTCAACTGGACAATATGTGAAATCATTGAGATCGTTTGGGGTATTTCAAAGCATCGTCTGAAGACTGCAGTATCATCTAACGCCTCTCCTTCATGAGCTTGAGAGTAAGATCAGAGAGTTTTTTTTTTCCTATCTATACGATGGGTCTTGAAGAATAAGACTTATGCAGACTTGGGATTTGAGGATTATCGAGTCCTCCCCGAATACACCATCGTAAACTGCTCAATTCCTCTTCGAGTTCGGTCATCTTATCGTCGGTCCGGAATCCGGAGTGTGCGCGTCTTGTACGTTGCCAGGTCCTGTCGTCGGTATTTGTTGGGGTAGCCGGATCTCGTCCGGGATTCCTTGCATCCCTTGCCATACCGTAATCTAGACCGCTACCGTAGTCGAGGTTAGGCAGGCTGTCGGGCACTAGGGGCTATGTTTTATTTGTGCTATTCATGGGGAGTGCTTTGCAGGCGGGTTGGCGATCCCAGTATGGTTGTTACAAATGCACAGAGAGCGCTGCTGATCATTCTCTGGTTTGTCCCTTAGTCGCCTCTTACGACACCAATGGAAAAACATGGGATGTCGAAATTCTGTACGCTCGACACCGACTCGGTAAGTGACGTAGATTCCAAAAAACATACACAATTTTTTTTTTCAATGAATTTGGTAGGTTTAGGTAGCGTAGTTAGGTAGCATAAATACATATATTGGGATACTTACACTATAGTTTTTACAATCAATTTGTTCCGTGTTATGTTTGGTCATGGTCACCTCATTAGAAAGAGACACACTACCAACGGGAGCCCTCTCGCTCGGACCGGTTTTTGCGCCATAGTGCACAGTCTAGTAGTAAGAAGTATAAGGTCTTTGTACCCCTCATACACAAACCTGTCATAGAACGCGTGTGACTTACAAAGCAGTCTTTACTGCTTCCATTGGTAACCTAAGTCGAATTGATTCTCCAGCTGTATCTACAAATTGATACGGTTATCGGTTCTGCGGCGTACCTCCATGAATATATTAATGTTAAGTATATGTTTAACTTGGAAACGTATTGTAGAGGCGCAAGGTAAAACTTGGTATGAATTGCTTGCGCCGTGCGCGTTTTAATCCGACTTACCAGAAAGGAGGAGTTTCTATGTCCGACTTGATGATTTTTTTATGTGTGTATGCTCACCGATATCTCCGTCAATTGTGGACCGATATTGTTTTTTTTTTAAGAATATATTCCGAAATTTGTCCCATTTTAACTTGGTGAAGATCTGATGAAGAATTTCGGAGATATACAACAGAACTCTTCAATATATAGCTGCAAATCTCTCGGAATTGCTGCATTCGCAAGTCTGTTTATTGTTAATACCATTTCATAACATAACATCACGCCAGTACGCTCTAAAGGTGTACGCAGATGTGTAAAGTTCACCTTGGTACACTCTCATTTCACCGGTAATGTTCAGTTTCATGATATTCGGGTAATCTATTCTGGCATTATAGGTACCTTACTTAACTACTTACCTAAAACCGAAAAACAAAAAAACTTTTGTCCAAAAAAATACTATCCACTTAGTCCGTAGGTAGGCCTTTGATTACGTTGATCATAGTATATTATTAGATAAGTTGTATGCCTATGGAGTTAGGGGAAACGTTTACAATCTCATAAAAAGTTATCTTAGTAACCGAAGACAATCAACACACATCACAAGATTAGATAAAACAACAAAAAAATGTACTACTTACGAATCAAATTACAAAAATAATAATTTTGGGGTGCCACAGGGTAGTGTATTGGGGCCATTATTATTTATTATATATATAAATGACCTTCCCGGAGTAACGTTCAATGATACTGTTCTTTTTGCTGATGACAGTACAGTTATATTTACTGGAAGAGACAAGAGACAAATGCAAATAGAGATAAATAATACCTTAGAAAAAAATATAAATTGGCTTACCTTAAATAATTTAAAAATAAATTTAAGCAAAACAAAATTAATGACGTTTCGAAATAGAGTTGATACATTGAAAGAAATGGATATACAGTACATAGACACAAAAATTGAACAAGTAAATGTAGCAAGGTTTTTGGGAGTAAACATTGATTCTCAGTTAAATTGGAAACCAAATGTTGAAATGTTGTGTAAAAAACTGAATCAATATTCTTATGCTATCTACATGTTATCGAAAACGGTTAATACGACCGCAGTTCTAACAGCATATCATGGCTATGTTACCCCTTTATTAATGTATGGTGTCATGTTCTGGGGCAACTCTCCAGATAAAGAAATGGTGTTCAGAGCGCAAAAAAGATGCGTTAGAGCGATTTTTAGGATGAAACAGACTGAAAGCTGTAGACCAATATTCCCAAAAATTAAAGTGTTAACTCTACCTTGTTTATATATATTGGACATGATTATGTTTGTCAGGAATAACAGCAGTTCTTTTATAAAATTAAAAAGTCAGAGGCACCGATTTAAAATAAGCTTTATTCCTAATAGAACTGCACTTTTGAACAATAGTGTATTTTGTATGATTCCTAGAGTGTATAATCATTTGCCCAATTACTTACTCGAAATTTCTAACAATAATATTTTTTTAAATAAACTAAAGAAAATACTGTTAGATAAATCATATTACTCGGTAAAAGAGTTTCTTGATGATAAACTATAAAGCAAAAACATAATAATAATAATTGTAAATGTATATCGTATTATGTATATTTGTATGACTATTTTTGGACTGTTTGACATGTATTGTTATTTCTATTTCTATTAATTGTAATAATAATTATAAAGTATTGTATGCTTGACATTTTGCGCTGTAATACATTTGCTTGATACTATGTATAATTAATTAATTTGTAATCTATTAATATGCTTTTTAAATTTGCATGGCGTGAGCCTGATTATGGCGAAATTTTTTTTTTTAAATTTTAACACCTGTATACCTACCCATATTCTGCAAATAAGAGATTTGAATTTGAATTTGTAGTATTATTTTTGCAAAAAAGTTTGTTTATTCTAAAACTTCTGTTTTGAAGAAATTGAACACGAATTAACCGCTTAGCATGGCCACAATCACAAGTAATATAGATACGACAGTCGATTCAATCTAGTCTAGATTGCTTGCGAATTCCAATAATGCCTATTTGACCTAAGGCTTGACTTTGAATGTTCTACGAGTACTATTCCTAGATAGATCTGCTAGTTTCGATTCCACTTACCATTTTCAACCTTAATACCTTGTAGATAGGATTGAACCAAGAGAGAAAAAAGATCACAAACGAAAATTTCACTCTTACAGTCATAGAATTTACTAGCTTTGTCGCGGTTTGGTTTTAGTGGCCTGTACGAAACGTGTCTCTTGGGAACCGTGAATCTTTCGGGATAAAAAGTGACCTACGGCACCCAACAATAGTGTAGTTTTCTCCTTTATCCCAATTTAGATATTTGGGATGGCCATAAACTGTAATCATGTAGCTTTATGTCCACTGCTGGACATAGGCCTGCCCCAAGCGTCGCCACACTGATCAGTCCTGTGCGTTTCGCATCCATCGGACGCCCGCAGCCTTTACCAGGTCGTCGCTCCACCTAGAGCCTAAGCCTAAGCCTTCCAACGCTGCGTCTTCCGGTACGCGGTCGCCATTCTAGAGATCTTCTCTTGCTTTGTCCTTCTCATACTTCTGATGTTATTTAGTCTTCCTTTTATATTAAGTCCATTCTTCTTGGAATGCGGTACCTCTCGATATCAGGACGGCCACCAGTCAATATGCATTTAAGCAGAAGTTACGGTTATTATTTTCTACACCAATAACAGAGTCGTCTCAAACAAACATATATATATATATATAAGTTATCAATATATATATAAAAATCAATGACACTTTTCGTTGTTATTTTATAACTCAAGAACGGGCTACTAACTACTAACTCAGGAACCTATCCAAACCAAATTTTTAGGCTTTATTCGGACTATTTAGTAGATGGTTTATGTGAAGAAATTAAAAAAAATTAAACTTAGGGTAGGGTAGGGTAGGGTCGGGTAGGGTAGGTAGGGTAGATAAATGTTTGGTGTTTTTATGGCAAAACAAAGTTTGCCGGGTCAGCTAGTTTATTATAGGAAATATATATGCATGTTTATTTTAACTATTTTTTATGCACCTGCCATGTTATCTCTCCACCAACCTTGGTTGACTGGTAGAGAATGCCTCAGGCATTAACTCCGCCTATGTATCTGTATGTTGCATGAACATATAACATAAACATATATATAAATGAATATATATACATATTAATAACTAAATAAACTTTTCGGTTCCAACAGCCATCCGTTCGGCGAGCAATGTGCCCTGCCCACTGCCACTTAAGTTTTGCAATTCATCGAGCTATGTCGGTAACCTTGGTTCTCTTGCGGTTGTCTTCATTTCTAATTCGATCACGCAAGGAAACGCCGAGCATAGCCCTCTCCATTGCCCTTTGGGTGACTTTAAGCCTTCTGATGAGGCCCATTGTGAGCGACCACGTCCCTGTCCCGTAAGTAATCGGATCTGTACTTCAAGACTAACAATTATAGGTACAGGACTAAAGATCAGGTTTTACTTCCCAAACCCATAGGTGACCATCCACCACACTACCAGGCCCCTCAGAAAGTATTGCGAAAAAAAGTTTTTATATATGGGAGACTGGCCAGTTATAATGTTTTTCGAAAATATGATTATTTATAAGTAAAAATAAGTAAGTTCCAATTTCAAAATTTCCCTCCACATTTTTTGCGAGTTAATTCAAAGTATTGTGTCTCACTGAAATATGGATCTGCGCCGGGAACATTTTAGAGCTATGATTTTATACGATTTCAAGTGTCGCCTGAAACCGGATGAATCGTACGATAGACTTCAAATGGCATTCATGGATGAAGGCCCTTCCAAGGCAACCGTGTATCGTTGGTATAACGAATTCAAGCGCGGTCGACCAACTTTGGGGGATGACGAAAGAAGCGGTCGCCCTTTGACGGCTGTTACCGAAGAAAACGTGCTAGCAGTGAAAAATTTAATCCAAGACAATAGGCGAATTACATATCAGGAGATTCAACACATATTGAAGATTGGATCGGGAAGCGTTCACGAGATTCTACACAGCCATCTTCGCGTGAGGAGGATAGTATCACGCTGGGTGCCGCACAACCTCACCGATGCTCAGAAGCAGGCCCGGGTGGAATGGTGCCGTGATATGCTTAACAAATTTGAAGCAGGCTCGTCTCGGCGTGTTTACGACATCGTTACAGGTGATGAGTCCTGGATTTATCAATACGACCCAGAAACCAAGCGCCAGTCGACTGTTTGGGTGTTTCAAAATGAGCCAACGCCTACCAAAGTGAAGCGATCTAGAAGCGGGGGTAAGATTTTGATCGCTAGCTTTTTTAATTTGACTGGCCACTTGGTATCAATTCCCTTACGGGATCAAAGAAGCATTAATGCCGAATGGTATACTACCAAATGTTTGCCAGAAGTTTTCTCTGTTATAAGCAACAAGCGACCAAACACAGGGCTCCGCGGGCTACTGCTCCACCACGACAATGCACCTGCGCACACCGCACTCAAAACGAGGGACTTCCCGGACAGCACGCCAGTCAAACTCCTGGGTCACCCTCCTTACAGCCCTGATCTAGCACCGTGTGACTTCTTTTTATTCCCAAAAATAAAAAATCAGCTCAAAGGGATACAATTTTCGTCGCCGGAAGATGCGCTGGCTGCGTTCGAGCAGGCTGTAAACGAGGTGTCTGCGGCGGACTGGAAAAAGTGTTTTGAAAACTGGTTTAGGCGCATGAATCTTTGTATAGAGGCTGGTGGAAAGTACTTTGAAAAGATTTAATAAAAATATATGTACGTATAGAACAATTTTTTTTAGTTTCGCAAAACTTTCTGAGTGTCCCACGTATCGAATATCGTATCGGAGCCCTCGGTGGGTACACTGAAAAAAATGTTAGGTTGGATTTAACAGATTTTGCGTAAATGTAACCAAAGTTTGCGGTTGATTTCGGTCCTATCACGAATTTTGGTTGATTTTACCAAACACATTAAGTTGACGTTGTACCAAATTTATTTGGTAGATTACACATATATTTTGTACATTTATTACCAAAGTAATTTAGTAACATTTCTCACCAAAGTAATTTAGTATAATTTTTACCAAAATACTTTAGTAACATTTTCACCAAAGTACTTTAGTAACATTTTTTACCAAAGTACTTTAGTAACATTATTTACCAGAGTACTTTAGTAACGTTTCTCACTAAAGAACTTTAGTAGATTTTCAACCAAAGTACTTTAGTAACATTATTTACCAGAGTACTTTAGTAACGTTTCTCACTAAAGAACTTTAGTAGATTTTCAACCAAAGTACTTTAGTAACATTATTTACCAGAGTACTTTAGTAACGTTTCTCACTAAAGAACTTTAGTAGATTTTCAACCAAAGTACTTTTGTAACGTTTTTATCAAAGTACTATAGTAAAAAAGTACAATGTAGTTTGCTGCAATCTACCAAAGAGATATTGTATATTTTACCCAACATACTTGTTTTTTTTACCAAATACATTTTGTATGTTGTACTGTTACTTTTTTTGGTATAAATTACCGAAGGTAGTTTAATAGACAATGCAAAGGTATTTAGTAAAATCTACAACAAAAATTTGGTAAATAGCACTTATTATATGGTAAAATGTATTAAATCAGTTTGATAGAGAAAACTAAAGTTAACTCGTAAGTATAATCTACTTTATTTGGTAAACTCTAACAAACAAAATTTAGCAGCATTTAGTAATCACATTTGGTGTATTTTATCAGCGTTAGTTTGGTAATAAGTACCAGATTTAATTTTAGTTACTACCAAAGGTTGTTTGGTAATTTCTACCAGATGTGTAATGCAGTTCTCATCAAAGTTAGTTTAGTATAATCTATCAGGTGTGTATCGTGCTTTTTATCAGAGATAATATTGTATTATCTACCAGAAGTGTTTCGTAGATTTTATCAAATACAATTAAGTATTATCTATCATGTTCGTTTCGTATTTTTTCCTAACATTTGTTTGGTAATATCTAACAGATTTATGCTGTAGTTATTACCAAACTTTAACTGGTAATATCTACCAATATTTTATCAGTGCTTGACTGATTGTACGTACCGGTCTTAGGTTAGTAAAACATACCAAATGAATAGTGTAAATTTGACTAGTGTTAGTTTTTGGTTAATGTATCAAACTAACACTAGTAAAATGTACACGACTTTTTGGTTTATATTACTAAACATTGATTTCCAGAATATTAATAGGGTGTGGTATCATTGAAAATTAGAAACTTAGTAGCTATTCTGCAATATTGCTGACATGGTATGAGAGTGAAATCATATTGCAGTTAAGATTTCAAACAACGTACTACTTTCGTGGCCAGCATTGGCCACGAAAGTACGTGTGTACCATGTCAGCAATATTGCAGATTAGCTAGTAAGTTTCTAATTTTCAATGATACCACACCCTAAAAATATAGTAGAAGAAAAAACCTTACAAGAAATGCAGGGTCTGAAAAAAAAGGTTTTAAGACCGTTTGAAAACACTTCAAAAATATACAGGATTATTGGTAATTCAACATATTCCTTTTCAGCAAGTAAATCAGCAGTTTCTAGAATAGGTCAAATTACCAACCTTATTTAATATGGGCTTAATAAAAACGGTGGTGTAAAGAAAAATAAACAAAATTTTGGTACATATCATAAAATTTATTTTAACAATCATAAATACAATTAAATATCACTAGATCACTAATCTCAAAATTATATACGTAGTATAGGATACAAAACCTTTCTTATTATAATCATTTACCAATAATTTCCGCCTATTAGATACTAGGGTACACCTATAATATGTATTAAGTTACTGTATACAATTTGTCGTTCTGTAGTTGAAAACAAAATAATTATCGGGATGATTTCGATTGTTTGTTTACCTATTTCGCCGCGAACGACCGTGTCGTTGCAACACGGCCGAAACGTCGGGCAAAATAGGTAAACAAACAATCGAAATCATCGCGTTAAATTTCCCGTGATAATTATATCGTTCTGTAGTTGTCCCAAAAAACTTAAACGGCCGCTTTTTGTTGTGCATGTTTTTTTGGGACAACTACAGAAAGACAAATTGTTTTGAAAATTTAGGAGATATAAGAACATTTCCGAAGTGGCGCTAGTTTCACGGCTATACTTGCCTTAATAGTCTAGTCAACAAGTGCTTTTTTCGTACAACAAGTAATAAGTTATGGTCTTTTAAATGTTCACAAAAATCTTTGTAATCTTCAACTGTAGCGAGACATTTGAAACAAACAAACATTTTGATTAAATTTAGCAAATAAATCACTTATTCCAAGTCGGAGATAAAAAATGAGACTCCCGAAAGCTTTTTGTCTGATATTGTGTCAATGTTATAAAAATATTTTTGCAGAAATAGCCAAATGTGAACAGCTTCTGTGGGATATTCTGCATCCAGTTAGTGAAAAGTTTTGAAGCATACATCCAGCGCTTTCAAGAACGAGTCTATTTTATAAAGGATGTTATCATACGCAACATAAAAGTCCTTTAGGGCATCGATGGTTTATCCGACAGCAATAATGATGGGTTGGCACCGTAGACCCTTAGCAGTTTGGGCTTTTCGCCGATAGTCCAGCTGGGTGGGGACTTCACTTTGGTTCTGGAAATTAGAATGAATTGTTGACACTGACCATTTTTTATTGCTTAGGTATTGCATTTATATTTATTTAAAGGGGTTCGGAACGTAATTCACCCTTATGATTAGTCTGTGCGAAGAGACAGTTTTAATGAAAGACGACTCATGAAATTCGTTGTTCCGCTTTTTTTCAATATCATAAATAGATTTAATTATATTCATGTTTTAGTGTTTTATTTTTATTGATATTTAATAAACTAGATAATGTACAAACTTAGATTATGGTCTGACTGATGGTATATCAAAAATGTGTCAAAATCGGTGGAAAGTTGTCATCTCACAACAGTCTTATGAAATTATACATACCTTTGCATGAAGTAGCTTCTTGAATGCTTGGCTTTATGGTTTTTTTTTGCCAGCTGTATCTTGACACTGTATTCTCACAGTTGGAACTATTTTATATCCAATTGCCGCGCAATAACAGAAGTCTCTAACATCTGAAAAATAAAAATGGAATAAGTTATGATGCATATTCGTTGACTTAATTAAAAGTTTTACTAAGAAGATAACTGGTTATCAGAGATTTTTTTGCTAAACCTCCGAAACTATTTTTGCTATTATAAAAACACACTTTAAATGTACATAATAAATATAAATGGTTTTAATAACAAAACTTTCACGAATTGCACACAAAAACCGAAACTTCGAGTTCGGTTTTAGTGTGAAATTCGTAAAAGTTTTGATCTATATAAGTATATAATAACCAACCTTCACTTGGGTTTTCTTTAATCAATTTAATGTAGACAGAAGCAGCTTTAATTGTTTTCAAAAGACTAAGAGCTTTCTCTATAAAAAAGAGTTTTTTGAACATTCGGAGCTCTGATCCTTTAAACTTGGATTCGAAATCCAGTTCAATCTGAAAAAAAAAACAATTATACTATATATATGTCACAGTCAAAACTGTTAACCAGTCAAAACTACTTTTGACCGGTCAAAACTGCAAAACTTACAGAAGATTTTTCTCTCGTGGTCGGCAACTCTTCACTGCTTGAGCTGGCCGTGGAACTGGGCGCAGAAAAATCGCTAGCAATGCTTAAGTGTTTCATCAGATTCTGTCGCCTGTAACAAGCAATTATCGACGATATTAACGACTAAGAGCCTTAGGTAAAGTAAAAATAAGGTTTGAATTTGCTGGTACGAGTTGTTCCAAAAACAGTACGCGCGGGCCAGAAGGGAGCCGTGATACCAAAAAGTTTTGAAAAAAATAATATGAACACTTACTTGAATAATGTTTTGGAGTTTGTTCAGTCCTCGCTTGAATAATATTCTTTCCTTTAAACTCGGAATTAATTCTTTCAGTTCTGTTTCTTGTATATCGTCAAGCAATTTGAACGAAATCTGATTTACTAAAAAACAAGAGATAAACCTATGTAAATAATCTGTAAAATTTACTAAAGTTCGTTTTGTAAATCTATCAAAGTAAAATATTAATTAGATAGGCACATAACCACTATTACTTCCTGTATTTAGGGCCTATTATATAGGCCAAATAATTCCTATACTCAGACCCATTGGCGGCAAAACCGGAACACAAATAAATGTAGAATTAATTAAAGTCACATTATAGTACTCGATAACTTTTTTGCTTTTTGTAGTGATTAGCTATTTACAAAAAAACACGTTGATTATCGGGCCTTGACAAAAGAGGGGCTATATCCGTTTCAAGTTGAATTCTGCATTAGCCATCCACTAGTTAG
The DNA here is from genome assembly GCA_949775005.1 of Orthosia gothica. Lineage (NCBI taxonomy): Eukaryota > Metazoa > Arthropoda > Insecta > Lepidoptera > Noctuidae > Orthosia > Orthosia gothica. Next base: position 7,456,600 of record OX459052.1, read on the forward strand.
TTCACTGCATAATAAGCTATCAATATTACACATTGAACAACCAAAATTAGTTTAATGAACAATATGACTTAGAGGCATGGCGCCATCTTGAAACACGGCTAAACAAACCATTATTAACAATATAGGTGTATAATATCGATCAAAATAGGCACTCACCTTCAAAGTTTGTTATAGTGTCTTCAGATAGTCCCCATTCTGTTAAATATTCGGCGACCGCCAAGTTTAAGTCTTCTTCTTCACTTTCCATTGCGAGCGAAGCGACTACTGTACTAACTAGCCGGCCGGCGTCAAATGAAATGAACGATGGGATGAACGCAGACGCACGCCCTGAAGTGCTCTGCGCAGGGCGACGCGAGTGCTAGGGTTGCCAACCGTACTTTATTATAAAGTGAAAATAATTTTAAAATAGATGACGTTATTGACGATAATGCTAGCACTACCAGTAGTAGCAGTGGTAATAGGAAAAGAAAACGAATGCAAAACTATAAGCCGCTGTGGGAAGCGGAATACCCCTGGATCAAAAGTGCTGGATAGCTTAAACAATGAAATAATCTTTATAAATGAAATAAGGGAAAAAATCTATAGTATGTACGTATGTTTGTACCATTAAAGATTCTTGTGCAGCGAAGGAATGGCAATCCATTTTTAGGGTTCCGTACCTAAATCGGAAAAAACGAAACCCTTTATTTCGAGAACGCGTAGTATCGAGTTCAAATTTAAACCATATAATCAAGTCTACGGTCCCTTGAAGCTGTGAAAAAAATCATACTTCTACGTTAATGTAAAAAAGATACGGCCGTTTATGTCGCAAAACACATACATTTCGACATTTCTCGAGGGAATCAAAATGATAGGGTACTTCCCGTTGACCTAGAAATATGAAATTTGCCAAGTAATATCGTCACATACTACAAGTACTTAGAAAAATCTGAAAACTATACATTTGTAATTACATCATAATAAATTTAGTCCTTTTTAAACATTATATTTGAAGAACTCAGTTGCGTTCAGCACCTCGTTTTTATGCGGCGTCATACATTTCAGGCCAATTTAAGATGGATTAATTGAAAGTTTGTTCGGAACCCTCGGTGCGCGAGTCAGACTCGCACTTGGCCGGTTTTTTTTTCCGAGGAATTACTTTTCCAAACATACTTAAAGTGGTGTCACGATAACTGTGCGTTCCCGCCACTTCAGAATTTACAGAAAAGGTGTTTTCTGTAATTAATGCGAAGTGGCGTGACGACAGAAATAAAGCTTATATTAAGCTTATACGCAATTATTTAAATTTGTGCGTTCCGCGTACCATGTTTAGAAGCCATAAATATATTTAAAGCAGATACGAAATTGTTATTAGCTGAAAAATAAAACATAAATTTGTATAAAACAAATATAGTACATTGTTTAACGAATTTTTCATCACATTTGCGAAGGAATAAATAACTACAAAAACCACAACCGCACCAATCAAAAATTAACGAAATTAACAACTTTACTTCCAGATCAGAATATATTATCCGTCAAAGAAAAAGGTGGCAACCCTAGCTCCGCGGGGCAGTGTGGAAGGGGGAAATAGTCGCATAAATTGAGTAGGTACGAAGGAAATGGAACTACCTACCTATATTGCTTAAGGTTTTGTAAATTCTACGATACTGTTTAGTAATTTTAACATTTTTTAACCACAGCGACATGCACCTATATATAGGTTACTTTTAAATACTGTTTAATGTTTCGTATTAATATGGTTGTTGGAGAAAATAATATGACTTTGTGCGGCCTCAGATGATCAAAAAAATTTTTTTTACTTCGTCTGAGTGTGCGGCGTGAAAGGTGAAAGGTTGTAATAAACAAAGCAAGATATAATGTTATTAGGTACAATCATTTCATTAATTTAATTTGCAATGTACCTATCTATGTACCTATGTATGTTTCTTCGGGTGAAATCTTCCAACTCAATTTTAAAGAAGGTAGATATCCTCAACCGATTGAGCTAGAATTTGGCAATACAATAATTTGGTACCATGAGGCTGGTCTGATGATGGAGCCTGGAGGTGGCCTTAGGAACTCTGTAATAAATAAAACAATCGTACCGAATTTGGGCTCTTCAGAATCGTCTTGGTGAGCAATTGCTGGATGTTTAAAGAAAAGTACCTACAGTTGGCTATAAAAGCTTGTCACAAAAATATTTTTTTGACTGAAACTTAATCACTGACAAGTAAAGACAAAACGATTCATTATTCACTAGGTACATAGTTTATTAAAACAAAATCGCTGCCCGCTGTCTGTGTCCCTATGTAGGTAATTAGGTACCTTCTTAGATCTCTAAAACTACGCAACGGATTTTGATGTGGTTTTTTTATATTAGATAAGTGATTCAAGAGTAAGGTTTATATTTATCATAAATAGGTAGGTAGGTATGTAGTTTCAATTTGGACTCACAAATTACACTTCGAAAGTGTAAAAAACCAGCTTATAGAAAGCGATCTCTTCCAGACAGCCTTTACCACAGAATAGATAATTTATAGCGCCTTTACTATACTACTTCTAATACCTACTACTAACTTTATTATTGTTATGTATAGGTAGTTGAAATTCTTCGCTCGGTCGCATGTTTATAAAACTTCTAATGGATTTTGAATCTTATAACGTTAACAATAAACGTGCTATTCGAACGGTCTGTTTTGGTACAACTCGGTCAACTTAAGTACCTACCTACATAACTACTTCATATGGGCATCAATGTCTTTAGACCTTTGCTATACAATCTGAGATAAAATCACTGTCAGTCAGTATAAAAATAGTAGTCGGATTTCAAAATCTCGTGAACGGTAAGAGGGTTTTTATTGAAATTCAGGATTCGGTAAAGACGGTCTTACAGACTTGCAAAATTGCAAGGATGTAGGTCAAATAGATCTTAAGTTATTGGGGGGTCAAAAGTGGACCGAAATGATTCACAAAACACAGTAACAATGATTAAATCAACCAAACTACCTAAATTGATGTGATTTGTTTTAGATAAATGTACAATACTAGTCAGTCGTTTAAACCATAAGACTATTAGATCGATAGCGATTGCAGCGCCACTTTGCATCAGCAGTAGATTTTTATGGTTTCGTCCTTGAAGGGTGTCAAACGGAAACCTAATCATAATCAATTAAGTATTTTCAAGTATACGATTTAACAGCGAGATCATTCTTAGCTAGTTGAAATTTTCACATACTAGGAACCGTTATGGCGGACAAATCGTTAAATAATAAAAAACTGGACAAGTGCGATTTAAACTCGCGTAGAGAGGGTTCTGTCCGTATGACCCTATTTCCCTATGTTTACATTTCAATCATTTACGTAACACGTCCGTCTTTGGGTCACCGACTTACATAATTATAGGGCATAATTCAACAAATAATAAAAACTACTCTAGCGTAATACTTACTTATTTTTAAATAAACATGTAAAAATTATAAAATGTTGGTACGGAATCCTCTGTGCGCGAGTTTGACTCGCACTTAACCGAATATTTTTTTATCAAATGAGTCTGCTACTCATTACCAACTGTCCCGGTAAATTTGGGTAACTATAAATTGCTTTGAAACTAACATAGTAACAATTATACAATCAACCGAATGGTTGTGACTTGTTCTACATAATGTACAATATTCTTCGTTAATTTACACCATGAACTCTTGTAGGGACTATATTTTGACCTCACCCTTTTTAGTTTTGTAGGTTCAACTGCGAGATCTTGTTACATTTATCACATTATGTTAATGATAAAATCAGCCAAACCAAATTGTTGAGATTTGTTTGGTAAAATGTACAATATTCTTTGTTAATTTACACCATGAACTCTGGTAGGGACTATATTTTGACCTCAACCTTTTTTTTTTGTAAGTTCAACCGCGAGTTCTTGTTATGTTTATCATATTTTATGATATAATCAACCAAAACAAATTTTTGAAAGGACGATTACCATTTTTGTCCTGATATATCACTTTCACTACATAGTATAAAACAAAGTCACTTCCCTGTCTGTCCCTATGTATGCTTATACCTTTAAAACACCGCAACGGATTTTGATGCGGTTTTTTTAATAGATATGGTGATTCAAGAGGAAGGTTTATACGTATAATAAAGGAGGTCGGGCGAAGCCGCTGGCAGAAACTAGTATATAATATATGTCAGGGCAAAATTAACGATTACAGTAAATTCAAAAAGTAGGCATCCTTAATTATTTCCATTTTGATTTTTGGGATACATGTAAAACTAATTAAAGCTGGGGTTTATTATTCTTTGATAAAACATAATTAACGCGTTTCCGGTTTGCAATTAATAGTGAAAATTATTCAAACATATTTTTGGGGGACTAATAAGTTAGGTAAATCTCTTTACATGAAAATATGAAAGAACTAGGTTTATATTTTGTTGACTATGTAAACGTCTATTCTGTGAACAAAAACGGCTAATCGCAGTCTACCTCAACCCTTTGTCTAGAAATAATTCGCAAATTGTTTGGGCACATTATCGATGCAACCAGTACTGCCTCGAAAGAAAAATCTACTACTGCTATGTCTGAGGCAATCTTCCTTCTACTATTTGCATTTCACTCTTAGAGGCATCTAATTGCCTTTCATTTATCGAAAATGTTTTCTAAGAAAACTATTCTAATGGAACCAATTATTCATAAAGACGCCAACAAAAAATGTAGCGGCAAAAACACTGACGTGTGAGATCTTATTAATGTAAAAGGGGTCTTTTTTTAAATTAAACACATTGGACACTATAAATACATACAACTTTCAATGAAATAAAAGAAAATAAAGCTCAATCTTTAAATTAACTTTGTAATCGGCAATTGTTGACAGGGCACGCGTTCATACTTCATACTAATTTGTTCATCGTCCTTTGTTTAATAAAACGTACAATATTCTTTGTTAATTTGCACTATGAACTCTGGTAGAAACAATATTTTGACCTGAAGATTTTTAGTTCTGTAGGTTCCACCGCGTTTGTTTTATTTATCATATTTTTATGATAGAATCAACCAGACTAAATTGTTGACATCTGTTTGGTAAAATGTACAATACTCTTTGTTAATTTACACCGTAAACTCTGGTTGGGACTATATTTTGATCGCAACCTATATAGTTTTGTAAGTTCAACCGCGAGGTCTTGTTATATTTATCATATTTTTATGATAAAATCAACCAGACTAAATTGTTGACATTTGTTTGGTAAAATGTACAATACTCTTTGTTAATTTACTCCGTAAACTCTGGTAGGGACTATATTTTGATCGCAACCTATATAGTTTTGTAAGTTCAACTGCGAGGTCTTGTTATATTTATCATATTTTTATGATAAAATCAACTAGAAGGAATTGTTGACATTTGTTTGTTAAAATGTACAATATTCTTTGTTAATATACACCGTAAACTCTGGTAGGGACTATATTTTGATCGCAACGTATGCAGTTTTGTAAGTTCAACAGCGAGGTCTTGTTATATTTATCACATTTTTATGATAAAATCAACCAGACTAAATTGTTGACATTTGTTTGGTAAAATGTACAGTACTCTTTGTTAATTTACACCATAAACTCTGGTAGGGACTATATTTTGATCGCAACCTATATAGTTTTGTAAGTTCAACCGCGAGGTCTTGTTATATTTATCATATTTTTATGATAAAATCAACCAGACTAAATTGTTGACATTTGTTTGGTAAAATGTACAATACTCTTTGTTAATTTACTCCGTAAACTCTGGTAGGGACTATATTTTGATCGCAACCTATATAGTTTTGTAAGTTCAACTGCGAGGTCTTGTTATATTTATCATATTTTTATGATAAAATCAACTAGAAGGAATTGTTGACATTTGTTTGTTAAAATGTACAATATTCTTTGTTAATATACACCGTAAACTCTGGTAGGGACTATATTTTGATCGCAACGTATGCAGTTTTGTAAGTTCAACAGCGAGGTCTTGTTATATTTATCACATTTTTATGATAAAATCAACCAGACTAAATTGTTGACATTTGTTTGGTAAAATGTACAGTACTCTTTGTTAATTTACACCATAAACTCTGGTAGGGACTATATTTTGATCGCAACCTATATAGTTTTGTAAGTTCAACCGCGAGGTCTTGTTATATTTATCATATTTTTATGATAAAATCAACCAGACTAAATTGTTGACATTTGTTTGGTAAAATGTACAATACTCTTTGTTAATTTACTCCGTAAACTCTGGTAGGGACTATATTTTGATCGCAACCTATATAGTTTTGTAAGTTCAACTGCGAGGTCTTGTTATATTTATCATATTTTTATGATAAAATCAACTAGAAGGAATTGTTGACATTTGTTTGTTAAAATGTACAATATTCTTTGTTAATATACACCGTAAACTCTGGTAGGGACTATATTTTGATCGCAACGTATGCAGTTTTGTAAGTTCAACAGCGAGGTCTTGTTATATTTATCACATTTTTATGATAAAATCAACCAGACTAAATTGTTGACATTTGTTTGGTAAAATGTACAATACTCTTTGTTAATTTACACCGTAAAATCTGGTAGGGACTATATTCTGATCGCAACCTATGTAGTTTTGTAAGTTCAACCGCGAGGTCTTGTTATATTTATCATATTTTTATGATAAAATCAACCAGACTAAATTGTAGACATTTGTTTGGTAAAATGTACAATATTCTTTGTTAATTTACACCGTAAACTCTGGTAGGGACTATATTTTGATCGCAACCTATGTAGTTTTGTAAGTTCAACCGCGAGGTCTTGTTATATTTATCATATTTTTATGATAAAATCATCCAGACTAAATTGTTGACATTTGTTTGGTAAAATGTACAATACTCTTTGTTGATTTACATCAAAACTCTGGTACCAACTTCAACCTATTTAGTTTTGTAAATTCAATAGCGAGGTTTTGTTATATTTATCGTAGTTTCCTTGTAATTCAGCCAACCTTTGCTAATTTGGTAAATCCAACAAACCTTTTTTTTCAGTGTAGATCGACTCATATGAAGTGATTGAGGTCGACAGTATCCAACAAGACGGTAATTTAATTAAATATCTATTTTCATCTGCCCTCCCTGAGGGTTAGGAGCGGTGAAGCGGCTGCCTTGAGCCTTTATACATAGAATAGACAACAAAATTATAACACGACAAGCCGTTTGCCCGATGCTGTCCCGATGGGACTCCCATTGCAATCGGCAAAAAATACAAACTTCGATGGCGATGAAAACTTGGTGGCGTTTGAATCGAAGTTTTTTATCATCTCAGTGTCGTTATAGAAGTAACTAGTGTGCAAAAATTCAAACTTTTAGACCTGACCGATTTAGGCTGTTCTTTGTCGGTCAGAGATTTTAAGATTTTTTGTAATTAGAACATTCAATAAATTATATTTAAACGCGAATTTCAAAGAAGTCAGGTAAAAATAGAAATAACTGATAATGATTTCATGTAGATTACCTATGTAAAAATAATCTTTATTGACATATTTGTGACTCCCGACCGGACCTGCGGACCTGTATGTTAGGTCGTTTGAAAAGCAGAATAAGCTGACATTATTTGCCAATGTGACTGTTAAGTTTAATAACTTTATAACCACTTCGCAATACGCGTTGTTTGCTTTGAAACGCGTCCAGAAATGCCTTCATTTCATATTTGTAACTAATGTTAGCTTAGATACCAAGTTGGCTGGATATTCTTTTCAGAGTAAGACTTTTGGCCTGACGCCAGACGTATTCAGCAAGCCTTATATGTGATGTAGTACGCTATTCTGCGCAGAAACGTTCGTGTTAACTGCTGCCGTTTTATTCACATTGAAAGTTAACTTCGTACATACAATTTTCACGTCAGAATGTAAAGGTAGAAAGGTCGCTTTTGTAGGCGTTAATGGTTCATTTACAACGGGATTTTCTCGATGCCTACGCTCCAGTTTTTAATTTGTCGGGGCGAATAAGTGTAATGTCCTTTTCTGGGTTGCAGCTTACCACGTTGCCAAATATCTGTCCCTAACTAAAACTATTTGGATCAATGTGCGCTATCGTACTTAAAAACAGGTTATTTTGGCACGGAAGTCTCTGTTTTATGGCGTATCGTTTTTATAAGCTTATACTTCTCTTGCAATGTATGTATAGTATGTAAGTGTGTTCAGGTCAAATCGTGCAACTAAATTTTAAAGCAGTTATTCTCCACGCTGAAATCTTGCATACACGTTTAGTTTGGATTGTTTAGCTAAGTGACGTCATTCTAAGTCTAATATGGCGGACGGCCCAAGAAGGCGGACTAGTAAATTTTAGTGCACTGCTTTGATATGGGTATGTAATGAAAGGGTTTGCTGAGAAGAATATGAAAAAAGCTAGTTTAAGAAAAATAACCAACCTAACTATGGTCGTCTTCCAGCCTAGCCCAATACAGCTGAATACCATTATTTCACATGGAAATACCGCCTATCTGCCCTCCACAACCCAGTAATATGACAGGTTGTCGGGGTGCATACCTCTTGGCAAGATCGGAGTCAGATTTTCTGGCTTCCGGCTACTACTCGTATCTATATAAATATTATAAAGAGGTAAAGTTTGTGAGTTTGTGACTTTGTAAGGTAATCTCTGGATCTACTGAACTGATTTTGAAAATTCTTTCACCAGTAGAAAGCTACATTATTCCTGAGTGTATAATTAGGCTATAATTTATTTTCAAAAAAATTAGAGATCCTTATGAAAATTGCAATAATGTAAAGTAGTAAAATGTTGCCTATAAAATTCATTCTTTAGCGTGCGCTGAGAAAACTATTGATGATACATAAAAATTATGTACTACATGATTAAAGTACTCATTATTACCTACAATAAAGACTACGAGAAAATATATCTTACTATCATAGTTAAGTCACAATAGCAGCTTTTATGTTCTGAATTTTAATTATAAACAAAAGTTGGTTACGTTCGTATTGTAGTATAAAAATTCAAATAAATAGTTTAACAAATTAATAGGATAGGGAAGGTAGGGAAGGGTGGGTAGGTTATGTGGGTAGGGTAGGTGGGTAAAGTAGATAGGGTAGGTAGGTAGGTAGCCAGGTTACGGAAGTGAAGCCAGGATCAGCTAGTCTGATTATAAGATGCTTATTTCCACCAACGACATCAAATATCGATTACAAGCCTTATCTAACGTAATTACGATAATCTTTACTCCTCAGATAACTACTGGCTCTTTGCCAAAGCTGATTTTCCTTAGACGAATCAGTATTACGGATGAACGAACTGTACATGAACTTGTTAATGAACGCTCGACCCTACCCTTTATGTACAGCGGAAGCTGGAGAGTCGCCAACAAATCGAATCAAGAAAAAGAACGATTTGTTGGACAGGAATATAAACTACCTTACGTTTCCGAGAAATTTGTACGAGATTTTCGCCTTGTTGGTGTTTGTCGATTCAAACGCTGCTTAGTGCGTAGTACTCCGCATTCACGTTGTCACATTAGTTCGCTACTGCGTAGTGAAATGTTCCGACCCGCCGTTAGTTTTGATTCTACCTTTAATAGAGGTTAAGAACTGCAATCTGATGGTCGCTGAAGATAAAACATATCATCATCAGTTTAAAATTTGGCCAGTTTTGTTTGACTGCCAATCTAACCAGATAAAACTGAATACATACCAGCATGGCAGCACCCTTTTAAACCGACTTACCAAAAAAAAACTTTTTTGCAAAAAAATACTACCGACTTCCAAATGAAAAACTACAAAGTGAAAAATAACTTAACTCTTGGAAGTCGGTGTCTTACGTAGGTACCATTTTTTTTCGATATGGACACCGACTTCCAAGAGTTAAGTTATTTTTCACTTTGTAGTTTTTCATTTGGAAGTCGGTAGTGCTTTTTTGCAAAAAAGTTTTTTATTTTTCCCTTTTTAGTTTTGCTAATAGATACGAAAGTTGTTTCCTAAGGTCCCTATAACGCCGAATAGATTACCCGAATAACATGAAACTTGAACATAACCGGTGAAATGAGAGATCTGCGGACCCCTTTAGAGCGTACTGGCGTGATGTTATGTTATGAAATGGTATAAACAATAAACAGACATGCGATTGCAGCAATCCCGAGAGTGTTGCCGTTATTTATTGAAGAGTTCTGTTGTATATCTCCGAAGTTCTTGATCAGACCTTCACCAAATTAAAATGGGACCAATTTCGAAAAAAAGAATCTTTCAAACAAAAAAAGAATTTTCAAAATCGGTCCACAATTGACGGAGATATCGGTGAACATACACAAAAAAAAAAAAAAAAAAAACAAACATAAAGTCGAACATAGAACCTCCTCCTTTTTGGAAAGTCGGTTAAAAAGGAGGAGGTTATATGTTCGACATTACAATTTTGGACCAATTTTGCAAATTCTCTTCTTATTTTTGTTTGAGAAAGTATGTTTCGAAATTGGTCCCATTTTAATCTGATGAAGAACTTCGAAGATACGCAACAGAACTCTTCAAAAAATTCAAATCAAGGCATCAATCAGGCAATCAAGGCAAATCTCTCGAGATTGCTGCAATCGCATGTTTGTTTATTGTTTATACTATTTTATAACATAACATCACGCCAGTACGCTCGGGGTACGCAGATCTCTCATTTCAATGAGATAAAATTTCATAATATTCGGGTAATCCATTCTGGTGTTATAGGTACACAGCTTGCCTATTAGGTAGGTACAACTAAAAAGTGAAAAACAAAAACTTTTTTCCGAAAAAATACTACCGACTTCCAAATAATAAAAAAACTTTTTTTGTAAAAAGTTTTCTTCGTGTAAGAAACTAAATCACTTTTTCGCTTATAACCGAAGGAAATTCCTGGCCCAAAGCTACATTAAGGCGTTACCCCGAGCAAAACGCCGCGCAAGCCGCTTTTCGTGCTGTTTTTAGGAGCTAGCTACTCGTTATTCAAAAAGAAATATCAATTAATAAAAATACATTAAATTTCTACATATTATTGATTCTAAAATGGTAGATTTCGTTTTTTTTTAATGTTGTATACATTTCACTAATCTCCACCCAAAAAAAACACAAAAATGAGAAATAATTATTGATAGCATGCATCTCCTCGTAAAGTGTTCATTAATTATTTTTTGTACTAACACTAATGGATAGACAATTTAATAACGAACATTTTGGTAGTAAAACTTTTTTCAAAAGACCAAAATTCGATTTTATGAAGATTTTATTCTAAAATCTGGGCGTATTCACTACTGTTATTCATGCGCCACCAGTGCCGCTAGACCAATAGGAATGCTCATATCGCATGCCGATTTTTTGGTCAGGGTACCGTCTTAAATTCGTCTGGTCGACAACGTAAAAATTCAATGACAACTGTTGAACTGTCATACATGCATACCTAATTGTGTGCTACGCAATTTCCACTCTGTATTTTACATCGAGGAACGACATCGTACACCGTACTATATCCAAGTACCTGCAATGCCAATCCTGCCAAAATGGATAGACTTCGATGTTGACTAGATTTTAGCCGTGCCAAAATTCAGTTCGTTAAGCGAAGTGATCTGAGGTTGCTTCCTTATTCATATGGCGCCAGAAACTCGCATTCTACTGGATCACGGTCCACATAACAACTAGGACGCCTGGCAGACTTAAAAGCAGAAAGCTCTTATTTCTTACCGACTACAAAAAAGGAGGTTGTCAATTCGATTATTAAGTATGTAATATTCACAGCGGATCTTTGTGTCTCTGTAGTTGGCTCTGACAACCATTGCGCACGAAACAGTTTTACATCGAGAGTAAGCGAGATAGGATGATGCGACAAACGTAAGCGAGCGAAAGAGACAGTTATACAATGCTATCTTCACTTTTAATATTGACACAAAAATAGCTACTGCGCAGGGTCTTGTAGCCAATTCAGAGACACAAAGATCCGTTGTGCTTGTGTTTATTATAATATTGTTGGAATTGCATAATATTCACATAATATGTTACTCTATGGGGGCATCTAAACATGTGTGCCAAATTTCATAATTATGATTATGTGTATGTGTGTTTGTTGGTATGTATGTATGTTTGAATGTATATATGTTTGCCCACGCATTTCTCCGAAACTGTCGGATCGTGATGATCATTTTTTATTGGATTAAGTATCTCTCAACTTAGGGCATTGTGCAATTTTAATCAAAATGGGTTCAGCAGTTTTCAAGATATGGAACATACAACCGAACTGCTTAGCGACAAACGGCACGTATGTGTAAATTGATTTATTAAGGTAATTTGTTCAATCTTTTTGGTACCTTACTATAGAACTTGCTTACTTTTTAGTGAGGGTGTACCAAACCTAAAAAGAGAGAAACGAAAACTTTTTCGGGAGTCGGTGTCTAGGGCACTTCTTGTTTTGCGACACCGACTTCCGAAACGAAATTTATTTTGTGTTTTGCTTTTGAAGTCGGTTTATTATTTTGTGAAAAGGTATTTTTAAAATTCCTTTTGAGCCCACTCTGACCTCGGTCTCGCCTGTCTTTGAAGAGAGCCCTAACAATCTGATAACTTCGTCACTGATAGCCGGATACCATGTTTTCAAGTGCTTTTACAATCAGTCTTTCTTTCATCATCATCTTCCTGCCCTTATCTCATGTTACTTGGGGTCGGCGCAACACGTTTTCTTCTTCTATACCGTTCTGTCCCCAGTTACGCTATTACTGACTCCGTTTTCCTTCATATCACTCCTCACACAGTCCATCCATCTTTTCTTTGGCCTTCCTCTTCCTCTCCATCCATCCACATTTATAACTATAACTATTAAAAGCGGACTCTAGTCAACAGGAATTTGAAAAATAGGTATTTGAAGAAACTATTGCCGTTGCGTCACCTCCAACCTCACCCCGTAAAGTGCGAAAGGGACAACTGCAGCTCAGGCTGATTTTACCTACAAAAACTTTGACTAAAAGACGTTTCGTATTCTGCTGTTTTCTTCATGAAAACTGGTCTGATCTAAAAATTCTTATATCAAAATTTAGAGGAAAAGTATATCTATGCTCCTATCATTTCCTTTTTTGTTAAAAACTTATAAATTTTGTCTGAAAGTCTTCTGAACATGGCGGTAAAAACGGGCATTTTTTTTCGGATTTTTGGATTGTCATATTTCTTTTTGTGATTATGTTTTGGAAAAAAAGAAATGATACAGGCACGTATTAATTAGACCTAGATTTTATGGAAAAAAATCATTGCTCTAGAGGCATTATCCACGAAGAAAACAGCAGAATGTGTTTGTATGGAGAAAGTCTCACTAGAGTCCCCTCTTAACTTCTATAACTCTTTTCGTAACATGCGTTTCATCTGTCTGTCTTTATTGGTCCTAATGATATTATGATGTCTGAAATCGCCAACTCGTCTTCAGCATGCGTAGTTGTCAAAGCTCGTGTCGTCTCTGTTTGAGAGGAGACATGTGCCCTGAAGTAGGACTGTCACAAGCTGGTATTAATTTTTCTAACCCACACTTCTTCCACAGGTCTCCCAGACAGTATGCTGCTATGGCTGCTGCAGAAACTGCGCGGGAGTCGACCACGTTTACGTGTGTGCGTGCGACAACACGCGTCTTCACAATGCTCCGCCTTCTACATCACTGCTGATGACGATGTGTGAGTGGATATTTTACCTTATTATCTTGAAGCCTTTTCTATATACTGCCTATAATATTTGAGGAGTTCCCTCGATTTCCATGGGATCCCATTATCAGATCCTGACCTGATGACCATAGATACACCTGGGAAGTAAAACTTTTTAAACAAAAGAAGATTTTTCTAAATCGGGGAACATACATAAAACGACGAATTGAGAATCTCCTCCTTTTATTGAAGTCGGTTAAAAAGTCATTTTCTAATAATGTTTGACAGTAAATTTTACCATGTTACCTCCACGCAAATCTGACACATTAAATACCAGTTCGAGGGGTCAGATTTGCGTGTGATAAAAGCTGTCGGATACGGAATGGAACCCTTAGTAGTTTACTCAGGGAGTTGGCGCGACAGTGAGATTGCAAATTGGAGTTTGTAGGGGGTAATATAATTATATATCGGAAACAGGAGGGCTACCTTCAATATGCCCTCGGTCTTACGTACATACATAAACTCACGCGTTTTTCCCATGTGGGTAGGCAGAAACTACAGAACTCCACCTGCTACGATCCATACATACTTCTTTTGCTTCACACACATTCATACATCTAGTCATACACACACGCCGGTTATGGGTACTGCGCACTTGGCCTTTCTGAAGAACATCACCTATAAGGTCTATATATGTCTTTCTAGGGCGTCCCCTCCTAGCGTTTTCATTCACGTCTGCCTTGTAAATACCTTTCGTTAGTCGCCTTTCATTCATCCTCTCAACATGGCCAAACCATCTTAACATACTCTTTTCAATTTTAGTCACTACATCTTCTTTTAACTCTCGGTCTTGTGGGCTTAATGTGGGTATGCATGCGCAGAGCAGGTAACTTAAGCCGATTTAGAGATGGTCCTTGGTCCAATTTTATCAAAGCGGCAGATTCGGTCACCAATCGTTTCGCTTTCCAATCGTTTCGCTTTATCTCAACAAAAACACACTTTCAAGTTTATACACGCCACTTTAGGCTACTTCTAAACTCTTTCCCTCAAACCTCATTTCAACTCCAAAACGCGCATCCGCGCGTTTCTTTTCTATCTTCAGCTAATTCTGGCGAAAGATTCCACTCGAGAGAGCCAACATAGACCCTCCTCGCTTTTCATTGGCTAAAGAACTTATCCGGCCAGGTACTGCTTTTATAACATCCAATCGAAATCAAGTATTTTGACATAAGAAAAATAAAGTGTTGTCAATCGAATAAAATCGAACTACGATTTGAATCAGAAGCTAAATGTTGCCAATTAAACAAAACTGAATGATTAATTTAAAGGGGATTCGTCCGCAGTCATAGCTTCTAGGTCTACTCCTCCTTCATTTAAAATATATCTACTGAACCGATTTTGTTAATTACTTCACCAGTAGAAAGCTATATAATTCCTGAGTGACATAGGCTATTAATTATTTAAAAAAAAAATAGAGTTCCCTTTGAAAATTGCAATAATGTAATCTAAAGTAGCAACATTTTGCCTATAGAATTCATTCTTTGGCGTGCACTGAGAAAACTATTGATGATACATAAACATTATGTACTACATGATTAAAGTACTTATTATTACCTATAAAAAAAGGTTCAGAAAGGCCAAGTGCGCAGTACCCATAACCGGCGTGTGTGTATGACTAGATGTATGAATGTGTGTGAAGCAAAAGAAGTATGTAAGGATCGTAGCAGGTGGCGTTCTGTAGTTTCTGCCTAACCCCATGGGAAAAAGGCGTGAGTTTATGTTATGTTAAAAAAGTCTGCGAGAGAATATATCTAACTATCATAGTTAAGTCACAATAGCAGCTTTTATGTTCTAAATTTTAATTAGATCGCCGGTAGAAATAAAAGTTGTTTACATTCGTATTGTAGTATTAATTCTTATTCAAATAAATAGTTTATTAAATTGGTAGGGAGGTAGGTACGGTAGGTGGGTGGGTAGGTAGCTAGTTGACGGGAGCGAAGCCGCGGGGGTCAGCTAGTCAGGTATAAATGGGCAAACCGAATCAGTTGGGGTTGCCCAGACCAGGGCCTGCAGTCTCGACATAGCCAACGATCGTTACGTTAAGTAACATTCGTTAACTCTTACCACAAAATAGTAAGTATACAGAAGCGCCACTCCCGCCGTTTGGAAAATTGACAGCTAAACTTGACAGATTCACTAGGGTTGCTACTATATTGATTCCGAATTAAAAAAAAAAGGGTAGGTTGCCCAAGTTACAAACATAAATACATAGATTCGTCTAAACATACATCATATCATGCTTACATGCCTTAGAGGGTAGACAGGGCATCAAATATCCATTTAATATCACGAACACTACAACCCTAGTGAATCTGTTAAGTTTAGCTGTCAATTTTCCAAACGGCGGGAGTGGCCCTTCTGTATACTTACTATTTTGTGGTAAGAGTTAACGAATGTTACTTAACGTAACGATCGTTAGCTATGTCGAGACTGCAGGCCCAGACGTCTGTGAATTTTTAAAACATTAAAGTTATTACCGATTCAGAACGCAATAAAAACTAAAATAGCACTTGGAAAGTAAACTAAGCGTCCTAATAAATAAAATATTCTGGCAGCAAACTTTAAAAATAAACACTGGCCTCTGAATGTCGCAAGGCCGTAGCGGAATGGCTACAGAACTTTTAATGAGGGCAAATACTGTTTAATTTGTTTCTTCTTTTTTTGCTAGAATAGTAGCAGTTTAGATTATTAAAAAAACCATGACTAGATTTACACTTGTTCAACAACCCTATATAAAAAAAACGACTTCCAAAACAAAACACTACAAAGCAAAAATAGCTTTCTTTTCGGCCGTCGATGTTTTTGGTACCTATATTTATTCGTTTTTAGGGTTCCGTACCCAAAGGATAAAAACGGGACCCTATTACTAAGACTCCACTGTCCGTCTGCCTGTCTGTCACCAGGCTGTATCTCATGAACCGTGATAGCTAGACAGGTGAAATTTTCACAGATGATGTATTTCTGTTGCCGCTATAATAACAAATACTAAAGCAGAATAAAATAAATATTTAATTGGGGCTCCCGTACAACAAACGTGATATTTTTGCCGTTTTTTGCGATAATGGTACGGAACTCTTGATGCGCGTGTCCGACTCGCACTTGGCCGGTGTTTTTAGTTTTGGTACCATACATTACCATGTAAATCGTTTATAGCCAGAGCCTAAACACGACTGGGATACATTGTTTTATTACGGAGTTCCAGTGTCTACCTTCCGGCTTCACCACCAGATCAGTTCGATGGTAACATTTTCATTAGAACCATCATCATCATCTTCCTGCCCTTATCCCATGTTACTTGGGGTCGGCGCAACACGTTTTGCTCTTCCATACCGTTCTGTCCCCAATTACGCTATTACTGACTCCGTTTTCCTTCATATCACTCCTCACACAGTCCATCCATCTTTTCTTTGGCCTTCCCCTTCCTCTCCATCCATCCACATTTATATTCATAACTCTTTTAGTAAAATGCGTTTCATCCCTCCTCATCACATGACCAAACCAGGACAAACGGTTTCTCTTCAACTTTTCTGCTACTGGCGCCACTTTCAAACTGCGTCTAATATACTCATTTCTCACTTTATCCAATCTCGTCACGCCGCACATCCATCTCAACATTTTCATTAGAACCATTTATTTAAATTTGCTTCATCACAGTCATTAAGCTATTGGAGATATTATTATTATTTATTTTCAGCCTGAATTGTCCCATTGCAGGGTAAAGGCCTCCCTTTCTTCCTATACCCAAAACATACTAATCATTGAGAAATTCCAGTGGCCATCTGTGGTTCTCTCGATTACCATGTGATCTCCCCATCAGATACTGACTTTGTGACAGTGGGAACACATCGAGAGTATACCACTTCAAACAAAAAAAAAATACTAGCTGACCCCCGCGGCTTCGCTCCCGTCAAAATTATAGCCTATGTTACTCAGGAATAATCTAGCTTTCCATAGGTGAAAGAATTTTTAAAATCGGTCCAGTAGTTTCGGAGCCTATTCGGTACAAATAAACAAACAAACAAAAAAACTTTCCTCTTTATAATATTGGTATAGATAAAATCGGTCCATAATTGACGGAGTAATCGCGTAGCAAACACAAAAAAAAAAGAACATAATTACAGTTGAATTGTGAACCTCCTCATGTTTGAAGCCGGTTGGAAAGAGTCAAAACTAATCAAAACCTGGCCATAGGCTACTAAATTTTGACTACTTTTGGCCTCTTTATTAATGGGCCGGATCATTTGGCGTTAGTCTGCCCTCTTTCTTTTATACGAAAATGCAAATGTGATGAAGTCACCAAGTGATTCACCTCTCTGTACCTATTCACGTTTTAATTATGTCACGTTTACATAGCATACCCACCTACCCTACCTACCTACCAATTTGTTAAACTATTTGTTTGAATAAGAATGAATACTACAATACGAATGTAACCAACTTTTGTTACTACCGCCGCGCCGATCTAATTAAATTTTAGAACTCAAAAGCCGCTATTGTGACTTAACTATGATAGTTAGATATATTCTGTCGCAGATTTTTTTGTAGGTAATAATGAGAACTTTAATCATGTAGTACATAATTTTTATGTCTCATCAATAGTTTTCTCAGAGAGGGCAGTGATGGCCCAGTAATTAAGAGCGGACTCTAGTCAACAGGAATTTGAAAAATAGGTATTTGAAGAAACTATTGCCGTCGCGTCACCTCCAACCTCACCCCGTAAAGTGCGAAAGGGACAACTGCAGCTCAGGCTGATTTTACCTACAAAAACTTTGACTAAAAGACGTTTCGTATTCTGCTGTTTTCTTCATGAAAACTGGTCTGATCTAAAAATATCAAAATTTAGAGGAAAAGTATATCTGTGCTCCTATCATTTCCTTTTTTGTTAAAAACTTATAAATTTTGTCTGAAAGTCTTCTGAACATGGCGGTAAAAACGGGCATTTTTTTCGGATTTTTGGATTGTCATATTTCTTTTTGTGATTATGTTTTGGAAAAAAGGAAATGATACAGGCACGTATTAATTAGACCTAGATTTTATGGAAAAAAATCATTGCTCTAGAGGCATTATCCACGAAGAAAACAGCAGAATGTGTTTGTATGGAGAAAGTCTCACTAGAGTCCCCTCTTAAGGCACTGACTTACGATTTTAGGTCGTGGGGTCGAACCCAGGCAGGCGCTCTACTTTGTAGGTGAAGGAAAATATCGTGAGCTATACTGCATGTTCTTTCTAGAAATTCGGGCCCGTTGCAGTTTGGTAGATGTCGATGAAGAGGGGTAACCTTCAAAAGGCGCCTGGACTTTTGGAGAAAAGACCACGGAGTGTGGGATTTTTATTTTTTACCTCACTAAAACCACCCCGGTGATCACCAACAGCACTTGAAAGGGGTCCCGTTACCTCTTAAAAGTCTACCTCGGGACCCTGTCTGTGCAACGCCTGTTAGGGCATATCCCTGGGGATACTGAGAAGCGTCTGCCCTGAGCCTCGCTGTGCACGGCAGCACTTGATCACTGTGCCATCGTCTTTCCTGGAGTCATTTGGTGAGTCCCTCTCACAGAAGAGGCCTGTGACTCAACAGTTAGAACAATATAGGATGATTATGTTATGCCAGTTTCCTAGGACAAATATTAAAAAGTGTTTTCAGCCATTTCTGATAATAAACCTGAGATCAAGCTGAAATATTTTTTTCTTCTAGCCTTCTCCAAGCTGCCGAAGAGATGCATCTTCCGAAGCAACTGAAGCCAGAATTC
This sequence comes from Orthosia gothica, assembly GCA_949775005.1. Classification (NCBI taxonomy): domain Eukaryota; kingdom Metazoa; phylum Arthropoda; class Insecta; order Lepidoptera; family Noctuidae; genus Orthosia; species Orthosia gothica. The sequence goes on from OX459052.1 coordinate 7,476,022, forward strand.
GGTGGCGGGTACAAAGAGTTCACAGTTCGAGATATGCACTGTTTTCAAAAGGTAAGATGTTTTTAAAAAATATATTGAAAAGTAAGGGATCAGTGTATGGAAACTGTCAAGTCTCCATACAGTACTATAAGTCCAGAACTATAAGTTCGAAGACTTGTGAGATCCACCAACCCGCACTGGGCCCGCGAGAAGGGCTTACGGCCCACTCTCTCTCATAGAAATGAGGCCATGGTCGTGGAGTTTTTGCTACACATTGACAAGTTGTTACTCTACTTTATTAAATTTTTAGTTGAGTTAACGTACGATTTCAAACTGCTGAAAGAATCAAATACATTTTATGAATATTTGCGAACCTTAACAACCGATACGCTCCACAAAACCTTTCAATTCACAACTTTCGCCATTTATACAGCCATAAAAATCCGTGTTCAAATATAAGCTCGAAGCATACTTACACAACGTTTAATGCCTCTCTTCTCGTTCTAATGTGTTCGCGGCCTATTGTCACAGTTTGCGATACTTGAAGTAATGGCGGCCCTTCTTAGCGATTGTTCTAATGCTTCCAGCTATGATATGACGAGAGGTTTATGAAAATATGTTATGCGTAATAGATGTTTCGTATTGTTCTAACAAGGGGTATAGCCATACAATATACTTAGAACAGACCTTTGTTAGACCTAAGGTGAAATCTTCTTCGTGTCGCTTTCATGGAAGTTGACAATATATCAAATCGCCATTTCCACGTGGTCGTCGGCACTCGTCGGTGCCAGTGCAGAGTTCACGTTGGCTGCATGTTTTGGGGCACAGAAGGCCGGATAGGAGTGAAGTCATGCGATTTATTACCATATACGGTGCAACTATAAACTATCACCTTGACCTGCCTTGATAGCACATGCTTGAATTTTATGATAGTCTAGTTTATACGACAGGCATAATTTTTTTACTGTGTCTTTATGGCAATGCATGTTTTTGCATCCCTGGGCCCATAGTTTTAGATTTGTTGCTTTAGTGGGCTAATCTTAAAATATCTATCATCGATATTCATGGCGGACGAAATTTGGAGAACCCTAGTCCTCTTCAACATTTAAACCGCGTGTGTATCTCAGACTATGCCCATGAAGTGTTTAATTATTTTAAACACCCGGGTAACAAAGGGACTCTACCAGACAGAGAGCGGTTACGCGGTCAAGCGTTCAAGAGGTCAGTTTTGCGTTCGCGCGTGCAGATCACGAATCCTGCTGTTGAAAGGTCTACGCGGTACCACTATTTACACCATGTTTTTTAACCCCCGCCGGAAAAAGAGGGGTGTTATAAGTTTCACGTGTGTAGGCTGTGTATCTGTGCGTCTGTCTGTGGCATCATAGCGCCTAAACGGATGAACCGATTTTTATTAAGTTTTTTTTGTTTGAAAGGTGATTTTGTCGAGAGTGTTCTTAGCCATGTTTGAATAAAATCGGTTCAGCCGTTCAAAAGTTATGGGCGTTTTACTGTTTGAATCGGGGTGTTTTCGCAAGATAAATTTGTCGGGGTTTTTTAAATTTTGAAATTTTACTTGTTGACGGTAGTTCTTCATCGAAAGACGAAATATTGATTTTGTAGTCATTATCAGCATCAAGACGGAAAAGGAATTACTGAGTACGCCTAGTAAATAATGATAGAGAACTAGATGGAGAATTGCATAGACTTTTTTAAATGGGTTAAAGATGAAGACATTACAACAACAATTTCCAAACATGCTTCTGCTATTTTTCTTGGTGTTTATAATCGTTAAAATAAAAAACGCCTTTCACGTACTACAATAATTAGCTTTTCAGTCTCCAAGTTCCCAATTTGGTCACCGAAACAGCAGTGAACGCGCGAACGCGTGCGTTCTGGTTGACCGACGCGGTCAGAATGCCCATGCCTCCTGTGTGGGTATACCTATGTAACGTAATACAAAACAACAAAATTAAAACTGACCTCTTGAACGCTTAACCGCGTGACCGCTCTCTGTCTGATAGAACCCTTAGACAATGGAAAACTTTTCCTAAAAGTGGTAACAATGCGTCATAAATCTACGTCTTTACTGCGATACTATAAAGAAACTTACGAATGCTCTCAAAGTGACGAATAGCGTCTGTAATAAGACCAAACTACGAAGCTAGTAGTGTTTTATCTCCCATGAAATGTATGGTTTCTCAAAAAATTGTTCTTTAAATATCTCAAGATTTCACCAGAAATATTTACGTCGTAAGAAATGAAAAGCTAATAGTTGTATTACGAAGGTTGATATTGATTGAGGTCAATTATAATAGCTAATACCTGGTTTCTGAATTTAGAAATGAAAGCTATATTTGAATTTCAATGTTTGATAGATTTATTAGGGGTGTTTAAGTTAAAAGTGAATAGGTTATTTCTAGACAAGCGTGCCTCACCGTCGACCACAACATCGCTTACCATCAGGTGAGATAGTGATCAAGCGCAAGCCTATAATTAAATGAATAATAATAAATAAATATACTACAAGTTCCCTGTTACAAATTCTTTATTAAACACCAGGGATAAGTTCGCGTAGCTGAGGTTATTTTTCATACTCAGCACATCAAGATTTGAAGATTACCTCAGCATTAAGCACTAAGCTAAATTAGTCACCTTAGCTGTTGCTCTACTGCCATCTCGATACTTAAAATATTTGCGAAATGTGTGTGAGCTGTTTTCTTCCCTGTCTGATTAACCAACGGATACCTGTCTCAAACTTTATTTAGCACAGGATGTTGGAATGAAACCAAAACTAGTAGATGTTCAGCTGTTTTTGATTCCATTCCAAACATCGCAATTTAACCTGGATGAAATTACAGTATAAATATGGACGAACAGTACGGAAACTACCTACAAACGCTCGAAACGGCACAATCGCACAAACATGCGCATCGATCGAAGAGACCCCTAAGCGGTTGTCGCGATGCTGTAGTGTTGTTTATATTATCTGTGTGCGTGCCGCTTATGGGTCGCATCGATGCGCATCTTTGTGCGAGTGTGCCGTTTCGAGCGTTTGTTGGTAGTTTCCGTACTGTTCATCCATATTTATACTGTGGTAGGTTACCTACATTATGTAATTAAATGGCTGTCACCGCTATAATCCTCAATGACGTGTATTATGTGAGACGTTTCGTTGATAACCGTAGACATAATTTATTACCGACGTAATGACATGTGAATAGCCTGACGTCATCAATAGCGCTTTATTCTAATCTAATACTTACTACCTACAGTGTTACTATCGATGTAGCAAACCTTCTCGATATGCCCCTAGGATAGGATAGATGGACCGCCTTTGCCGCACTTAGGGCCCTAACACAACACTGTGAATTGACGCGAAGTCGCAACACAGAAAACAGCTAAGCATGATGCTCGTAGATTTTTACGATGCGACGTCGCGCCGCAGTTTTGTGGTTGGGCCCTTAGACTCCCACTTGGTCTAATGTGTTTGCAGGCCTCCTGTCTGTGAGAGGCAATGGGCCGAAATCCACCACGCGGGCCCAGGCGGGTTCGTAGATTTTCGTCTTCTATTTGGTTTTAATAAATGCCGTTTTCCTTCGTCTTCCTGTCTTGTAAGTCACGGCCGTTACTACTGATCCACCACTGCTCTTCGATGTGCCCCTATAAAAGTAATGATTATCCATACTAGCTTCTGCCAGTGGCTGCGCCCACGAAAATTCGGAAATTATACCAAGAGAATGTAGTACCAGGATAAAAATCTCTTATGTCTTTCTCCTTCTCCAGGACCAGGACCCAATCTAACCCTGTGCCAGATTGAGTTACCTTCTTTCGAATTAATAATATTAGTACGGAAATGAATACAGTATGGATTGATTGTGTCCGAATATTCATCCAAATTCGTTCAGTCATTGAGCCACGATAGCATTCCAATTCAAACTTTTAGACGTAAATTGTACACTTTCAATTAGGGATGTAACGATTCTGATACCGATACTGATATGTCGGTTGATATAATCGGCAGGCTTATATATCGGCATCGCCGATTATATACAACCGATATCAAGTGATCTAATAATTTGAACAAACTTCTGTTTTCTTAACAAAAATCTACCAAAAGTTAAATTAATTACTGACATTATCTTTTGTATCGGTTTACTTTAATTATTCTTGTTTTCTTTGAATTTTGATTTGACTTTTTGGTATTCAACCTTCTCAATGCGATAAATTTACGTAACTTTTATGCAAAATAAAGAAAATTATTCATTACCTAATTTTTATTTCCTTTTTCTTCTAAGCCACCGATATCGGTATCATTATCGGTATCGCCGATTATTTATTACAATACTTGGAATCGGTATAGTATCGCCGGAATTATGTAGCGTTACATCCCTACTTCAATACAAAACTAGCTGTGTCAGGTTCACTAATGACGAAATTGTTAGCTTCCGAGCTCTAGTTCATTCAGAATCCATTGTCCGAAATTTCATTCATAGTTATCCATTCTGCTATAGCTGCCAGATTGAGTAGCGAACGCTCAAACTTCTCCATTCACAATATTAATGTATCTACATCTTTATTAATGGAAAACTTTTCGGAGACGTCCGAAACTGGAGCTCTTAATTATAAGCACTTTGCTTGCTTCCGAAAATTGTAATAGTACCCCACGACTTGAATAATAGGAACCTTTCTGAGTACGGCTTGTTATTACTTCACCAATCGAGTGGCTTTGTTTTCATCTTTTAATTAATTACGTAATTCGAAGACCTTATCAGTTTAATTTTCCGAGTGCTTATCGAGATTTTCGGGATATCGGTCATCATCATCTTCCTGCCCTTATCCCATGTTACTTGGGGTCGGCGCAACACGTTTTTACACGCTTTATATAGATATACAGTCTTGTAGTTATCGTTTTTTATTAATTGTAATTAAGCGACACTGAATTTATTAGCCGTTCGCATTCGGTGACCTATAATTATTGTCGAATAAATTAAAAAAAAAAAAAAAACTAAAATTATTGATTTTTCACAAGTTACAGTGTTTCCGGAGTTTCATACATGACGGACAGCAAAATTGTTTGACCTATTTTGATGATTTTTTTCGTTCCTATTGCACTAAATCAATTTTTAGAAAGTATAGAATTAATCTCCATTAAATTATCTCGACAATAGTATGCAAAATATCTTGATTCCGTTTACTAACAAGGCTATAATAATAAAAATAAACCAAACTAAAAAGTAGAAAATAAATAATGGTATGCTTTTTAAGATATTATCGAAATGATAATCATTCTACTCATATCTGTCATTAAATATTTATAACTATTGACACCATGCAGCCCACACTTTTTTTTTAAATATAATAATTTTTTTAATTCACACTATTATTAATTTATATTTATTGAAATTTTAACCAATTCTTTCACACTTGCACACTTTTAGTTCGGTTTTCTATAAAAAGCGTGTTTTTACCCGACTGCCGAAGGAGGGTAATGTGTTTATCAGTCTATGTATGTATGTATGTATGTATGTAAGTATGTATGTATGTATGTAAGTATGTATGTATGTATGTATGTATGTATGTATGTAAGTATGTATGTATGTATGTATGTTTGTTCCTATATGGCGTTCCAGAGACCAAACGCGTAGGCCGATTTTGATGATTCATACGTCAATCGATGCGTATTAACTCTGCGAGTGTCATAGGCTACATTAAAATTGGACAATAGAAAAATGGCGCATTTTGGGCGCCATATTGTGGGGGCCCCATTTTTTTTTCTTCCAAACCCATCGTGTGGGGTATCAAATAAAGGTTTTTAAGAGGTGATTTCAAAAATATATAACACTTATATGTTTAAATGTATCTAATTCGAAAAAAAACTAACTAAAAAGTTATAAATAAAAAAACTTAATTCAAAAAATCAAAAATGTGTCGGGGGTTATTGAAATTTTGAAATTTTACTTGTGTTAGTATTATAACCGTGCCTAGTGCCTAGAAAGAGTTTACAATGTTACGCGATTTATTATAAACTTACGGTGTTTTCCAAAAGCCCGGTGACATCGGTAAGCAGTTTGTACACTACATGTGATCAGAAGGTTGAAAGTTTTCGGTCAAAGAATCAGAATTGCCATCCAACGTAGCAATGCTGCGAATTTTTGTGGACTCTTCCTATTGTCAGCGATGCGGACGAATGTTTTTGATTACCATCGAAAACCCCCTCTGTTTTTTATGTCTGCTTGTATAATATATGCCATCATTATTATAAGATTGTAAAAAAAATAACTTAATACTGAATAAATTTCGTGGGCGCGGGCATAAAATACTGTTTTTACGATTTCTTTGGGCGGATCCTCGTAAAGTTTTTTTCGTAATTGGCAGACGCACTATTAATATAACAAGTAAAATTTCAAAATTTAAAAAACTCCCGATACATTTATCTTACGAAATCACCCCGATTCAAACAGTAAAACGCCCATAACTTTTGAACGGCTGAACCGATTTGATTCAAACATAGCTAAGAACACTCGACAAAATTAACTTTCAAACAAAAAAAACTAAATCAAATCGGTTCATCCGTTTAGGCGCTATGATGCCACAGACAGACACACAGATACACAGCAACACACGTGAAACTTATAACTCCCCTCTTTTTCCGGCGGGGGTTAAAAACGACCGGTATTAGCTTTTTCAACAGACTGACGTTTTATTTCAATAAGAACACAGATTATACATAGCTCGCATAGTGCTGGCAACAGAAGTTTATACTCGACTAATTAAGTCGGTTCGGTTATAACTAACTTACTAATTTTGATATAAAATCAATACACACGATGCTCAATCGATTTGGATAATAGGCTAGATATCGGAGTACAAATTAATGAAAATTTGGACTTAATGGCTATGAAATTACGTAATGTTTGAGCGTTTTGGGTTTTGTATAACGATTTGAATGTTCCATTACCTGCCGTGTGTTAGCCTTTTGTGGTTCTATAAATGGGTTTAAATTACCATAATATAACATCACGCACGTGTTCCTTGAAAGGTAAGGCAGACAAGCACTTAAGACGGTACCCTGACCAAAAAATCGGCGTGCGATATGAGCATTCCTATTGGTCTAGCGGCACTGGCGGCGCATGAATTACAGTAGTGAATACGCCCAGATTTTAGAATAAAATCTTTATAAAATCGAATTTTGGTCTTTTGAAAAAAATAATTCTACAAAAATGTTCGTTATTAAATTGTCTATCCATTAGTGTTAGTACAAAAAATAATTAATGAACACTTTACGAGGAGATGCATAATATCAATAATTATTTCTCATTTTTATGTTTTTTTGAAAGGAGATTAGTGAAATATATACAACATTTAAAAAAAAACTAAATCTACCATTTTAGAATCAATATTATGTAGAAATTTAATGTATTTTTATTAATTGATATTTCTTTTTAAATAACGAGTAGATAGCTCCTAAAAACAGCACAAAAATGGCTTGCGCGGCGTTTTGCTCGGGGAACCGCCTTAAAGCAAATCTATATTTCGCTAGTTATTCTTTGTGTCGTTGGCACGACAGTCATTCGTTTGGGCCAAAACTTTGCTACTTCTACGGCATCGTTGCCGCGTCGGCGACAGCGCATAGATCACTTTGGCTGCATGTTTTGGGGCACAGAGGGCAGGACAGGAGCTTGGTTTGCTTGCGACTCAGCTCAGTTTGCCAGTTACGTAAAAAAGTCTCATGTAAATAAGGGCAAACTTATTAAAAATTATAAAAAAAAAAAAAACAAGTAACAAGACCCATATACATAAAAGGATACAGACAGAATAACACGCACAGACAAAAACGAACACTCACAAGGTGACAATATGTCTGCTGCAGAAATGCTGGATATAAAGGCAATGCAGTCTATTGGCAATCATCGCGAAGACGGTGTTGGCGCTGCCCCGCACTCCGCACACCAGACACGCGCAACGCTTGCGCATTGTCTCGTGAAAAAGCAGTTGGAGCGCGCTATCGCAAACATGCCCGAGGCGCTGCATTGGCGGGGCAGCCCCAACACCGCCCTGAATTCGTTATTGCTACTGGGTACTATACTATGCTGGGTAGTATCTAGACTTTGGTTCAGGCTGGCATTGAAAAATTCCATATGGGAAAACTCTTTTCCATAACACACTTTTCCTGATACTGGAATCTAAACTAAGACCTTAGCAGTAGCGCTTATGACAACTAGACCAACGGTAGGCAAAATCTGATTTTAAAAGAAGAAATAGTGTGAGCTGTAAAAACCTAAATATACCACTTCATATGAATTGTGTAAGCGCTTTTGGCTCGTCGTAACTTGAAACATTAATGGCCCGTTCCTGCCAGGAGCACTACGAAGATAATTTAGGGGTGAATTGAGTTCGCGTGAGTCAGCATGTTTGTCAAGAAACAACCCTATTATAAGTGCACATAGATACGCCGCAAGCCCGCAAACAGTTTTAGTCAAGGACGGGAAATAAGTGAATGATTCGAGACTATTTGGAGCACTTTAGATAGTTGGTTCCGATAGTACCTATTTGTTACGATTGGCTTAGATCTTGCTGATTTTATGACATACTGAATAGTGACTCAAAGAACTAATTAAATTGAAGTGACAAGGACCCATCATCATCTTCTGCCTTGTTTTTACCCGATTGCTGAAGGAGGGTAACGTGTGTGTGTGTGCAGTATATGTATGTATGGTTGTTCCTATGTGGCGTTTTAGAGACCAAACGCGTACGCGGATTTTGATGCTTCTTACGTCAATCGATTCGTCTTATCCCTGCGATTGTCACAGGCTACATTAAAATTGGAAAGGAAAAAAATGGCGGATTTTAGGCGCCATTTTGTGGGGGAAAAATATTTTTTCTTACAAAACTATCGTGTGGGGTATCAAAATAAAGGGTTTTAAGAGGTGATTTCAAAAATATATAACACTTATATGTTTAAATCAACCTAATTCTAAAAGAAAAAGAAAACTAAAAATAATCCAAAAAACCCGATTGCTTAAAAAGCGAACTAAAATACGTAAACAAGAAGAAAATCATGCTGTGCAGCCGGAGGATACATATTCGTGAGCTGGCTGACCAAAACCAGATATATCGGATACCAGTCGGGTTTTTTTAAATTATTTATTAAATTATTCCCTTTTTTTTTATTTATCTATAGGCTCGCGTTTGACCACTATCTCGCCTGATGGTAAGTGAGTATAGTATAGTATTCTCCCTAGTATTCAAAACGACATAATGTTGGGGTTGGCTTCTAGATTGACTGGATCCAGCTCCAGTATTTTAAATGGAGAAGCTGCTGATCTGATCTTCACAATCTGTATTTTATATTTCTATGTTCACAATCCTTTTACTTAGTAACACGATTTCCCTTGGTATGACTGATTATTCTTTCTTCTAACAAGGGCTAACAAGGACCAATATTTGTGTCAATTGAGCACAGATTCAATCTTTATTAACGCTCTTTACCTAAATAAGGTTCACAATAGGAAACAAACAAGCTAGTCTAAATTCTACAACACTCCGCGAACATAAACACCGATTTGCTCAGAAATGTTACTTAACGTAGTCCAATCTAGTATTCAGTATTCATGCCTGGCTTCAGCACTGCAGTATCGTGTACGGCAATGGTCCGCGTACAATAAGACTTGTACAGTCTAGTCGTTTAAACCTTCGTCAGTTTTCGATTAGTCTATTTTTTATATAGCGCAAAATATTGCAAGTGTTTAGGTCGCCTTACTTGAGAAATTGTTAGTTCACTATACAAACTTCCACCCCCCTTTCTATCTATCCCCTTTAAGATGATTGCCGAGATAAGAACTAACCTGTGTCCTTTCCAGAGTGTCAAACTATCTCCATCTTTCCATCCTGTCTTCCAAATTTCATCTAAACTCACTAACTTCAGGTTCAGCGGTATAAGCGTGAAAAGTTACAGATAGACAGACAGACAAAGTTACTTTCGCATTTATAATATTAGTACCACAGACATAAATGTAAATAGATAACGCAAGTGTTGGGGTTAATAAGGTGGACACCAAAGAAAAGAACTGTTTTAGGGTTTGAATAATAACAGTTTAATTACCCTTTGTTTTATATATCGAAAGGTGTGTGTAGCACATGTGGCCTCTACTAAGATTAACGGAATACTGTACCGTGACCAGCTAGCATTTCAGTATCAAGTGTTGACAAGGGCTCAAATAATAAACTATATAATTAATGGTTAGAGAGAGAGAAGGCTATAGTGTAGAATAGTATTGAATTATTTTTGATAAACTCCAACACGCCCCCTCAAAAATAAATCCCTTTCTCTTTAAAAACATCATCGTAATAATATGTATCTCCTACCATCTTTATACAATAATAAAACACACACCTTTCTTTCTGGGAAAACAATATCATCATGGTCCAACATTCATTGCGCAGGATTAGGGAAACCCAGAAAAACCTAATCAGACCAATCAACCATTTCATCTCTTGTGATTAATGAAATATTAAATTTATTCATCTACTTATTACCAAACTCTAATAATTAAATATCCGTATAATTATAACCAAGATTTTATTATTAACACATTATCTACTTATGTAGATCTTTGTAGTTATAACCCAGCCTTTTATAATTAACTTATCCTTTTTATTATAACCAAGCCTTTTAATTAACATATCCTTATCACCACGTTGCATATACATATTTGCAACACCACCCCGAACTTCATACTCATTCAGAGACACACCGCGGGGAATTTGTCAGGATAACAGGCAGCTGGTTAATTGAAACATAAAACACATTCATACACTTTTTCTCAACTTAATTTTTATAGTTTAAATGTGTTTAGATCGTCTCCGATTGGATTGCTGATGCTTTTGCATCCATTATTGTCTGTAACAATTTAATTATAATCTAGTAGCACAATGCCAAAACTCGACATTAATTACCTACTTTAACCACAAAGTTTCCTTTACAACTTCATATTGAACTATGTATGTACCTGCTCGGCTTCCATGTTTACTGTATATTTGTGGCATACAAATCACATTGTGCAATGATCAAATACTACAATTAACCTGTAGTACTTTTTCTATCAATTACGTCATAGCCTTTTGTCACAATGAACAAAGCCATTCCAATAAATTAATTTGGTTATTAACTTGAGATTTATGGTTCGTTTTAAATTTCTCAAGAGTCAAGACCCTTTGAAGTGTGACCATAATGAACTATTGTTTTTGCTTGCATACTGACTCAGAATGTTTATAGAAAAACTTAGGTCAGGTTAAGTGGCCAGCATGATAAGCTTCAAGCAGTCAACGAAATTTCTATAAGGGGCACTTGTAATTTCACACGACTCTAATACTTCGTACTTCATAATATGGTTTATTTTCCACTTTGGGTACAAGTATTGACTTATTTACATTACTCATATTTAAACTTCTCAATAACTGTTTACACATCCTGAACAAAAGTAACTTTGTTTTCTGAGTTGGTTATTTTAATTACCAGAAAACCTTTTATCACTTTTCTGTCTACCATACTAAAATTGTTCAGTCAGAATGTTTTAAAACTATTCATAGTACTAATCTATAATCAAGAATTTATAAATCAGCGATCGTCACAAGATCATCCACATGTAAAATTAAATACAATTTGAAATATAACTTAACATACATAACATCACGCCTGTATTACCTAAACGGTTAGATAGAGACTTACTACACTATATTATAATACACACACATTGTTTTCAGTTATATAAATTCTTTTCAAAACATAACTTAACATAACATCACGCCTGTGTTCCCCGAAGGGTTAGGCAGATGAACATAGTACATTATAGTACATCAACATGTCACCAGTTATGTTTAGGTCTATAGGGGCGAGTCTATTGCCGCCTACCGAGCACAAGTCCAGACTCTAGGCTTTACTTTATCTGCATTAAAAATGTTAATGCACCGATTTACTGATGAGTAATGAAAACCCCTTACTTTAAAAGCTTGTCCCAACATTTAGAAGTTTCGGAACTAACAGCATGCAAACTGCACCAATCAATGGACATAATGTATATACATATAAACGTATAACATATTCAGTCAGGATATGCTTGGAAATTTATTTATAAATATGTACTTTTCTTGATAAATTTTCATTTAAAATGATTTAACACCCTTAGGATGTACTAGTAAATTAAATTGAATTGTAAGTAATCTGAAATCACTAGACATTTATTCATAGGTTTTCCAAACTCATCATCTTTAATCGTAAACGCCCCACTTACAATCGATCAAAATATTTATTATACATGATTTTAGTGTTATACATCAGGCAACATTTATTTACAATAAGTGATTTATATTCCTGATTGATATTTTCCCATACATGTTTATTATATATAGATTCAATTTCTGAATTAGTAAAGATTGAGCACACAACAAATCAGTAGATAATATTTACCAAAAATACAGACTTCATAATATTAATTATTTGAAACAGATAGCTTATTTTGCATCCTAAAACTTAATCTAAAATTTTCTGTTTCATTATTTTATGGTAAAGTTAACTCATAATTATTTTGATAATATGAAGATCGGTTCAAATGCTCCACTGTTTCCTTAACAGATTTATTAGCAATTATACCAGGAATGAAATCCTATTTATTCACATATACATTTTGATTTATTGTTATCAGATCCACACCACTTCCTCAGGGTGTAAAAACTCATGCCAGTTGCATGCAGTTATGCCAGGAATTAAATCCTATTTATTCACATGTACATACTTATTTATTCTTATCAGATCCACACCACTTCACCAGGGTGTACCAACTCATGCCGATTGCATGTAGTTATGCCATGAATTAAATCATATTTATTCACATGTACAATATTATTTATTCTTATCAGATCCACACCACTTCACCAGGGTGTACCAACTCATGCCAATCGCATGTAGTTATGCCAGGAATTAAATCCTATGAATTAACATGTACAATCTAATATATTCTTATTAGATCCACACCACTTTGCCAGGGTGTACCAAGTCAGAATTATCAACAGAGTTATTGCTACTTTTAGCCATAATCCGTTCGGGCTCAGGTTTCACTGGCCTATTTGATAAGATCCATTATCACATCACTGACTCACACAAACTAATTGTTTACCACAGCCTACATCTTAGGTGTATATACCATTTCGTTTATAACCAACGAATTATTTTCATATTGACAACACTGCCAAATTTCGTTTTCTTCTACTTATTACAAAGTAAACAGTAAAACCAAAACATTTAAATACTTTTGTGGCGTCTTATTATGCCATAACACATGGTGTGTTATTAACCTCAGTGCTCTCCAGAACAATCTTATCCCTAAATGATTTGAAACATTAAGATCCTAATAGTAGATAAGTAAAACTTATTACTAATTACATGTATGACTCCTTTCTATAATATTCATTGTTCTTATCATCCATTCGACAATTCCATTCAATGCCGTTATACAAAGCACTGTATTGGTAACTAATACCTTTTCGAGTTCAGAACTCTTTAATTTAATTGGATACAATTTCCCCTTGATTATCATAACATAAGTTAGGAATAATGCTCAGATCAAAATTAAATCCCGGAACATAACAAAAACATTACAGCCTATCACAAAAACAACAAAACTCAGTTTTTGTTTTCAATAGACTCAAGTGTCGTAACTTTAAATATCTACTTTTAACAAAACTTTTGTTTTCAATTTGTCAATTGCTAAACAAGTTTGATTCACATAAATACAAGCTACACACAATTTTTCGTTAGGCACAATATTATTAATTGCATCACTATTTAATATAATTTGCCTTTATAGCCTTACATTTCGTTCCTTATTAAATCGTAATTATTATTAATATTTACGAAATTATTTACAAACATTTGCAAATTAAAGCGTTTATAAAATGCAGTCAATTAACGTCAATTAGATTATTCAAAGACTTACCCTTCATTACCAGTTTAACATCTTTGAACACAATGACACCGCCGTTTTATCAAAAACGACAGTCTGCTTGCTGCATTTTGCTTACCGATATTATGGAATCTCGCAGAAAAATACATTCTGGAGCACACCTGGAACGCCCATCTTACAGGCATCCGGCAAATCTCCTCCCTTCGTCGCGTGTATAAACGCGCCATCATGACTGTCCTTCACCCAGTATATAATAGTATTCTTTGCCCGTCACGAAGGCAGATCCAGACGTAAATCATGTAGTTCTGGTTTTGAACTTAACATCAGCACCGTTGTATTGTTCCTTCTTGTGTTTCCAATGAATTAACATCTCTCGGAATCTTGAACGGTTTATTGACTTTTGCACTTGTTGATGGTCTCTTGAATTGTTTCAGAAATGTGACTTATGGCCTCGAAATTGCAGACTGAAGTACTTTTAGACTTAGATCATGATCTTCACTTTGTAAGTTTGATTTCATGATCGATCAATCTCGTTTTCACAAACTCTAGTATTATATTATCTTTAGTCAATTGTCATTCAGTCTCGATTGCGGTGACAATATTGCTTTTTGCATTCGCTAAAGTCATGAAAAAGGTTTATAACTTTAAAGAATTCCTTTGACTTTACACTTGTAGCTTACAGTTCAGCAATCTTTTTCAAGAGACAGCTACGTCGCACTTCGGCACATATTTTCGTTGGAACTTCACTGTCGATAACGTTCAGTAGGTACTTCAAGTTCACTTAATAATTTTCGATATTTGAAATGTCTACACACTTTACTTATTTCCATCAAAAATGTTAAATGTTCATATTACTCATTTTAATTTTAAACAGTCTTATTCCTTTTTATTTGTTTCACTAGATGCACAACTCGTTTTTATTATTTAGTGTCCAATAATTATTTTCACTGTGGCTTAGCGCTCTGGGCCCATAACCTGTTGGGGTTAATAAGGTGGACACCAAAGAAAAGAACTGTTTTAGGGTTTGAATAATAACAGTTTAATTACCCTTTGTTTTATATATCGAAAGGTGTGTGTAGCACATGTGGCCTCTACTAAGATTAACGGAATACTGTACCGTGACCAGCTAGCATTTCAGTATCAAGTGTTGACAAGGGCTCAAATAATAAACTATATAATTAATGGTTAGAGAGAGAGAAGGCTATAGTGTAGAATAGTATTGAATTATTTTTGATAAACTCCAACAGCAAGTTCCTCTCATCTGTATGAAAACCAAGCGAGCCACTTTTTCACAAACAATTTAAAACAAATTTACTTACCAATTAAAGAAAACATTTCCAATGTTTTGGCCAACTTTTTCTATACATTCTTTATAATTCAATATTGCATAAAAAGACATTTTCTAGATTTCGGTGGATTTCCGGTGCCGACAATGCTAAATGAAAAGCTCAGATTACGATCATTTGTCGTAACTTTACTCCGTTTTTTTGGCACGCGAAGAGCATACAATCGCGTCATCTAGTTAGATTTATGTCTGTGATTAGTACCTATGGTTTGTTTTATTGAATTGTCAATGTGCTTCTGTGACAATATGATAATAAATATTTATTTCTCTTCCACAAAGATGTTTTTGTTCCGTATTGTGCCGGACGTTAAGAATTTCACCATCCCATGTCTTCCCGTGGGTGTCGTAAAAGGCGACTAAGGGACAAACCAGAGAATGGGCAGCAGCGTTCTCTGTGCTCCTATAACAACCATACTGCGATCGCCAATCCGCCTGCCAAGCGTGGCGATTATGGCAAAACCCCCCCTATGAATAGCACAAATAAAAAATGGCCCCTAGTGCCCGGCAGCCCGCCTACCCTCGACTACGGTAGCGGTCGAGGTTACGGCATGGCAAGGGGTGCTAAGAATCTCCGGACGAGATCCGGCTACCCCAACAATCACCGACGACTGGACCTGGCAACGTACAACACGCGCACACTTCGGACCGACGAGAAGATCACCGAGCTCGAAGAGGAATTGAGCAGGTTGCGATGGAGCATTATAGGGTTATCTGAAGTCCGAAGAGAGGGGGAGGACTCGATAATCCTCAAATCCGGTAACCGGCTCTATTTCCGAGAGGGTGACCGGCAGTCCCAAGGTGGTGTCGGGTTTATCGTCCACAGGTCCCTTGTGAACAACGTGGTGAAGATCGAGAGTGTGTCGACCAGGGTGGCGTACCTTATACTCAGAATATCCTCTAGATATTCGCTGAAGGTCATACAGGTCTACGCCCCAACCTCGGCACACCCCGACGACGAGGTAGAGACCATGTATGAGGATATCTCCAGAGCCATGCATGGTTTCAAAACTCACTTCACCGTTGTCATGGGGGACTTCAACGCGAAACTGGGCAAACGAGACGAGGATGAGCTGCAAGTGGGGCAATTTGGAGTTGGACGACGGAACCACCGGGGTCACCTACTGGCCAGTTTTATGGAGAAGGAGGGCCTCTATATGATGAACTCCTTCTTCAAAAAGCGAGAACACAGGAAGTGGACCTGGCAGAGCCCCGATGGTGCAACAAAAAATGAGATCGACTTCATCATGTCAACCAAGAAGCAAATGTTCAATGATGTCTCTGTGATCAATTCGGTAAAAACCGGGAGCGATCACCGCATGGTAAGAGGCACATTGAACATTAATATTAAGCTTGAAAGGTCTCGACTGATGAAGTCCACGCTCCGTCCAGCACAGGTCCAGATCCAAAACCCCGAGAGCTTTCAGCTCGAACTCCAGAATCGTTTCGAGTGCCTGGGGAGCTCCGTGGACGAATACAGCGACGGGTTCGTCGAAGCTGTCCATACGGTCGGGTCTAAGTTTTTCAAGACCCGTCGTACAGATAGAAACAAAAAGCTCTCTGATCATACCCTCAAGCTTATGAAGGAGAGGCGTGAGATGATCCTGCAGTCTTCAGATGATGCGTGCAAATACCGGCAGATCAATAGACAGATCTCTAAATCCTTGAAAAGAGACCTCCGCCGCTTTAATACCGAGCGTATTAAAGACGCGATTGAGCGAAATAAAGGCTCCAAGGTGTTTTCAAGGGATCTGTCTATTGGGCAGAGCCAGCTCACGAAACTGAAGACCGATGATGGCAGGATTGTATTGTCCAACGTCGAGAAAGAGGTCAACCGTCGAATCCGACTCGGCTAGGCGGTGTTCGGGAAGTTGCGTGGTATCTTCTCGTCCAATTTACCGCAGTGTCTCAAGACAAAAGTCTATGACCAGTGTGTGTTGCCAGTGATCACCTATGGGACCGAGACGTGGTCGCTCACAATGGGCCTTATCAGAAAGCTTAAAGTCACCCAAAGGGCAATGGAGAGGGCTATGCTCGGAATTTCCTTGCGTGATCACGTCAGAAATGATGATATCCGCAGGAGAACCAAAGTTACCGATATAGCCCGAAGAATTGCCAAACTTAAGTGGCAGTGGGCAGGGCACATTGCTCGCAGAACGGATGGCCGATGGGGCCGAAAAGTCCTGGAGTGGCGACCGCGAACTGGAAGACGATACGTTGGAAGGCCTCCCACTAGGTGGACCGATGACCTGGTTAAGGTTGCGGGAAGGCGCTGGATGCGAGACGCACGGGATCGGTCAATGTGGCGACGCCTGGGGGAGGCCTATGTCCAGCAGTGGACGTCTTTCGGCTGAAATGATGATGATGAAAGATGTTTTACAAACTATTACATAAAAGTGCAACAATATTTGATAAATCCTTTGTGGGAAACTGCCCGGCGAGCATGGCCTACTGTGACATCGCTTAAGTCACACTTTTAATCACAGTTTGGGCGATAAACTCATTTTGTCTTAAATGCTAGCACGGCGGCGTGAGATATTTTCTTGACTTGTGGCATAACTTCTTGACGTTTTTTTTTTTTTTTCGGAAATTTTCCAATTTTATTGTAGTTTCGGTTTAACCTTGGCCATAAAAACCATTTATATTCTGAGAAGCATATACGACGCACTGTTGCCGAATTATGGGCCTCCGTATCTTATTTTATTTAGCATATTTCCAAAAAGATATCTCGAAAACGGTATGTCCTAGGCCAAAAATAACCAAAATTTAGCCCCCCCCTTTGCTACCCCCATGTCAGCAGCATCCCAACATGAAATACAAGTTTTTTTTTTTTTACATTGCTTGGTTTTCGACTCGGTCTTGACAAGATACGATAAAATTTGTCATGTCTTACAATTTGTCTTAAATGCTAGCACGGGACAACCATGTGACATAATTTACAGGCGCGACTTGCTTTTCTTGTTGTTGACTTCATAGTGCGACATAATTTGAATAGACGACCAAATAAAATAATACGTATAAAGTATGCCGTTCATACAGCTAAACAACTTTTTAATTTTGTTGGGAATGAATTAATATTTGACCCACGACCATAGACTTATGCACACTTTATTTTTCTTTGTTTGTTTGATTACATATTAAGTGCTTGTTAGAAAGATATATTTATTGTGAAAATTTTAATAATTACTAAAAAATATAATAGCTTGGACCAATACCGGTGGGCCCCTATTTTTTATATTTTAAATGTTTTTTGGGTATTTTATTCAAGAAACATTTAAAAATGTAGAAAGCAAGAAGAATATGGTATAAAAGAAAATAATTATAAAAAAAATAATCATAATTAAAATAAGAACAACAATAAAAAAATATACAATTATGAAAAAGTAATAATATAAAAATAATTAATAATCTTGTAACATTTCAATTAATTAATAATCATTGATCACCAATTCACCATACACACAAAATGAATTTATTGCCATTTGGTGCCGTAATTAGAAGGCAAATATATTTTTGTCAACTATAAATTTTTATCACCACCTCCGAACGAAAGTGATACATTTTTCTAAATCATCTGTCAAAATGTGACATTTGTGACAAAATGGGTGCGCCCGTATTAGCAATTAAGACCCGATGAGTCCCAAACAAACGTCAGGAAATTTTCTCACGCCGCCGGTGCTATTATTTAGGACAAAATGGCGTTATCGCCCAAACTGCGATGAAATGTGTGACTCAAGCCATGTCACAGTAGGCCGTGCTCGCCGGGCAGCAACAAGAAAGGCATGTTGCGCCTTTAAAATATGTCACATGTTTGACCCGTGCTAGCATTTAAGACAAATTGTAAGATATGACATAATTTATCATGTCTTGTCACAAATATCTTGGGTACGCCCATGCTCGCTAGGGTATCTGCACTAGGAAATCCTGTCCACAGATTACCAAGCCCTCCCCACTAAACTTCGATTATTAATCAATTAAGAGTAAGTATGGCGTTTTTTGTGCGTTCTTCTCCATAACAAGCTACTTTTCCGAATGCACGGTAGAATAATTTTTATTACTTGTAAATTTTAATTTTTAATTGATGACGTTCAGGGGAGGAGCTTGTGGCTAAATAATAATAGCCGCACGTGTCGATCTTCAAGGTTAAGCAACGCTTGACGAGGTCGGTCCGTAGATGGGTGACCATTTCAACATACCAAGTTTCCTCCGTACCTCGGCAAACACGTTAAGCCGTTGGTCCCGGCTGTCATTTAAAGATCTTTGACAGTCGTTCTCGTTACGGGTGGTCAGAAGCCTGAGATCTGACACCAGTCTTGCCAAGGGGTATAGTGTTACCCAGTTACTGGGTTGTGGAGGTCAGATAGGCAGTCTCTCCATGTAAAGCACTGGTACTCAGCTGAATCCGGTAAGACTGGAAGCCAACCCCAACATAATTGGGAAAAGGCTAGGCAGATGAATTGTTTGAAAGTGCCACTTATTGGCCTAGTTGAATAAATATATTTGACTTTGAATTAATTTACAAATATTGACCTCTTGTCCTTTACACAAGAAAAAGGAAGGAATACAGTAACTAAAATACTGTAAAAAATAAATAAAGAAAAAAATATAAAAGTTATTAAAATACTGCTTTAGTAAAGCAGATTCTATCATGCATGAAGCAAACAGAAATTGAACTTTACGCGACGAACCTATTTTCACTCTGACTGTACGCTACGGTGTACCAGGTTCGGTTAGCAAGCAGATGTTACGTAGCTACCGTGCTAAATAGGCGAAGGTAACCGAGTTCACCCGAATTCATAACCTCTTTGGGTGTAAAGATTTTTGGCTTGCTTATGTAATAAAGTTTTGTTTATGATGCCAAATATTCTGTACCAGTAGCAGAAAATCGCAAATTCAGGAGCTCGGGGCTAAGTTATGTCCGCCGCACGGATTGTCTTGAAGGTTATCATCGCTTGCCGAGGTAGGACCGTGGATGGGTGAACAAGACTCCTCCAACCCTCAAAAAGCACGCTAAGCTGTTAATCACAGCTATCATTTGTAGATCTTTGACAGTCATTGCTGGCAGTCAGAAGCTAGAAAACCTGGCACCATTCTTATCAAACGGTATCGTGTTGGTCAGTTAGTGGAGTGCAGATAGCCAATTATTCGTTGTAAAATAAGCAAGTTATTCCTTTTAAAATAAGCCAATTATTCATTGTAAAATAAGCCAGTTCTTCCTTATAAAATAAGTAATTTAATCCTTGTAAAATAAGTCAATTACTTCTAGTAAAATAAGTCAATTACTTCTAGTAAAAGAAGCCAGTTATTCCTTTTAAAATAAGCCAGTTATTCCATGTAAAATAAGCCAGTTATTACTTGTAAAATAAGCCAGTTATGCCTTGTAAAATATTGGTACTCAGCTGCATCTTGTTTGACTGGAAGCCAAAACCGACGCAGTAGACAAATCACTAGGCAGATTGATGTTATGCCTTGCCTATCGTAAAGGATAAAATCATTGATGAAATGTGTCAGACTTGAGCTACCAAATAGTATTATTCCTATTCCATTAACGATATTCCTATAGATTTGATTGATGTGCCTTTTCCCTTGATCCATGGTTGTCGTGAAATAGCTACGCATTTTAGGACGGGACTGAATTACAGGAAAAAACCGGACAAGTGCGAGTTGGACTCGCGCATGAAGGGTTCCGTTCTTGGTAAATTGCGGTTTACGATTTATGACGTATTAAAAAAAAAAAACTACTTACTAGATCTCTTTCAAACCAATTTTCGGTGGAAGTTTACATTTACATTAATATACATCATATATTTTTTTAGTTTAATCATTCTCTTATTTTAGAAGTTACAGGGGGGGGCACATTTTACCACTTTGGAAGTGTTTCTTGCGCAAACTATTCAGTTTAGAAATGATATTACAAACCTCAATATAATTTTTGAAGACCTATCCATAGATAACCCACAGGGATGGTTTGATGAAAAAATAAATGAGTTTCAGTTCTAAGTATGGGGAACCCCCAAAATGTATTGCATTTTTTTCTATTTTTGTGTGAAAATCTTAATGCGGTTCACAGAATACAGCTATTTACCAAGTTTTAACAGCATAGTTCTTATAGTTTCGGGCAAAAGTGGCTGTGACATTCGGACGAATCTATAAGGGTTCCGTTTTTTGCCATTTGGCTACGGAACCCTAAAAATATGGTAAGCTATATGTTCACTTTTCACTGTCTATTTTGTATTAAAGCTGCTTAAATAAAATATATCGGTACTAATTAAAGAACTTGGTGTCAAAAAACGAAGAAAAGAAAACAGGGACACCGACTACCGAAAAAGAAGTTATTTTTCAGTATGTAGTTTTTTTATTTGGAACTCGGTTTTATTTTTTTGCAAAATACGCTTTAATTTTAACTTTTCAGTTTTGCGACCTGATAGACAAGTTTTATAGTAAGGTACCTATAATGCCAGAATAGATAACCCGAATATCATGAAACTTGAACATAACCGGTACACTCTCATTAGACTGTCATCATCATCATCAGCCTTATATTGTTTGCACTGCTGGGACACAGGCATCCACCACGCGGACCCAGTGCGGGTTGGTGAATGTTACATGCCTTCGATCATTTTCAAAATCGGTCCGTCGACCATAGATCCTCCTCCTATTTGGAAAGTCTGTTAAAAATACTGATCACTCTTAAACATTTTCAGACTTTCTGCTGTTTCTATCCAGAAAAGCCACTGAACGCCAAACTGGGAATGTTTTACGATCGTTTCCTTTTAGCTAAATACAAGCAATAAGCTTCAAACGCTAAAGACATAAATATTTCGTTTAACATAATAACATCACGCGTGCGGCGAGAAATTCCGTAATGGAATAACTTAATATCGCTGCTCAAACCGAGAGTACCTCTTGCAAGTTGGTAGGCTGCAGTTCAATTTCCATTTAATCATCACAGATATAATTATGCAATGTAATCAGTGAATTTTTAAGGCGCTATATACGCCCCAATGTTAACGCAGTACTGGCCGTGCGCCCGCCCGATGCCAAAATATCAATATTGAACCTCCTTTTGAACAGTTTTGTTTGCAAAATATTATTTGATTTACATATGCTATTGTGTTAGTTCTAAAGAAATTCCAGCCATCAATTTTTCTGTGTAAAAATATTTTTAAACATCCAAGTCGTTTTGGAGGAGTTTCCAAAAGTTGCGAAAAAATATCGTGTTGTTAATTTTTTTCTTATTATAACACTCCCAAGTTGTGCCACAAGCACAAGCACAGTTCCCAGTAGCCTAGATAGCCTAGCAAGTTCGGTCATGCATGGAGTACTGCTCTCACCTCTGGGACGGATCTGCCAAATATCAACTTGATGCACTTGAGTCGATTGACAAACGGGCCAAGAGGCTTATCGGTAACGATGCACTGGTCGCCTCAAAGCTCCAGAGCCTTGAACATCGACGCCGGGTGGCCAGTCTGTCAGTTTTTTATCGGTTACATTTCGGGGAGTGTGCGATGGAACTGCACAATTTGATTCCACCTAGCCCTTTTCATCACCGGACAACAAGACGTACGGCAATGCGCCACCGGTACATGGTGGACATCCCACCCATACGTACAAAGCGTTTTGCGAATACTTTCATTGTACGCACAGCTAAGGAGTGGAATTCCCTGCCGGAGTCTTTGTTTCCTGATAGCTACAACCTTGGGGTCTTTAAGTCAAGAGTGAATAGGTTACTTCTAGGCAAGCGTGTTTCACCGTCGACCACATCATCACTTACCATCAGGCTAGATAGTGGTCAAACGCGAGCCTATAGATAAATAAAAAAAAAAAAAAAATACCACGGTTATCCTTTGAACACCACTATGAATAATTCAGATGAGAATATTCTCTTTTTTCATACTTTTTGGAGCGTGATTTTTCAGTACTCGGGTTTTAGTTTTTGAACTTATTTTTTTTATAAAGTGTTTTGGAGTTTTGCAGAGCCTGATGGAACAAAATAACAATGCATAAATACCTACTTACATACCCTTCACAAACACTTTGCGACGCCGTAGTCGGGTAAAAAATTAGTTTGCATTACTTTAACGGGATTTGTCTCGCAAATGGTACGCTTGACAAAAATATTATGTACCAAACCCTACCTTCATTTTAAAATCCCTGTTCAGTGATGATGATGAGGTAAGGGGAAAAATATTTAATGTTCTTAACTTGCCCCCTAGAGGGCGCCATATTTTATTTAATGTGACGCGCATAAGATAGCTTATAACCTGAGGACAAACAAGACGCTTCCAACGACACCCCATTTGTCAAATTATGATAAGTAGTTTAGATGTTATGAGGGAACAGATGCACATATCTATTTATGTAAAACAAAGTCGTGTTAATTATACCACTTATAACTCGAGAACGGCTGGACCAATTTTTATATGTATTTTTTTTTATTTATCTTTGTCCAGAATAGAATAATAAGTAAAATAGAGGCGGAAATAATAACGAAAAAAAATTATGAAGATAATCCCTTGCGTTTTGCGAACACAGCGCCATCTCTGATACATGACATAAACAAAACACGGACGAAAATGAACATAGCGTTATATACTGGTTCCGGTAATGCCAGTAGATGGCGTTGTCGATTAATCTGAAATTCAATACAAAGTCGGGCTAGTTACACCATTTTCTCATACATTTATTGGTTAAGGTAGGTAGGATAAAAGTAAAATGAATGTTTGGTTTTTTGTTATTTTTATGGCAAAACAACGTTTGCCGGGTCAGCTAGTTATACATAATACATACCGGTCAAAAACATAACCCTCACTTTTGTTACCGGTTACCGTTTCATCGACTTGATTTTCAAGTGGAGTTGTAGAAGTATGGTCCTTTTTCAGCCCGTCTTATTGGAGGCAATTTACGGTGCGCTTGCTAATACCGGCAGGCTTATTACGTATCTTTTGCAAGAGCAAAACGATACCGATTTTTGCGCAATAATTGCTCTTCAATACAGAAGTTTTAGAGTTGATGGCAGTTTTTTTTTTAAGTACATTTGACAAAGAGCGAGCTACTAGCAAACGATTGTGTAGGAACTACCATACCTACACTGCAGGTAATTTCGACTTTCATGACATAAAGCGTTTGATCGCTATCGTTCTGCTCTTGCAAAAGATACGATACTTAATAAGCCTGCCGGTCTCCACTCAAGAACTCCTTAGTCATCTACCCCAACGTCTCCAACTGCTATCGGTCCCTTTAAAGACTCAGCTGGCCCTCACTTCAGCTTGGTAATTCTGCAGGATATATCGACAACTCCAGTTCAGTTCCGGATTATTTCCGTTTCGGAATGTCTGATAAAACATAACTGCCTACTAAAGAGGCATCATAACATTCCCATAGACAACAATTTATTGCGAAACCGTAGCGTCATATCGATTCGAATCAATATTGGCAGTGAATAATTTATGTAATGCAGAACAATCGCTTCCGACACGCATACGGCTTCCTATTGGCTGCACGCACTATTTGCTCATGGATGTTTCTGATGGATTTTTCGGTTAATGATGCGTTTGATTGTTTTGGTTCTATCTTCGAAATATTGCTTGATGAATGGTGGAGATTGCGGAGGTTGATATGGTGACACCGACGCTTGGGGAAGGCCTATATCTAAAACGACTAGCTGCCGCCCGTCTTTTTTCTGTTTAATATAGATTTTGTGATTGTCTACTTCTACATGATTCTGATATTCTGGTAGTTCGAGAGTCTTTACCGCACATGATTCCATCCCTGGATATACTTGTTTTCGTTATGTTTCTGTTCTCGTGGTAGTTTGAGAGGCACCATTCATGATTCCAGCTTCAGTTTTTTTCTAGCTGCCGCCTGCGTGGTGCGTGGTGTTTGTACTTCTCCTAATATCTTTATAAATTATAGCCTACTAGCTGTGCCCGCAGCTTCGCTTCCGGCAACTGCCTACCCTACCTATCGACCCTACCGTAACCTACTTACCCGACCCTACCTTACCTACCCTACCCTAACTACATACCTACCCTACCTACCCAACCTACATACTTACCCTACCTATATACCTAACTACATACCTACTTACCTCCTATTTTTACCCGACTGCCGAAGGAGGGTAATGTGTTTATCAGTCTATGTATGTATGTATGTATGTAAGTATGTATGTATGTATGTTTGTTCCTATATGGCGTTCCAGGGACCAAACGCGTTGACCGATTTTGATGATTCATACGTCAATCGATGCGTCTTAACTCTGCGAGTGTCATAGACTACATTAAAATTTGATTATAGAAAAATGGCGGATTTTGGGTGCCATTTATTGTGGGGGCCCAATTTTTTTTTTGTTCCAAACCCATCGTGTGGGTTATCAAAATAAAGGGTTTTAAGAGGTGATTTCAAAAATATATAACACTTATATGTTTAAATGTATCTAATTCGAAAAAAACTAACTAAAAAGTTATAAATAAAAAAACTTAGTTCAAAAATCAAAAAACCCGACTGCTTCAAAAACGAACTAAAAAGTCGTAAACAATGATAAAATCATGCTGTGCAGGCGGAGGATACACCAGATTTTGGTCAGCCAGCCCGCGAATATGTATCCTCCGACTGCACAGCATGATTTTTTCCTTGTTTACGACTTTTTAGTTCGTTTTTGAAGCAGTCGGGTTTTTTGATTTTTAAACTATTTTTTTTTTTTTTATCTAAGAACCTTCTAAAAAAACACAACAAGAAAAGCTTTAGCGAAATCGGTAAAGCAGTTCTCAAGTTATAGCGTGACCAGGAGAAATAGGGGTTAATTTTTAACCGACTTTCCAAAAAGGAGGTGATTCTATGTTCGACTTCTTGTATGTTTTTATTTTTTTTATGCATGTTCACCGATATCTCCGTCAATTGTGGACCGATTTTGAAAATTATTTTATGTTATATTTTCCGTAATTGGTCCCATTTTAATTTGGTGAAGATCTGATGTATTACTTCGGAAATATACAACAGAACTCTTCCATAACGCAAAAGAATTGGTACCCACCAAAGACACCGACTTCCTAAAACAAAGTTATTTTTCACTTTGTAGTTTTGTTATTTGGAAGTCGGTAGTATTTTTTTGGTATTTTTTTTATGTATATAGGTGTGTTATTCTGATGTATAAGCTATATTTCTGTAAAGTTTCATCAAATTCCGTTTAGTAGTTTTTACGTGAAAGAGTAACAAACATTCATCCCATCCTTCGAAACTTTCACATTTATAATAGTAGTTGGGTTTACGTCCTGTTTCTGAATTGAAAGTTTGACCTTAAGAAATTGTAAGCGTTAAATAAGGTTTGAGAAGTTGTTAACTTTATTTTAGGGTTGATAAAGATAAAGATTTAATACCATAAAAGACCGAGCGCTATCGTCACCGCAAATTAGTATACGACTCATAGCTCTAATTTTACTACTAAACTTTATGTCCCCTTCGTAAAAGCGCGCGTAATCTTATCTCAAGCCTAATTGTTTACTCAAACAATAAAGTATCTTTCTACAAGAGAATTTGAAGATTTACAGCATAAACGCCGGATTAACTCAAAATGGTTGTGCTATCTTTCTTTCTTGATTATAAACGCTAGCTTTTCGTTTCTGCAGCAAAACTGTCGAGGATTTTATAAAATTGGCTTGAAAAATTTGTTCTGTCCAACTTTGGGACGTGTTTGCTGTTTTAAAGTTATCTTGATCTCGGAATAAAACGTAGCAAGAAGGTATGAGTTTACGTTACGTTCTTTGTTAGACAACTTGCGTAACACTTGTAAAGTCATGCTGTCATCAAAATCAAATCAGTCTAATGTTTTCCCAATGTTGGAGGTGGCTTCCAGTAGTTCGTCTATCTTGTAAATAATGAATAATAGGTGAATACCAATATTTTACATAGAGCAACTGTCTATCTGGTCTCCTCAACCCAGTAACTGGGTAACACGTTAC
This sequence comes from Orthosia gothica, assembly GCA_949775005.1. Classification (NCBI taxonomy): domain Eukaryota; kingdom Metazoa; phylum Arthropoda; class Insecta; order Lepidoptera; family Noctuidae; genus Orthosia; species Orthosia gothica. Next base: position 7,503,258 of record OX459052.1, read on the forward strand.
TCCTGGGCAAGAACGTGCTAGATTTACTGGCTTGAGACTACGTGTTACGACTGACAAAGAATTACAAAAATTATATTCGGGATCAACACTTGCTAAACACCACTTTGAATGAAAAAAGTTAATAAAATCAAAACACCCGACTGCATAAGAAGCGAACTAAAAAGTTGTAAACAAGAAGAAAATCATGCTGTGCAGTCGGAGGATCAGGTGCTCAGCCAGGTCGCGAATATGAATCTTCTGACTGCACAGCACTATTTTCTTCTTATTTATATTATTTTAGTTCGCTTCTTATGCAGTCGGGTTTTTTTTAATTTAATAACTTTTTTTATTTACCTACAACTTTTTAGTTACCTACCTATCTTTTTTTTAGAATTACTTTTAAACAGTGGTATATATATTTGTAATCACCACTAAAAACTCTTAATTTTGATACCCCACTTAATGGGTTTGGAAGAAAAAAGAATTTGGAATACCCACAATATGTCGCCCAAAATCCGCCGGGTTTCCTTTTTTTTAACGTCACTTATCTAAGAAAACTTGGGCGGTCAAGACCTGTTTAAAGTTGTCTTAATGATAAAGATCCGTCTTGCGGTTTGAAAGATATGAAGTAATAAAGAAATTCACAAACAAATATACATGACATACATACAAGATACGCGCGAAAAACATAACCCTTCCTTGGCAGTCGGGTAAAAATAAACAAGTAACGTCTTACCGTACTCTAATTACAACCGAAAGTCGTCCACTGCTGGACATAGGCCTCCCCCAAGCATTGAACGATCCTGTTCGCATCCAATGACATAGTAGATACACTCTTCAATTATGAAATTGTCCTTGTGACCAATATTTGAAGTAAGGTACAGTCCTTGGTTGGACTGTACCTTACTTCAAATAATGGTTGCGTGCTACCAATTCTCTGTCAATTTAGGTTCACCTTGACGTCCACAGTTGTCTAGATCAGGGCTTGCCAATCTTTTTAATTTTTAATACTGTGACTCCCTTTACATAGTGTATTTAACTTTGCGACACCCTTATTATTATTTATTTTCAGCCTATTCTGTCCCAATGCAGGGCAAAGGCCTCCCCTTCTTCCTTCCAATCCTCTTGGTTTAGGGCAATTGTGGACCAACGACGCTCTTGTACCTTTGTATTGATTATTAACTGTTTTTTCAAGTTGCTTTAAAAAATATTGATTATTAGGAAAAAGTATTGTCAATGAGCTCGCTTTTCTGAGATAACCTTTCAAATCAGAGCTAAAATTTCGAAAAAGTTTATCTCCTTTAATTTTCTTAATTGATATGTAATCTATCATCACGATCATCATCAGCCTATAACAGTCTACTGCTGGCTTGTAATCTGTACTACGACCTAATTACTGCAAGTCTGCAACTGTAGAAAAGCCAGTTTCGCATAACTAGGCGCGACGCGATGGATCAAGCGGTACTAGGAATCTACAGTACCAGTAGTTTGATTACCTTGGGATACATTACTCTTAAATTTAATTACATTGTATTTATTAGATTCCCTCACTCACAGAGAAAGAGAGGAGACCTATGTCCCAGCAGTGGGAACATTAAAAGGTTGATGATGATAATGGGTAGTAACTATTTGTATTTATCAAATAGTATTTTCGTTTCAGAATCGTATTACTTATATCACATAGTTCGAACAGCTACTCTTTCTTGTTTACGACGCCCGTGAGAGAGCACCACGACGCCCCGGGGCGTCGCGACACACAGTTTGGGAACCCCTGGTCTAGGCATTTATTATCTAGAGTCATTGTGCTGTTACAATTTTAATACGAAGTTTATGGTGAGACGATAACGGTAAAAGTATGTGGTTTTACTGTTATAATGTCATTATCAACTCCATAATGTGTAACGTCTCGCAGTAAAGCTTGTATCTTGCTCGGAACGTACAACGCTGTGGAATGCGGTGTCGATCACAAATTGCCGTATGAAAATATCTGAATGGTCTTTAGTCCCGTCGTAGTATGCGTCAGCGGCACCGCATCGTTGTGCGTTCCGATCAAGAGACCAAAGCTTAACGGACCTGTGCATTACCACTCCCTTTCCAAGAAATACAGCAAAGCCACTTATTAAAATAGAAATAAATTTCTCAAGCTATTGTAATTAATGACTACCACATACTAAAACCAAATTATATCTTTCCAGGGTTCCTCAGCTGCCGAACTACTGAACTCACAAGAGCGGGGTACCTTAGTCAAGCATGCTTTGGAGTCTGCTCGCGCTGAGCCGGGTGACGAGCATGCTTTAGAACCTGCTCTCACGCTCAGACCTGGACAAAGTATTGGTAAGTTAATTTAAAAGTCGTTTAATTAGGGACAAGGGTAGGAATATGATGATGATTCACAAGAGACAAATGTCAAGCTTCAGGAGTTTCCATAGACTTCTTACGAAGTCAAACGACGCGGACGCCGCTTGATGACACATGGTCGTAATTTGGCTCCCAATAGAAGTACATGATTCACCTCCCTAAACCTCTACCTCTACAGCATTCCTTATTCTTATTTGAATTTGCTGAAACCGTTCACTTTTGAATGCAACCGTATTTGCAATACTAGCTGCGTACTAGCACCAAAATTATACTACCAACCATAAATAATTCTAGAGCTTGTCCATGCAATTGTACTGAATATCATCAGCTTTGGATTTGTGAACTAACCAGGACAACATCAAATCTGGAACTAGAAATATGTTTAAGTTGAAGATATTTAGAAAATTACAACTGCACAACATTGAATCCTTTAACAGGTTCATATGGCATTTATGATTGTTTTTACCCGGCTGCAAGGAAAGGGTTATGTTTTTCGCGCGTATCTTGTATGTACGTTTTTGTATGTATTATTCTTTATTACTTCGTATTTTTCAAACCACTTGACATATTTTTATAATTAAGACATCTTTAGATAGGTCTTGGCCGCCCAAGTGTTCATATTGTAGGGGTTGTTTTTTTTTCTTCGTAACCCATCGAGTGGGGTATTAAAATGAAGGTGATAACAAAAATATATATACCACTTATATGTTTAAAAGCCATTCGAAAAAAAAGTATAACTAAAAAGTTGTAATTTTTTTTTTTATAATATCTCAAAACCCGACTGCAAAGATATAAATAAGAAGATAGTATAGGATATTTATAGTTTTGGTCAGCAAGCTCGCGAATATGTATCCTCCGCCTGCACAGCATGATTTTCTTCTTGTTTACCTACATCTTTGCAGTCGGGTTTTTTAACTGTTGTTTTTACTATGTGGACAGTGGACCTGTTAAAAGTAATATCAAGATAAAACCTTCTTTTAACAAAATCCATAAACAAATAACAGGATTCGCTCATAAACCCACAACATACAATAGACGTAAAAAATACAACAGTGTACTATCGCACGGCTCACCTTGAACTGGTCCGAACACAATAAGTCAACGAGTCCATCGGGAAGGTCACTTTCTCTTATAGTTGAACTTTGTAAAGGACAGACTAGAGCGTATTGTACGTGGGTGTTTTGTTTTTCAATGTAGGCCTTATTGAAGCCCGATTTATTTATGTGAGTTATAACAGATAAGGGTACATTCACACATAACATACGCATTTCCAGGGTCGTTTTAAAAGGAACCGTCGCTACTGGAGGTGAAGTTCACACTGCATTTACAGTACATTTTTAACGGATCCGTCGCTACTGGGTGTAACACTCACACCACATTTAGTTAGTGTAGGTACCACCAACTTTCAAATAAAACGGATTAGTATCACCTACCACCTACAACCTACGTCATTGTCGAATAAAAACGCATACGATAAAGCGGCCAGCTGTATATTTTGTTGGTTCGGTATTTTTACTGGATCTGGAATACTGTCATGTGTGTGAACTCGCTGATACAACTACATACGTCAGCGTCGAATAAAAACGTATACGATAAAGCGGACCTGTAAAATGGACCTCTGTGTGAACGAGCACTAACTAGACTTTATAAAGAGTGAAAAGATTCATAAAGGTATATAGATACATTGATTGATAGGTATATAGATACATTGATTGATACATACCTGTCTCCTGAGATACAGGTTAACTACCTAGTTCAGGAGACAGAGCTTTTATGTAACTGTGACACTTGTTTGCAAATAAATTAATTTATTATTATTATTTCCTTTATTCAATTTTTTTCTTATTGTTTACATTTTTAAATATTTTATAAATTAAATTACAAAAAAAAAAAACATTTAAAAATATAAAAAATAGAGGCCCACCGGTATCGGGAACAGGGTCCAAGCTACCGGTGGTCAGGGCTCCAGAGAAAGGAACCTCCTTACAATACGAGCCGTGTCCAGCAATACTAGAAATTAAATGAATATTACTATTATTATTATATAATATCATAATTATAGAGACAAGAATAAGCAGTGCGTCAAAAATGCTTAAAATATGATTACTACTACTTTATAAAAATCAAAATAGTTTATTTCAAACATTAATGTTACTTTTAAATTGTAAAACAAAAAAAAGATAAATCTAGTTTCACATTCGCAAGCGTTAGTAGGTCTCTATGGAGAAGAATGTGCAAGAAACTCCACGGACACTCTTTTTCATCAGTTTTATAATAATAATAATAATTTATTTCAGAACATAATTCCATATAAAATGATTAGTACGGCTTAAAAACTATGTTAGTACCTTAAAACTACTTATTAATTATTAAGGAACATTAAACAAGACAGCACCAGAACTATGCACCTTATTCCAGTGCCGCACAATAGGACACTCTACCCTATCTGTTATAGTGTTTAGAAGGCCGTTGGGGCTGCCCCTCACACGACACATCAGGGAGGCCACTCTCTTGTGCACAATAGCCCTAAAGCAGTCGGTTTTAGCCTTCGCAAACATCCCCGATGCACTACAGTAACGCGGCAACCCCATCAACATCCTAAACCCATTATTGTAAAGGTCCCGCAGGGCATTGAAAGCCTTCTGCGTATAGCGGACCCACAGGCTGCAGGTGTACATTGTTTGGCAGTACGCCTTAAACAGAGTAATTTTAACATCTTTTGTGCACCTCGCAAACCTGCGCGCCAGCAAATTACATCTAACTACCAATGCCCTGCGTTCCCTTTCAATATCCAAGTCATCTGAGAGGTCCTCAGTGACCCAATGCCCCAGGTATTTGAACTTGGTGACTCTACTTACCGGAATTCCTCCAAGTCTGACCGGTGGAATGGTCGTGGGAGTTTTATTACCCGCCTTAAACACAAGTAGTTCACTTTTTTGTTATTGTACCTGAGGCCATGTGACACTGCGTACCTCTCACATATGCCTATAAGCATGTTGAGGGCTTTAACAGAAGGGCTCAGCAGCGCCATATCATCGGCGTAGCTAATGTTATTCATACAATTGCCATCTATTGAACAGCCGACACCAGCCCTGCTGAGCTCATCTATCAGTCCATTAACGTACAGGTTGAAGAGACGTGGTGACGTCAGGCCTCCCTGCCCCACTCCACACTCCAACCTGTACTCTGTGGAAAATGAGCCCGCCCACTTAACATTATTGGATTGGTTGCCGTACCAATATATCAGTATGCTGATCATGTCCCTGGGCGTACTGGTTTCTTCCCGGAGCTTATCCCACAGCACATTATAAGCTACAAGGTCAAATGCCTTCGACAGGTCCAAAAAACAGCCAGAAACAGACGTTTTTCTTGTCACGTAGTACTGGATAGTATGCTTTGTCGCAGTATTGCAGCTTCTGTCGAAAGCCCAGCTCTGAATCCGAACTGGGCATCGTGCAGATGAATATGCTTACTAAGTTGACAATCAAGCAAACCATCCAGCACCTTGGCGATCACTGTAGCCAATGAGATGGGCCTGTAGTTGTTCCCGTCGGAGGCATCACCTGTCTTATTTTTTATAATAGGAATCACTGTGGTCTTCATAAGCTCCTGAGGCAAATACGAATGTCCTAAACACAAATTGTAGAACATGACCAACACCCTGGGCAAGTGAGTACCCGCGTGCTGCAGGTGCTCGATCCTGAGGTCATCGTGCCCTGGAGACTTACCTCGAGTCATACTCTTGATGACCTGAGCTACTTCTTTTATTTTAAACCTAAACCGCACTCCATCATCAACCTCAGCATCAAGCCCTTGCCTCACGCCTGGTAAGGGGGACTCAACCTTAAAACGTTCCCTAAACAACTCGGCAATTTGCTGGGGCTCATTTTTACCCTCAACACACAAGCCAGTTTCCAGTTTCCTGGTATGCTTCCAAAATCGCTTGAAGTCCTTATCCTTGTGGTGTGTGTGGCTAAGATATCCATTTTAATATGCTCGACGTTGTCTTGACACCACTTGAGCTTAGACTTAAAGCGCTTCCTGGATTCACACATGGTATTATAAATATCACCAGATTTGGGTTTACCATACAGCAACCAGGTCTGAAAGCTGCTTCGTGCTACCCGATGAGCCTTCTGCACATGTGTATTCCATCCGATAACATGTTTCTGCTTCTGATGCTTTTTCAGTCTATTACTGCAACGCGCAGCTAAAGTCAAAGCACTAACAATACTATTATACAGATCATCAATTATTGCATAATGACTCTCGTTACTACAAACATTATCAGCACAAGAACCAAGTTCCAGTGGAAAGTCAATGTCCCTTAGTTCATTGTTACAGAGTTCGCTATATAACCTTATTTTTTCAGCGTTTCTCTCACCCCATCTCACTTCATTATTTAGGTTCCCATTACAATATTTTTTACTCGGTAATATTCCCATGTTACAATACACTTCCAGCGGCAAATGATCCGACCAGTACACATCATAAAAAACCTTAATACTAGTTACACTTAATTTACAAGTATTTGATTACGTCATTCTTGCTGGAACATGACGTGGTTTATGTACATTTTACAGCGCAGAAAAATACATATAATTATGTGAGAACGATGTAAAATGACGTGCACGTAAAAGCGTCTAGAGCAAAACAAACAATAAAAAAAAAACTAAATGTAACAACGATTTTGTATTTAATTTTTATTTCAATCTTTTTAAACAACATATATATAATATACCTAGTAGTAGACACGCTTCAATCAACAATATATTGAAACACGTAATTATGACATGATATCTTGCGAAAAAACTAGATTCAAAGAGTAATATGCGGATAACTTTTGAACGACTTAACCGATTTTAATCAATCATAACTAAGAACACTCGACAAAGTCACCTTTCAAACAAATCAAAATCGGTTAATCTGTTCGGGAGATACGATGACACACACTCACACACAGACACGTCAAACATATAAAACCCCGTCGTTTTTGCGTCGGGGGTTAAAAACAGGTCAAGGCAGCCAAGTTATGAGCAATCCCAACTGAAAGCGCCCGTTTTATATATAGGATAAATTTGAAAGAGAGTTACCGCGGCCCTGGCACAAGCAACTGTAGGAACACGGGTGGGTTTTAGTCAGTAAAAGTCTGACACGCCCTTCCGCTTCACCCAGAGCGGGAGAAGTCATAGGATGATTGCCCAACCAAAAAAAAAAAAAGCCCACTCATAAGTCAACACACGATATAAATACGCCTACGAACGATATTTATTAATTAAGCCTATGCTGTCCTACTGCTGTGCAAAGGCCTCTCCCATATTTTTCCAGCTCTTCCAACTCTATGCCCAAAATTCAACCTCTGTTTAGGCAAAGTTTTAATGTGGTTTCCATCAGCTGACCTACCCTACCTTACTTACCCTACCCTACCTATTCTACACTAACTACCCTACCATACCTACCCTACTCTACGCTAACTACCCTACCCTACCATACCTACCCTACCTTCACTACCACACCTACCCTACCATCCCTACCTACCCTAATATACCCTACCAACCCTACCTACCCATCTACCCTACCCTACCTTACCTAAAGGTTTACAAAATATTTTACGACCGATCCTCAGACCTACCAAATATGCACAAAAAATTTCATAAGAATCGGTCAAGCCGTTTCGAAGGAGTTTGCAGACAAACACACGAGTGACACGAGAAAAAATCTCGCTAGTAAATGTGACATGAATATACTCGTAACTGGCGAAGTGTACACCTTCGGAGAATACTAGGAGTGTTGTAATGATTGTTTTTCTTTGTTAACAGTACCAGCATGTGTAAGCAGAGGGGTGGTAGCGGGTATGTTCCCCTTACACGAGAGATCTGCTTTAGAGAACCTTAGAAGAAAATGGGTGAAGACTTTGTTCTCTCCACAGCCTATAGGTAAGTTTATTCTTAACTAGCTGACCCGGCAAACGTTGTTTTGCCATAAAAGTAACAAAACTCCAAACATTCCTTTTTTTTTTTATTGTACTTTTATCCTACCTACTGTACCTACCTACCTACCCTACCCTACCCTTCCCTACCTACCTACCTACCCTACCTACTCTACCTACCCTATCCTACCCTACCCTAACCTAACACTTTTTTTTGGTTTTGAACTTTCCCTGTATTCTGACGAACAAAATGACAAAAAAATAATTATTCAAATCGGTCCAGTCGTTTTTGAGTTTTAGCGAGACAAACGAGCAATTGATTTTTATATATATTCTTAATAAAATTAAAGAATGAGTCTTTATTGCACACAAAATGAAGATACGGGCAGCTTATGTACAAAGGCGATCTTAACCCATAATTGGGTTCTCTAACAGCAAACCTTAGTTGTTAAAGGAAATTATTATATTATTTAGAAATAGCGACCGACAAACGTTGCCCTGTCTCAATGAGTTCATAGGTGCAAACATTCTAAAGAAAAATACACTTTCAGTTTTTTCTAATGCCCAATTTTCTTTTCCTAAGAACAATAGGGATGTTTCCTGGGTAGAAAAATGATAATTCTATTTAGTCCGTCAGTGAGATTATCAAATAATAATGGACCCATATTTTTTTTTCTTTTTCAAATAAATACAAATTGACAAAGATAAAGCGCATCAAAGTTTAGGAGTGGGGGTTTGTGACGTCACTTTATCAATATAAAGTGTAGCACACCGTGACGTCACACGATATTTCAACGCACTGTATCGTCGTATTTTTTTGTTTAAGAATACGTGTCTTATATTTGTAGGTAATCTAACTGATCCTATTGCAAAAGTAAAGAAATATGTGACGATATCGGTCCAGTTACTCCAAACCAGGTGGGACTTACGGCATATGACGCACAAGACCGAAATGATTGGCGTCACACGATTGGGAAAGCCGATCACGCGTAACGGGTAAAGGCAAGGCCAAAGAAGCTGTTCTAAAGTGATGCTCATACCAAAAAACAGCATTTTGTTATTGTGTGTCTCCTTTCCAATTTGAATTCCGATGTCTGACTACTTAAGGCGGTACCCCGAGCAAACGGCTCGGCGGTACGCCGCGCAAGCCGTTTTTTGTCCTGATTTTAGGAGCTATCTACTCGTTATTTAAAAAGAAATATCAATTAATAAAAAAACATTAAAATTCTACATAATATTAATTCTAAAATGGTAGATTTAGTTTTTTTTTAAATGTTGTATATATTTCACTAATCTCCTTCCAAAAAAACATAAAAATGAGAAATAATTATTGATATTATGCATCTCCTCGTAAAGTGTTCATTAATTATTTTTTGTACTAACACTAATGGATAGACAATTTAATAACGAACATTTTTGTAGAATTTCTTTTTTCAATAGACCAAAATTCGATTTTAAAAGATTTTATTCTAAAATCTGGGCGTATTGACTACTGTAACTCATGCGCCACCAGTGCCGCTAGACCAATAGAAATGCTCATATCTCATGCCGATTTTTTGGTCAGGGTACCGTCTTAATATTATCTCTACATGCGCGCCAATAACTCAACTCAGCTATCTCCCATATAAATAGATTTAGTATGGGTTATAGACACGCAAGCAGTCATTTACAAATAGAGCGTAATCTGTAATCCGCGCCATTTCAAAAATAGGTTGATTTTGACGATGAGAAATTCAATCTATGGGACCCAATAAGTGAATTAAATTTTAATTTGCATGTACAAAAATTGGATCTTGATTGATATTAATATCTATGTCACCGGATTGCAAACTCCGTATGATTGTAATAAACCTTGCGATATTATGAACTCTCAATATACACGGTGTATATTATTTAAAAAACGTTTATAATCTTGCAGGGCTGTATTATTAACATCATAAACTACAACATTTCTTCTATGACCTAAAAAATGAAAAATATACGAACCAGCTGATCCATACACATTCTGGCAGGTTCATCATCATCATCAGATCAGCCGAAAAACGTCTACTGCTGGAAATAGGCCTCCCCAAGCGTCGCCACTTTGATCGGTCCCGTGCGTCTCGCATCCAGCGGATCCCCGCAACCTTCACCAGGTCATCGGCCCACCTGGTGGGAGGCCTTCCAACGCAACTTCTTCTGGTTCGCGGTCGCCACTCCAGAAACTTTCTGCCCCATTGGCCATCCGCAGCCTAATTGTGTGAGTTAATTCACTTACACAATTAGGCTGCCGTTCTGCGAGCATGTGCCCTGCCCACTGCCACATAAGTTTGGCAATTCTTCAGGGAATGTAGGTAACCCTGGTTCTCTTGCGGATCTCTACATTTCTGACTTGATCACGCAAGGAAACGCCGAGCATAGCATAGATAGAGGGCTATGCGTACATAAGTGTATGAATCAGCTGTTTTATTTTTGTTAAGTTTTTTACTTGTTGTCTTGTTGAACGTTGTTGTTTATGATGTTACTAATACAGCCCTGCAAGATTGTTGGTATTTTACCAATAACCCTGTATTGTTTTCTGAAAATTTCAAATAAAATAAAATTCCAATAAAATTAAATTTTTATTAAGCTTCCGTATCTTACTGAGAAATAAAGAATTAATAATCGTAGGAGATCTATTTTGTTTTTTTTTAATTACCCGGTGACATCTATACTGGCGATGGTACTAATGTGAACTATTGTTACATTTCAGATGAGATTAGTGAATATTTCGGTGTTAAAATAGCAATGTACTTTGCTTGGCTTGGACACTACACACAGTCGTTGACGGTTCCAGCTGCAGTAGGCTTTATATTTTGGGTAAGCTTCTATATATATTTTTTCTTTATAACTTTCAAGAGAAAAGTTGAAACCATAGGTATTCTGTTACTATAAATTCTCTATCACATACTATGCAACTGGAATAGATACTTCCTTGGTTTAGATTCGAATCCCAATTCAGGTAAAGTGGTATTTTTTATTTTTAAAGTAAATTGGCTGTAGCAATCCGAATATTTATGTCCGGTTATTGGCAGTAGACTCGCCTCCATATAGGACCAGGAGGTATGTATTATACGTGCCTTAGGGTAGGCATGTATAATACATATATCCCGGTCCATATACAATGGTGTATTTATAGTTACATACGTATGTTGCAAATATAACAGCCTTTTCTTAATTTCTGTTAATAAATATTGATTGCTCAAATTTTCGTTTCAGATTTGGCTCGGCACAGCAAATGACAATTGGAAGGACATAGCTTATGTATTGTTTTCGCTGTTCAACGTACTGTGGGCGTGTGTATATTTAGAAACGTGGAAAAGGTATGTTAACCTGTTAAATAGCCCTTACTGCTACGAAATGTCTGCTTGTAGAAAACGTTGGTCTTGATAGAGAAGTGGCTCTATCAAGACGAACGTTTTCTAAAACTCGATTATGGTAATCTTCGACTGCATAGTGTATCTTGTTGTTTAATTTCAGATATTCCAATGTGCTGGCATATAAATGGGGAACATTGGATCAGAGAGATGAGTTGCTGGTTGAGCCAAGACCATTATTTCAGGTAATTTTCTTTTTCGTTCAATGGACCAAACACCGATACTAATATGCATGGCAAATATTAAATTATAAGATTCATCCATTCCGAAGTCCTACGATATAGTACAAAACTATGTTACTCTCGGACTCCACGCTTAGCGTGATTAGTATTCTGTCACATTATACAGTGTATTGTCCTTTGAACGTTCGACGTTTCTTACTATACAACTCTGCCTACTTATTTGGGAAATACAGTCCTAATGTTATGTTTTTTCAGGGTGAAATGAGTACAAGTACAGTGACAGGTCGGCCTGAGCCGGTATACGCGGCGTGGAGACGGCGCGTGTGGAGGCACTGCGTGTCGTTCCCGCTCATGTGCGTGTGTCTTAGCGTCGCTGCCTCGGCTACCTTCGCACTGCTACGCGCTCAGGTAATGTATACGTTAGTTCAAGTGCAGTGACAGGTCGACCAGAGCTGGTTGGTATACGCGGCGTGGAGACGGCGCGTGTGGAGGCACTGCGTGTCGTTCCCGCTCATGTGCGTGTGTCTTAGCGTCGCTGCCTCGGCTACCTTCGCACTGCTACGCGCTCAGGTAATGTATACGTTAGTTCAAGTGCAGTGACAGGTCGACCAGAGCTGGTTGGTATACGCGGCGTGGAGACGGCGCGTGTGGAGGCACTGCGTGTCGTTCCCGCTCATGTGCGTGTGTCTTAGCGTCGCTGCCTCGGCTACCTTCGCACTGCTACGCGCTCAGGTAATGTATACGTTAGTTCAAGTGCAGTGACAGGTCGACCAGAGCTGGTTGGTATACGCGGCGTGGAGACGGCGCGTGTGGAGGCACTGCGTGTCGTTCCCGCTCATGTGCGTGTGTCTTAGCGTCGCTGCCTCGGCTACCTTCGCACTGCTACGCGCTCAGGTAATGTATACGTTAGTTCAAGTGCAGTGACAGGTCGACCAGAGCTGGTTGGTATACGCGGCGTGGAGACGGCGCGTGTGGAGGCACTGCGTGTCGTTCCCGCTCATGTGCGTGTGTCTTAGCGTCGCTGCCTCGGCTACCTTCGCACTGCTACGCGCTCAGGTAATGTATACGTTAGTTCAAGTGCAGTGACAGGTCGACCAGAGCTGGTTGGTATACGCGGCGTGGAGACGGCGCGTGTGGAGGCACTGCGTGTCGTTCCCGCTCATGTGCGTGTGTCTTAGCGTCGCTGCCTCGGCTACCTTCGCACTGCTACGCGCTCAGGTAATGTATACGTTAGTTCAAGTGCAGTGACAGGTCGACCAGAGCTGGTTGGTATACGCGGCGTGGAGACGGCGCGTGTGGAGGCACTGCGTGTCGTTCCCGCTCATGTGCGTGTGTCTTAGCGTCGCTGCCTCGGCTACCTTCGCACTGCTACGCGCTCAGGTAATGTATACGTTAGTTCAAGTGCAGTGACAGGTCGACCAGAGCTGGTTGGTATACGCGGCGTGGAGACGGCGCGTGTGGAGGCACTGCGTGTCGTTCCCGCTCATGTGCGTGTGTCTTAGCGTCGCTGCCTCGGCTACCTTCGCACTGCTACGCGCTCAGGTAATGTATACGTTAGTTCAAGTGCAGTGACAGGTCGACCAGAGCTGGTTGGTATACGCGGCGTGGATACGGCGCGTGTGGAGGCACTGCGTGTCGTTCCCGCTCATGTGCGTGTGTCTTAGCGTCGCTGCCTCGGCTACCTTCGCACTGCTACGCGCTCAGGTAATGTATACGTTAGTTCAAGTGCAGTGACAGGTCGACCAGAGCTGGTTGGTATACGCGGCGTGGAGACGGCGCGTGTGGAGGCACTGCGTGTCGTTCCCGCTCATGTGCGTGTGTCTTAGCGTCGCTGCCTCGGCTACCTTCGCACTGCTACGCGCTCAGGTAATGTATACGTTAGTTCAAGTGCAGTGACAGGTCGACCAGAGCTGGTTGGTATACGCGGCGTGGAGACGGCGCGTGTGGAGGCACTGCGTGTCGTTCCCGCTCATGTGCGTGTGTCTTAGCGTCGCTGCCTCGGCTACCTTCGCACTGCTACGCGCTCAGGTAATGTATACGTTAGTTCAAGTGCAGTGACAGGTCGACCAGAGCTGGTTGGTATACGCGGCGTGGAGACGGCGCGTGTGGAGGCACTGCGTGTCGTTCCCGCTCATGTGCGTGTGTCTTAGCGTCGCTGCCTCGGCTACCTTCGCACTGCTACGCGCTCAGGTAATGTATACGTTAGTTCAAGTGCAGTGACAGGTCGACCAGAGCTGGTTGGTATACGCGGCGTGGAGACGGCGCGTGTGGAGGCACTGCGTGTCGTTCCCGCTCATGTGTGTGTGTCTTAGCGTCGCTGCCTCGGCTACCTTCGCACTGCTACGCGCTCAGGTAACGAATGCGTTAGTACAAGTACAGTGACAGGTCGGCCTGAGCCGGTATACGCGGCGTAGAGACGGCTCGTGTGGAGACACTGCGTGTCGTTCCCGCTCATGTGCGTGTGTCTCAGCGTCGTTGCCTCGGATACCTTCGCACTGCTACGTGCTCAGGTAACATATACTAAAGTAAAAGTACAGTGATAGGTCGGCCAGAGCCATTATACGCGGCGTGGAGGCACTGCGTATCGTTCCCGTTCATGTGCGTCAGTCTTAGCGTCGTCTCCGCCTCGGCTACCTTCGCACTGCTACGCACTCAGATAACATACACTAGTGTACAAGTACAGTAACAGGAAGGCCTGAGCCGGTATACGCGGCGTGGAGGCGTGTGTGGTGACACTGCGTGTCGTGCCCGTTTATGTGCGTGTGTCTTAGCGTTGTTGCCTCGGCTACCTTCGCACTGCTATGGGTTCAGATTGGTGTTACCGGAACTAAATGAAAGTAAATGACAATAGGATGACAAGATTTACTTTGTCTGAACATCATTACACGAAATAAAAAATGGAAATCAAATGATGTGCAAAAAAAAATCACACACTTTGACTCGAGTTTACCTTAGGATGGATACCTTCTACGATATCTTTTATTTATAGTTGTCTAATTTGTACACTAGGCCTCTCTGTTGACAGCGCAATTTTGAGCATTTTTTTTTAGGGTTATTATGCTTCTAAAGATAATGTATCATCAAAAATGAAAACATAGTGGCACAGTATATATCATTCTTTTTCAGTTTATGAAATATCTTTTAAATTTGTCCAATATCGGAGGAGGAAATAGGCGAGAGCCAAACCTCGAATTACGACTTTTTACTTAGGATATTCAGTCGGATGTCTGCGACTGCATTTCCTCTTAACATGCTTTCCTTAGAAAGAGGTTTCGCAGTATGTAATTAATGGTAACACACCCACACACACACGGATCGACGTCGGTAACATTGAAGATCAACCCGTGCGGCTGTTATGACTTAACCACGAGCTCCTCTAGTAGGATAACAATAACCGCACGGTTAAAATTAAATATACCCCGGTCACGTGGTCCCAGCGCTAAGAAAGAAAATTTGGTTCAAATAAATATCACTAGATGGCGCGATATGCACCGATTTCTTTTTGAATTGTGTGTAAAATTAACATTTTCTGGAATTGAACATAATAGTTGTATGTTCTTTTTTAAGCAACTCTCTTAAGCACAAAATTATGGAATATTGGGCGCTTAAATCACATTTTAAAGATTATTTGAACGGATCATTTAAAATTGATGCCAATAGATGGCGCGGTTTTTATATTCCTGAGGCATTCCACACGATTGTTTAAATTTGTATTGTTACACATTTTGGTACAATGAAACTGAAAAAAAATGTGCAAAAAAAACACTATAAAACAAATCGTCACTGCATTTAAATGAAAAAAATTGTCACGAACCGAGAAAACCCTTTTACTTGCAAGTCGCTGCTAACACCATCTATAGCCGTGGAATGGAACCGAACGCGATCGAAGTACTTATAAAAATAATAATCTTAATCAGACGAAAAACGCGAGTTATGCTGGCACGGTTTCTTTGTATGGGATGAGGCATCTGTATGCTAGTATTATATTATCTGTGTCCCGGTTCATTAAAGAAACGCATCTAAAATGGCGTTGCTTATCAGGTTCTCTCGCTTGCACACCATAGACGGCACTAATGTGCAAGCGAGATTTATATCTCGAGGTTATATCATAACATTTCTCCCACAGGACTGGTGGGAAACAAACATAATATACATGACGTGGATACCTCGAGCTTTGCTCGCTATCATTATAGCGGTGGAAGAAGAAGTCTACGCTAGGATAGCGAGGTGGCTCAACGACAAAGGTAATGTTTTTTTTTGTTGTTCTTTTTTTAAATATTTGAATTTTTGTGTGATAAGAGTTTGAGTTTTCTTTTGTTTTGTCTGTGCTCTTAGGACAGTGGTTTTGTGTGATTTTGTGGTTATTTTGGACCAAAATTCTAGCTTCAACTAACTGACTACTTTAGCAAATTATTAATTTGAAATTAAATTTAATACTTTGAGTTTTAATTTTGTGTTTTTTGTGATATAATGACTTAGTTATGTCATGAAACCAGTTGTATTGTTTGAATTCGTTTTATTATGTTGTAAAAAATATGGATGTCCTTACTTCAAATGCCACTGTCCTAAGAATGGTTTCTATTTTGAAGTTTTCATTTTTGTGCAATTATTTAAGTTTTGATTCAAATTTATAATAACCGAAATGAGGTGTGATTTTAACATACATATCCCGTAATATTAGTGAGTTTTTGATGATTTTGGTTCCCAAGTAATTCTATGATAAAGTAAAATGTACAATTGGAGAATGTTACGGGTCGTCTTTTCGCGCATATCCAGAATTCTTAAAGACATATTCATATTAAAAAACGACAAATAATCTGTTTGTTTTTAATGGGATATATGCGAAAAGAATAAAACATTTCACAAATTCTGCATGTCACTTAGTTTTGAACATATTGAGATTTTTCTTCGTTTAGCAATATTTAGAAAAACAAATTATTTAAAACAATATTAATAAATAGTCGATTAATCAAACGTTAAATAGACACATTTAGTTATTAGTACAATAACAAGTAGAAGAACACATTGTGTAGAATATATATATACTATAGCGCATATTATTTTTTCTCTTTACTGCTTACCAAATGGGACTGGACACTACAAAAAAAAAATAAACAAAAAAACAAATGGTAACACTGAAAATTTTGACGTTTTATTTGAACAGAGAACTATCGACTCGAGACAAAGTATGAGAATCACCTGATTGTGAAAATAGCATTGGTTTGTATTTAAAACATGCTGTAAACATACTAATGCCATACTCAAAAGCTAAGCTTCCATCACGCTTTGCTTCTAGAAAGTATACGGAGAAGGTTATTAACCAAACAGATTGGTAAATGGAATAATAATCTGATGGCACAATGACTTAGCTTGCACGCTGTTCTTTTTCGCTTGCATGCGAGTTTAAAAGTGTTAACTTTTCTTGTAGCCTGTACTGTCAACAAAAAAGAGAACTTATGACACAGCTGATGAGCTGGCTTGACTTTTTTATCACAAGCTTTTATTTAACTTGCAATGTATGTATGTATGAAAGTGTGTTCGGGTCAAATCTTGCAACTTAATTTTGAAGCGGTTATCCTCCACCGATTAAGATGAAATTTTGCATACACGCTTAGTTTTGATGACAGTGCATGGTTAGTTAAGTGTCGTCATTCTAAATCCAATATGGCGGACGGCCCAAGATGGTGGACTAGTTATTTTTTTTACACTGCCATGACATGGGTATCAAATGAAAGGGTTTGCTGAGTAGAATACGGAAAAAGATTGATTAAAAAAAAAACACTGTTTTTGCGTGGTGTAAGTCAAGGTCAAGCTTCGATCTTCGAGTGTATTATGTTTAAAACGTATTAATTACGTCACAACATAAATATTTCAAGCATAGTGCAATTTAAAATTTGTTAAACAAATAGTTACTTCTAGAGTGTACACCAAACTATTTTGTTGACAGTACATTTGACATGAACTTATAAAACTTATTTAATTCATATATTCTGTTGTCTCTATAACTCTTGTAAAGAAACCGAGACCTATCCCGGGTCACAGTAAAAATATACTAACAGTATGGAAACTTCATGACTACACACAAACATGCGTATCGACGAGACCCTAAGGCCGGGACTCCACCAAAGCGGAGATGTGCGGAGAAGTCCAAAGCGGAGACGAAAGCTGTGTGAATTACAAAATTCTATTGGTTGGTTTCGTCTCCGCTTTGGACTTCTCCGCACATCTCCGCTTTGGTGGAGTCCCGGCCTAAGCGGGTCGCACTACTGACAGCACTGCAGAAGTGTCTCGTTGGTGCGTATGCCGTTTCGAGCGTTTGTAGGTAGTTTCCAAACTGGTTGTATATTTTGAATGTGCCCGGGTCCTGCCGTGGTATTAATGGCGAAATAATAATAATATTCACTTCTATGTAGGCTTCTATGCATCGCTCAAATATAAATAATTGGAACTGGTCTTGAGGCTTTGCTATGGCATATTGCCACTGGAAAAACGCTCTTATAATCCTTCAAATAAATTCTAAAAAGCAAATTATCTGTTGCACAGTTATTATTTATTTATTATCACATATTTAAATCTTCAATTACGTAGACACTAGTTTAAATCTATTCTATTTATGTTGAAACACTGACTAATTATAATTTAAATCATAAATAATTCCATTGTTCTTAAAAGTATTTTGTTGTAGACCGTATGTAGTTCGCTTTTGATGTATTTGTGTTACAAATAGTTTGGATTAGTAAAATGTTAATGTTTTTGTTTTTCAGTTTCAATTCCTCAACTCGTTCATGAGTTTGTTCTATATTGCGTTCTACCTGCAGGATATGGATAAATTAAAAGAGGTTAGTATTCAAGCTATATTTTTTAGAATATTAATCAGCTTCTAATTCTTAAAATTGATAAAAAATCACACCTTGACAGTATTTGCAATCGATGCCTGATAACTTTATCAAACTTCTTATCAGTAAATCTGTTTTTGCTGTAAGCTGTGAAATCGAATTATTTTTGAGATTATCTAACCGAAAAAACAACTACCACATTTATTGATTTGAGAACAAAACATACAATGTGGGTTGCCACTTATAAAAATATCACATTACCTCTAGGAGAGGAAATCAAGTCAAAAACAAAAAAAAAAAAAAAACCCCCGATACATTTTTATTTCATGCTACATAATTTATCTAGTAGTAGAAAAGCTTCGGTCGACAATCTATTGAACACCTAATTATGACACGTTATCTTGCGAAAACACCCCGATTCAAACAGTAAAATGCCTATAACTTTTCAAGGGCTGAACCGATTTTCATCAAACATAGCTAACACTCTCGATAAAGAAACCTTTCAAACAAAAAAAATACGAAATAAAAATCGGTTCATCCGTTTAGGAGCTATGATGCCATAGATAGATACACAAATACACACGTCAAACTTATAATACCCCTCTTTTTCCGCCGGGGGTTAAAATAAAGAAATAGAGTTTTGAAGATAACGATTGGCTAAGTAGATCGTCAGCTCGATCACAGTCTCTTTCTAAAACTCGATGTGCCATACTAAACCCGGGCACTTAAAACACGGTGTATGGCATAGTTACAATAATTCCGGTAGCCCGTACAAACCGCACCCTGTGTCGGGCTATTACGATCATAAAGGTTGCCCTAGTCGACCGCAAGAAACTTTTTTTGCGCGAGGTTAAAATGCATGCTATCTCATCCGACAACACGTGCGAAAGAGATAGATGCTGTGATAAGCAGTAAGAAGCTAGTTCGCGTACAAATTAGCACTTTTTCAAATTTGTAGCGAAATGGATAATGATTTACGACGAAAACGAGCGCGCGAATTTTTATTAACAGACCTTTGGGAATATGGATATCATGAAAATACTACTAAATGTATCTGTTCAAAATAAAATTATTTGCATTGTTGAACTACTAATATATCCCTGTATGGTGACTGTTTTGCAATTTTCCCACTTCATATGGTATTTATTTGCACCCAAAGATGCGTTAAAAAAGTGTTGAAATATGGAACTTTCGACGCTCATGACTTTCAAATGTATTATTTTTTATATTTTTTTTCATACAGGGCTAGATAATGATGAGAAAAATTTATATATTTTTTTATTTTGAACGTACACCGTCAAACAGTGGAGTAATCGCCAGCCAACGTTTTTATGGAAGAATGATCGACTAGGGCAACCTTAATAGCATCTCTCAGCGCTTGGACATTTTTCCTGCACTTTGGTGTAATTCCAGAGGGTGACAGTTAGTGTAATGTCCTCTACGTAACTTGTGCCGGCACCCGGAGCAATTTACGTAGAGGACTGGTCAATCATGGACGCGAGAATAAATAATTCCCTTTTGTTTCCAGCAATTAGCAGTTTTGTTGATAACGCGACAAGTGATTGGTAATCTCAAAGAATCTGCTCTTCCTTATTTGATTGAGAACTTGAGGCTGGCCAAGATTTGCGTCGATGTCTTTGGAGCTATCAGCCCGAGCAAGAGTAAGTTCATATTTCTGTCTAATAGAGATGTTTCCTGGGTAGAAAAATGATAATTCTATTTAGTCCGTCAGTGAGATTATCAAATAATGTTGGACACGTATTTTTTGCTTTATCAAATAAATACAAAATGACAAAGTTCAGGAGTTGGGGCTTGTGACGTTATTTTGTCAGTAAAAGTGTGCACCGTGACGTCAGTGATTTTTCAACGCACTGTATCGTCGTTTTGAGGGTTTCGTACCCAAACGGTAAAAATGGGACCCTATTACTAAGACTCCACTGTCCGTCTGACACCAGGCTGTATCTCATGAACCGTGATAGCTAGACAGTTGAAATTTTCACAGATGATGTATTTCTGCTGCCGCTATAACAACAAATACTAAAAACACAATCAAATAAATATTTAAGTGGGTTGTTTGCCGTTTTTTGCGATAATGGTACGGAAGCCATCGAGCGCGAGTCCGACTCGCACTTTGCCGTTTTTTTTTTATTTTTGTTTACGTCGCAAAAGCAAAAATACGTGTCCAATATTGCTAGGCAATCTAACTGACGGACTAAATAAATGTTTTTAGTCATCTACCCTATTAATTTTTAACCGACTTACAAAAAGGAGGAGGTTCTATGTTCGACTTCTTGTATGTTTTTTTTTTTTTTTTTTTTTTATGTATGTTCACCAATATCTCCGTCAATTGTGGACCGATTTAAAAAATTCTTTTTTTGTTTGAAAGAGTATGTTTCGAAATTGGTCCCATTTTAATTTGGTGAACGTCTGATGAAGAACTTCGGAGATACACAACAGAACTCTTCAATAAACAACGGCAAATCTCTCGGGATTGCTGCAATCGCATGTCTGTTTATTGTTTATACCATTTCATAACATAACATCACGCCAGTACGCTCTAAAGGGGTACGCAGATCTCTCATTTCACCGGTTATGTTCAAGTTTCATGTTATTCGGTTTATCTATTCTGGAGTTAAAGGGACCTTAATAAACAACTTGCTATTAGGTAGGTAAAACTAAAAAGGAAAAAATAAAAAACTTTTTTGCAAAAAAATACTACCGACTTCCAAATGAAAAACTACAAAGTGAAAAATAACTTAACTTTTGGAAGTCGGTGTCCATATCGCAAAAAAAATGGTTCCTACGAAAGACACCGACTTCCAAAAGTTAAGTTATTTTTCACTTTGTAGTTTTTCATTTGGAAGTCGGTAGTATTTTTTTGCAAAAAAGTTTTTTATTATATCCACTAGTTGTCAATGAGATCTTATTTCTATTAAGCTTACATCGTAAAGAGATGTGTAACTTCATTTTTTGGTGTACAATAAAATATATTCTATTCTATTCTATCGTATGTCTGTCAGCCCAGTACCAGCTTGTACAGAGCATTTAACTGTGTTTTTTTGCCTTCCAGTACCAACATCAGCCCAGCTAACGGAACTATTCGACAAAAAGACAGACTCCTCGTGCGATCCTCCTGAGAACAGTCTTATAAATGGAGGCTCTGATAAGGAAAAAGATGATAGGAGAGACTCCGAACCTCTCGTTGGACAGAAGGTGCTGCATCAGGCGGAGTTAGAGTCGCAGCTGTTCAAGGTAATAAATATATGTCAAACATTCTAGGTCATCACTCAGCCTAAAGAAGTAATAGGCCCTTTCCCAAACAGATCTAATCCTGAGCTTCTGGCTACCAAATGATTCTGACAACTTCATCAGTCACAGTGATCTGTCGGCTAGAAAATGAAACCATCTTTGCTATTGGATGCTAGTTTATTACTGAGTAAAGGACACAACTTAACCGTGCAGGCACGCACTCATATGTACATACACCTCACACAGTAAATGGTTGTCTACCTGCACCCCTAACCACTTCACTTGAAAGCCAGATTCAGCGGTGACGACAGCCAGAAAACACCGAAGCAAAAAAAGTTTGACTTGTCCCGTAGATACGATTCGATTTCTTAGTCGTATTCTGTTTTCTGAATAGTTGGAAAATTATGCGATTTTGCACGTTTTTACAGTTTTATTGCACCAAAATGTGTTAGGTACAAAACAATCGAGTGGAATGCCTCAGAAATATAAAATCGCGCCATCTATTGACATAAATTTTAAATGATCCGTTCAAATAATCTTTGAAATGTGATTTGAGAGCCCAATCCATACTAATATTATAAATGTGAAAGTAACTCTGTCTGTCTGTCTGTCTGTTACCTTTTCACGCTTAAACCGCTGCACCGATTTAGATGAAAGTTGGTATGAAGATAGTTTGAGACCTGGGAAAGGACATTGGCTATATAGGTAGGGTATGGTAGTGTAGGGTAGAGTATTGTAGGGTCGGGTAGGTTAGGGTAGGGTAGGGTAGTGTAGGTTCGGGTCGGGTAGGGTAGGGTAGTGTAGGTTCGGGTCGGGTAGGGTAGGGTAGGGTAGGGTAGATAAATGTTTGGTCTTTTAATGGCAAAACAAAGTTTGCCGGGTCAGCTAGTATTCCATAATTTTCTGGTTAGGAGAGTTGATTAAACATGAACATACAATTTTAATATTCGATGCCAGAAAATGTTAATTTTACACAAAATTCAATAACAAATCGGTGCATCTAGTGAGATTTATTAGAACCAAATTTTCTTTGTTAACGCTGGGATCTCGTGCTAAGAGTGAAGATTTATGCGATTTTGTACCAAATCCAACTTTGTACCATGTGTGTACAAACACAATATTAATATAATTATAAAAAGTACATTTATTAATAACCCACTTTCCAAAAATGGGAAGAGCTTATGAGCATTTTATAAGTTTTCAAACCATTGGAAGTGGACAGAATTTATGGCCGCTGCCATAAGCAGTTCAAAAGCGATACAAGATGCTCGCTTACTATTAAATAGAATTCATATGTTCTATTTACCTATACACTTCTACCTACCTCTTCGGGCTTAACAGGCGTATTATTATATTTATGTGAATCAACATAATTTTCCCATTGTCCACAGTACGACGGCACATTCGCAGAGTACCTAGAGATGCTCACACAGCTGGGTCACGTGGTACTCTTCTCGTCTGCCTTCCCGCTAGCGGCCGTGTGTGCGCTGTTGAACAACGCTGCGGAGATACGGGCTGACGCGTTCAAGTTGTGCCATGTAGCGCAACGGCCTTTTGGGGAACGTGTTAAGAGTATTGGGAGTTGGCAGGTACGTGTCTAAAACAACATTGTTTACTTACATAATAGGGCTGTTTCGTGGATAGAACAAAGATAATTATATTTTCTCAAACATGCTTGGCATTTTGAGCATTATTTTGACAATCTTCTTAGAGATAAATCGAAATTGCTGTACTGGCCATATACACGCGAGCAGCGGCCGGCAAAAGTTATATGAATATCCATATCAGTCGTGTTTAACGGCCAAATAAATTACATAGTAAACTCATATCTGTCGTGTAATTTAAAAATGGAACGATCTTTTACTTCGAAACATGGCAACCAAGGAGGTAACTTATCAAAGGTTGTATTTAAATTTCGAACTGGCTTGCAAATATATAACTGTTTATGTGAAAAAAAAACAAATGCGGGAAAAATTATTGTTGTTCGTCATTGACTTTGAAAAGTAATTGTATTTGACAAAATGCGTTCTAGGTACTACTTAGTTTTAATTTCTGCGCATTATTTGATTAAAGTACTATAAAAGCCTTGGCCACAACACAACTAGGCATTGATGGACTTACGTATGTGTGCCTCGGCTTCGCTTCGCCCACATTTACACGTTCGTCATTCAATGCCTCGTTTGCTGGCCGCTGCAGTAATGTACTATTAGTCCGTCAGTGAGATTATCATATAATATTGGACACGTAATTATTGTTTTGCCAAATCAATAAAAAAATACAAAGATGAAGCGCATCAAAGTTTAGGAGCTTGTGACGTCACTATGTCAGTATAAAGTGTACTAACGGCGTGACGTCACACGATACTTCAACGCATTATACCGTCATCACTAACTTTACATGTCAATAGAAAAATACGTGCCCAGTATTTTTTATTAATCTACCTGACGGATAAAAAACATCCCTATTATATCAGCATCATCGTGCGGCTGAAAAGTCCTCTGTTAATAAAATGCCTCAAGCGAAACCATATCCATTGGTGTCTTGCTTCTCAAATCAAACGAATTCCTGCGACTTTCTCCAGTTCATCGTTCAATCTTGTAAAATATACTATGCTAAATTGAAAAATTAGTATTAGTAGCGTAGTGGTTAAAAACTTTTAATGTCAAAATATTCACAAAATAAGTTATTCTGTCTCTTAGAGTGGAGGCCTGTGTCCGAGCGATGGGAAGGTTATAAGTCTAATTATACTCTGCTAAGTTAAGTTATTCATTTGTAACTGTATGAAATGTGTTTTTTACCCGACTGCCGAAGGAGGGTAATGTATTTATCAATCTATGTATGTATGTATGTTCCTATATGGCGTTCCAGAGACCAAACGCGTTGGCCGATTTTGATGATTCATACGTCAATCGATTCCTCTTAACCCTGCGAGTGTCATAGGCTACATTAAAATTGGACAATAGAAAATTTGCTGATTTTGGGCGCCATATTGTGGGGGCCCAAATTTTTTTTTGCTTCCTAACTCATCGTGTTATCGGGGTATCAAAATAAAGGGTTTTAAGAGGTGATTTCATAAATATATAACACTTGTTTAGATGTATCTAATTCGAAAAAAACTTAACTAAAAAGTTATAAAAAAAAAAAGTTAAATCAAAAAATCCGACTGCTTCAAAAGCGAACTAAAAAGTCGTAAACAAGGAAAAAATCATCCTGTGCAGGCGGAGGATACACCAGATTTTGGTCAACCAGCCCGCGAATATGTATCATCCGAGTGCACAGCATGATTTTTTCCTTGTTTACGACTTTTTAGTTCGCTTTTGAAGCAGTCGGGTTTTTTGATTTAACTTAATTTTTTAATTTTTTAATATTGTTGATAGGCTCGTGTTTGACCACTATCTCAGCTGAGGGTAAGCGATGATGTGGTCGACAATGGGACACGCTTGCCTTGAAGTAACCTATTTACTCTTGACTTAAAGGTTGTAGCTATCAGGAAATACAGACTCCGGCAGGGAATCCCACTAGCTGTACGCACAATAACAGTATTCCTAAAACGTTTGGTGCGTATGGGTGGGATGTCCACCATGTACCGATGATGCATCGCCGTTTGTCTTGTAGTCCGATGATGGAACGGGCTAGGTGGAATCAAGTTGTGCAGTTCCATCGCATACTCCCCGAAATGTAACCGATATAAAACCGATAGGCTGGCAACTCGGCGACGATGTTCAAGGCTCTGGAGCCTTGACTGAATGATTAACCGATTCTATTGACGATCGAGCGTTACCTACTCAATCGAACTTTGATGATAGTGCCAAATTGCGCTTGAAGCCTATGCAATACTTAAAGGCCTAAAGAGTCGACAAAGGATTGGATCAGTGAAAGCTTGTTCATTCAAAGATAAGATAAAGATAAAAATGATTTGTTTGTTAAAACATGTGTTTACATACAATAGGCATGCAAGATATTTAATTCTTTTTAGCGCTTACAGACATGTTTTGCCTTATGAGGCGTACAAATATGTGTATTACAAATTGATTAATTTTCTAAAATATAGCAATGTCAGATATTATTATACTAATCACAATAGATTGGCCTTATTTTAATTAAATGTCATAAAAATCACAATTAATAAAATGAAAATGAAACAATGTCTAATGTCAATAAATTAAAATAAATACAATCTGAAATAATCAATTCAAAAACTTTTCATAAAAAAAACAAATATATAATAAAACAGTGTCAAAAAGAGTAAAATAAATAAAATCTGAAATAATATAAATACATAAAATGTCATGAATAATATTATATAACTTTACATTATTATAAAATTACAAAAATTTCACGAAATAGAAAATAAAAAACAAAAAATCGATTCACTTCAAATAAGATTTTATTCTTTTCAGCACGCAATGGAAACCATGGTAGCGGTGGCGGTTCTAGTGAACTGCGCGCTGATTGGTCTCTCGGGACCCGTACATAGAATGTTGCCGGACGCCACTCCCGCGCAGACCATACTCGTCATTGTGGCTTTAGAGGTAGGGTACAATTTACTTTGACAGTACAGTACAAATATTTTCTTTATGTCCCTGTGCCTGCCACTCACTGTTTGTGTGTGTGTAACTGTACAATTTTTGCCGACATCTTTAATGTTAAGAGTTCGATATCCAGATCGGTCAGTATTGAGGTTTTTCGTTCTGTGATTGTCAAACAGTCCATAAAGGAGTCTAGGGAGGAGTTCCTTACCTCTAAATTATCGCAGAATAAATGTGACAAATTCTCAAGCGTTATCTGCTGTGATTGGCTGTTGAAAATTCATTCGATTGACGGCAATACATGAGACTTCTTAACACGGAAAATGTGAGTTTAGAAAATGTAATTGGGGTTTCCGTTTGGGAATTTTTCAGGATATCCATATCTGTACCGTCGATTTGAATTCGCCCACTTTTAAAATGGGACTTAAACATAACTGACCCTAACGTGGTTGCAATACAACTCCTACCTGCCCCTTCAAGAAATGGCGTTATGATGTATGTGTATATACTTTCAGCACGTAATCCTGGTGATAGTCGTGGCACTCCGCTTAGCCATACCTGAGATTCCAGCGTGGTTGGCTACTGAGATGGCGAAGGTCGAGTTCCAAAGGCGAGAAGCCATTAAAAACGCACACGCTCCTCTCATGGTAAGAATATTTAGTAAAGTATTCTGGTGTTAATGTATAAAATGTTTTACAATGCATGTCCTCGAAAAGAGCGGTTTTCCAAGCAGCCAAACTGTGCGGAAAGTGTCACTTTTTTTCACTAGTGCTTTTTACTTTCCTGTACTTTTTTAATTTTTAACTCCAACGTCAGCCCGACGCATAGAGTTTTTATTATTTGAGAAAAGTTTTAAAAGTTGGGTATGTACAGATTATCATTCATATAAAAGGTAAAATAAAACTAATACTTTATTTTAGGCGTTTTTAATTAATCTAGATTTAGTTTTTGATCAATAAATTAATTTTAAATATTCATTAAATATGTTTGGCAGAACGTATATTTTGCTCGTGCCTTATTGCGTTACGATGTGAAAGCAATTCGCACATGCGCAGTAGATATGCCCGAGGAACTATTAGTTAATCTGTGGATATGTTGAACGCGCTTGAATAAGCCCGCTATTTTATTAATTTCATTTTATTAATTTTGTTTATTTCCTCGCACAATGCATAGTAAAATATTGTATGATACACGTACGTAAGATGATTTCCGACTCGTGTCGATTTATCCACTCACTCGCTTCGCTCGCTCGTGAATAAAAATGCCACTCATCGGAAATCACCTACCTTCCGCACTTGTAGCATAAATAACTATAAGTTTAAAATGAGACCGGTATAGTCCTTGTGATTCAGAGACGTGCCATGTACTGATGTGAGTTGTGTCCAAACAATTATTATTAATTACAATTTACCGAACTTTTTCTCGTAGAAATTTTTATAAACTCGATATTAACTCCATATTTACGGCTCCGTACACTCAGTTAACCTATCAACTACATTTTTAATTCTTATACTTTCTTGTTTTGTAAAAAACGCTGGCGTGGTAATTTAGGCTCGTATTCCAGATGCTCATACTCGACTCAAACTCAAAATTTGCCACACCTACCAATCAACTGCCAACCAGACATATTCTTCAGCTTAACATATGTACTCAATAGAGCAAGAGCCCAGACGCCCAGACGTTACTGAACTCTTTCTACAAAATGTGTGGTAAGTACTAAATGAAAATGAGAGTCGAAATTCGCAAGTACGAGTCCAAGTATATGATAACACTACTCAATGTCATTGATTTTGTGTTCAAAGAGTTTGGTAACGTTTAGAGCGTCTAGTATCTCAGACTTGAGCACGTTAATGTAATGAAAAACAACCCAACCAATCACAACTGTCCATTTCTAGTTTGAGTTGAGCATGAGCATAGAAGGGCAGACGCCTTTGCCCAGCAGTGGAATAACAAAGGCAAAGGAAAATAAACATGCTATCTTGTTGGTTGATACCCGTCACTTCTGTGAAGTTTCATCATCAACCAAGTCATTTTGGCCTGTAAACACCTCTGCTAAACCTTTCGGGGAATATACACGTGGTGTTTAGCTGTGTCACGGTGTCCCAGCGCTAACAAAGAAAATTTGGTTCAAATAAATGTCACTAGATGGCGCGATATGCATCGATTTGTTATTGAATTGTGTGTAAAATTACCATTTTCTAAAATTGATCATACAAATTGTATGTTCTTTTTTAATCAATTCTCCTAAGCACAAAAATAAGGAATATTGGGCTCTTAATTCACATTTCAAAGATTATTGGAACGGATAATTGAAAATTTTACCCAATAGATGGTGCGGTTTTAAATTTCTGGAGGCATCCCACTTAATTTTTTAGTTTTGTATTTTAACACATTTTGGTACAATGAAACGTGCAAAAAATACTATAAAACAAATCGTCACTGTATTTAAAGTAAAAATAGTCACAAACCGAGAAAACCCCTTTTACTTGCAAGTCGCTGCTAACACCATCTATAGCCGTGGAACGGAACCAAACGCGATCGAAGTTCTTTTAAAAATAATCATTTTAATCAGACGAAAAACTCTAGTTACGTCGGCACGTTTTCTTTGTATGGGATGAGGCATCTGTATGCTAGTATTATATTATCTGTGGCTGTGTGTTATATTGTTATATTCTTTTTTTTCCTTCAAGTCGGAATGTACATCGCAAGATGACATCCGTCCGTCAGCCCGCAACACACCTCGTACGGTCACACCGACCACACCGAAGCAGCCGGGCAATGACAAGTCTATTGACAAGAAGAAGATCGTCATTGGGAAGATACCTGAAATACCGCCTTTCAGGTAAGTGGCACTTAGACTGTTGGTCTTAGATGGTTTAATCAGCTGTATGTAGATACATTTGGGGTTGGAAAACCAACCTTACTGCTTAGAAATAAAGGCACTGTCAGTGTCAAATTGTTAGCGTAGACGTACGGTTGATTGTAAATTATTATACTCGTTTTCACTATGACTGGAAAAAACGTAATGGCTAAACAAAAGCGCACGCTGTTGGATTTTCAACCGTCTTCACTAAGCCGAGGGTTGAAAATCCAACATTGCGATTTTATTTAGGTATTCATTCAAGCATTCAGGTGTATTCTAGTGTTAGTGAAAACTGGCATTAGGAACTGAAGTAGAATTATACGATACTGCTAGCAAGAAGGCAACATGTTTTAATAGGAATTGTTTTTCGTTTTCTACATACTATAGCGCTTATAAGGTCCATATTGGCACCGTAAAGGGCTCCTTGTCGTCCGGTTGGTGAGATTTGGCTCATTGTTTGATACACGGCATGAACGAAATTTAAAAAAAAAACACGTTTTTGCCACCAGATCATCGCAATCACTGAATATTCATAATAAATCTCACGAGATTATAAACTGACGATAAATTGTAAACAATAAATACCATTTACAATAAAACGTATTAACATTCGTTAGTTCATGATCTACCGTTCGTCTTGCCGAGAAATTGTAAATGAAACATTGTTGTGCAAGTCAAACTTGTACATAAACTAATTTTGATAGAAAATTTTGTACTTAATTTTATTGGTCATAATAGCGAATCAATCATCAGCAGTAAATACCGCTTGCTGGCTACCCCCAAATTTTAATTTATTTTTATTTTCTTGTTTTCAGTTAATTTGGCACAAGTATTAAATGGATGGGTGTGTAGTGAAATATTATTTAAATATAAGTTTTATTCCTTAACAGTATTTTTACGCTTGTTTTTTTAATAATTAAGTTTTTTTGCAATAAATCTCTTTTTCAATCGTAATAGCAGTTTTTTTTTTTGTAAATCCTATAAGACAGGTTGACAGGTCATTCGTAGAAATATGATTTGGATAATTGGCTATACTTTGTTATCGTCAACTGACAGGTATGGATGAAATCCATTGTAAAACCTAACAAATATCTAGCAAATTATGAGACTGTCTTTCGACTGAACATAAGAGGAAATGCGGGCAGAGAGTTCTGATTGAATATCCTTAGTAAATAGTCATAATTCGAGGTTTGGCTCTGGTCTATTTCCTTCTCCAGTATTGGATCAATTTAAAAGATATTCCGTAAACTGAAAAAGAAAGATATATACTGTGGACCCTTTTGATGACACATAATCTTAAGAAGCAGCGGCAGGTGCAGGCATTTTAGGATATAAGGAGGTCGGAATTGGACCAGAAACGCGACGACCTCAAGCTAGACCACCAACAGCTACTATTTATCACGTCGTCAACGGTGTTCTGACGTGTCGGCTTTGTGCTTGGAGTTTTTCGACCAAGGGTGGATTTGCAAGTCACATGAGAGGACATAACATAGCAGCAAATCTGAGCTCTCAATCACATTGAGTAGCCAATGAATGCGGTGGCTGTGTCCAAAACCAGCTAGATAGCATCAACATCATCTTAAGAAGCATTAGAACCCTCAATAAATGCGCTGTCCACAGAGGCGTAGTATACAAATTTGACAAACTATAAATGAAAACATAGGGAACGAGAATGGATAAAGTGAGAAATGAGTATTAGAGGAAGTTTGAAAGTCGCGCCAGTGACAGAAAAGTTGAAAGAAAACCGTTTGTTCGGGTATGGACATGTGATGTGGAGGGATGAAACGCATGTTACTAAAAGAGTTATGAATATAAATGTGGATAAATGGAGAGGGAGGGGACGGCTAAAGAAAAGATGGACTGTGTGAGGAGTGGTATGAAAGAAAAGGGAGTCAATGATAGCGCTTCAGGGGACATGACGGTATGGAAGAAGAAAACGGAAGGATAAGAGCAGGAAGATGATGATGATATGAAAACATAGGGGCACAGTATATATATCTTTCTTTTCCAGTTTATGGAATATCTTTTAAATTGGTTTAATATTGGAGGAGGAAATAGTTGAGAGCCAAACTTTGAATTATGACTTTTTACTTAGGATATTCAGTCGGAGCTCTCCGCCCGCGTTTCCTTTTAAGACCTCCTGATTTTGAAAGCTTCAGGTGAATTTGGTATCAAATTGCTGGTGACAAAAACAAACAAGTATCAAAACTGCTTGAAAACAGAATAAAGGAGATTGCCCATACACAGGCCCCTTATGAGGTATCGTGTCTGCGATTTCAGTATTATACAAAAATAGGATTTATATTTTGTGTTATTTTCCATCCATATCCTTTAATTTATATGTACAGACAACAACAGATCAGGTTCCTTCACTTGGACATTTGTATGCACCTTATTGCATTGTAATAAGGGTTCATTTCAAGAACAGAAACATCGTTATATCTCGTGAACCTTACAAAATAAATGATATTTTTTTTCTACAATATACAACCAAATTCATCAAGATACAACCATTTTTTCAAAGGGGCCCAAGTTCCCTTACAAAATGGGCATTCTCCTTTACATGTTTTTTTTGAGATTTTAAGGAAACCACAAATCGGTAACTTACTGCCTAACCTGCAAAGGAGTTTTACTATGGACTTTTATTATGATTTTTTCTTCGATCCCTCGATCAAAAAGTTTCTGTCAACTATCTCCTAGCATTTGAAAAGGTAATATGAACCACTGTGTACGTCTTTCTCTATGTTTGCTAAAACCGTCACCCGTCTTATGCCATCCTGTGTGCTAACATACGTAACCAGGCGTAAAAATGACACTTTGAGCTTTAGAATGCTGAACTTTCTCTAAAACTCGATGTACTATATTTGCGGCCGGGTACTGTAAATTGTATT
The DNA here is from genome assembly GCA_949775005.1 of Orthosia gothica. Classification (NCBI taxonomy): domain Eukaryota; kingdom Metazoa; phylum Arthropoda; class Insecta; order Lepidoptera; family Noctuidae; genus Orthosia; species Orthosia gothica. The sequence goes on from OX459052.1 coordinate 7,535,469, forward strand.
TTATGTATAGTTATAATAAATGCGCATTTGCGTTGTTTTAATCTTACCCTGACACTGTACTAACTTTCAGCACATTTCACGTTTCCCTTAACATGGAGTAGTTAGAAAATGGAGTTCTATACCAAAAATATTTCAAATGTATTTCATTATATATTTCGTTGGCCTTTGATTCCGGGTGCTTTGCTGCGCTTGAGGAGTTTTGTATAGATTTAAACTGTATAATAAAGCTTCTGTTTTAAGGAAGCGCATTTATGTAGTACGACCAAATCAAATGTTAGCTTTCGCAAGTGCAACCAAAATACCAAAACTAACCGTAAAAGTTAACATGATGTTTTACAATAAGATAATAATAAGAGTTTATATACAGGTTGGGCCAATGAAACAGAGTGATATTTGGGGCTATTTGCAGTAGGCCAAAAGAATCAAAAAATAATAATTTTACTCCTTTTAACCCCAACTATCGCTCTGGTTCGTTTGATCCACGATGTTTTGCCCTTTCTGTATAATATGACTCCTAAATTAAATGTCGGCTAACTGCATGCTTCGACGTATTTAATTGCTATGATACACCTTGTCAAAAATGACGTTTAGAAATGACTATAAAATTGTAAAACGCGAAAAAAAGTGCCTGATTGATGTATACGCTTACACCAAAAAATCGGCTTGACATGCCGCAAGTCCATTTTCATTCGCACATTTACCCTAGACGAGTTGCTAACCTTACTTCTTTTAAACATTTGTTGACATTTCAGAGCTACTAAAACGCACGTTAAGCACTCCATTTGCTACCTACTCCGCAACCCTACCGCTTGCATTCACCTCTCGCATCGAAGTGACTCTGATATTGTCTTACTTACCATTACAGGCCTAAGGCTGCGTCTATCACGACGTCTGAACCGCCTGTGACGGTGACGGGATCGCTGCAGACCTTACAGGATGTCAGCCCGACGAAGCCTATACGACGTAAGGTAGAGGCTTTGAGATTTTATCCTGAAGTGTTGTTAGGAGATGGCGGGACGAGTTCGAATCTTCCGAAAGGACTGGTGCGCACTCGTTGAGAACAAAATTAATGTGTGGTTAGAGAGGATGGCATTTGCCATGCAATAGGACATGATAGGCTAATTAGTTTCTGTATTTACGGGGTTATTGAGGGGTTGTAGAAAACACAAGATGCGCAACCTAAAGGTGAGTATACACTAGAGCATATATAGTGGTTATGACTGAGACCATGGAGGACCTCAGTACAATGCTCGATGATCTCAGTAGAGCTTCTGAAAGAGCGGGTCTTAGGATGAACATGGACAAAACCAAGTTGGTGTTGAATGCCAATGTAACAGTCTACACTCGAAGTTGTGGGCGACTATGTCTACCTGGGACAAACGATCCAATTGGGTAGGGCCAACTTCGAGAAATAGGTCAACCGTCGAATCCGGCTCGGCTGAGCACCGTTCGGGAAGTTGCGCGGTATCTTCTCGTCCAACTTATCACAGTGTCTCAAGACGAAAGTATATGACCAGTGTGTGTTGTCAGTGATGACATATGAGTATGAGACGTGGTCGCTTACAATGGGCCTTATCAGAAAGCTTACAGTCACTCAAAGGGCAATGGAGAGGGCTATGCTCGGCATTTCCTTGCGTGATCGAATCAGAAATGTAGAGATCCGTAAGAGAACCAATGTTACCGACATAGCTCGAAGAATTGCCAAACTTAAGTGGCAGTGGGCAGGGCACATTGCTCGCAGAACGGATGGCCGATGGGGCACCGGAACCGGAAGACGTTGCGTTGGAAGGCCTCCCACCAGGTGGACCGATGACCTGATGAAGGTTGCGGGGATCCGCTGGTTACGACTTGCACGGGACCGGTCAATGTGGCGACGCTTGGGGGAGGCCTATGTCCAGCAGTGGACGTCTTTCGGCTGATATGATGATGATGACATGCTGTCATGTTCAATGTAAGGAGGCCCGCAGAGAGGTTACTATCATTTCAGTCAAATCAGCAACGGCAAAATGGATGCCAATTATGTCGATGGCCACACAAAATGAGATAAAATGATGTACGACCATTACTTTTAAATGTTCGTCTTAAAAATATTAGATAATTGGTGCACAGATTATTTCGATGTGTTTTATTTCATGGCTTTCAAACATTGTTCACAGGAAGGAGTACCCGGTGCGCCACTATCATTGCTCGGAGTAAGGGGGCTTAGAGACGAACCTCTGCATAGGTCAGCGCACTGCATACCGCATCCCACACAACATAGGCCGCTTGTCAACCCGACGTTGCAGGTGAGATTTAGTATCGAAACAAACCCACCACACTATTCCCAACCACTTCAACTGTTGAATGCCAGAATCAAGAGTGGCGACCACTAGAAAACCGACAAGTCCCCGAAAAACATTTCCACAACATCAATCAATAGACAGAACAGAGTTAAGCCAGAAAAGGATTATTTATAAACCATTTCACAATTATTTTTTTATCCTTCCTCATCACTTGACCATACCACGGGATACCAGCGCTAACAAAAAAATGATTCAAATAAATGTCACTAGATGGCGCGATGTGCATCGATTTGTTATTGAATTGTGTGTAAAATTAACATTGTCTAGAATTGATCATAAAAGTTGTATGTTCTTGTTTAATCAACTCTCATAAGCACAAAATTATGTTTGGTTCTTAATTCACATTTCAAAGGCTATTTGAACGGATCATAAAAATTCATTCCAATAGATGGCGCGGTTTGAAATTTCTGAGGCATACCACCCGAATTTTTTAATTTTGTATTGTTCAATGAAACTGTAAATCGTGCAAAAAATACTAAAAAACAAACCGTCACTGTATTTAAAGAAAAAATAGTCACGAACTGAGTAAACCCATTTAATTGCAAGTCTCTGCTAACACCATCTATAGCCGTGGAACGGAACTGAACGCGATCGATCTAAAAAGTCTGTATAGTCCGTCGAAAAACGCTAGTTACGTCGGCACAGTTTCTTTGTATGGGATGAGGCATCTGTATGCTAGTATTATATTATCAGTGACCATACTAAGAAAAATAAAAAAGCGGCCAAGTGCGAGTCGGACTCGCGCACGAAGGGTTCCGTATCATTATCGCAAAAAACGGCAAAAAAAACACGTTTGTTGTATGGGAACCCCACTTAAATATTTATTTTATTCTGTTTTTAGTATTTGTTGTTATAGCGGCAACCGAAATACATCATCTGTGAAAATTTCAACTGTCTAGCTATCACGGTTCATGAGATACAGGCCGGTGACAGACCTTTTTACCCGCCTGCCGAAGGAGGGTAATGTGTTTATCAGTCTATGTATGTATGTAAGTATGTATGTATGTTTGTTCCTATATGGCGTTCCACAGACCAAACGCGTTGGCTGATTTTGATTATTCATACGTCAATCGATTCGTCTTAACCCTGCGAGTGTCATAGGCTACATTAAAAATGGACAATAGAAAAATGGCGGCTATTGGGTGCCATATTGTGGTGGCCCAATTTTTTTTTTCTTCCGAAGCCATCGTGTGGGGTATCAAAATAAAGGGTTTTAAGAGGTGATTTTAAAAATATATAACACTTATATGTTTAATGTATCTAATTCGAAAAAAAAACTAACTAAAAAGTTATAAATAAAAAAAACTTAATTCAAAAAATCAAAAATCCCGACTGCTTCAAAAGCGAACTAAAAAGTCGTAAACAAGGAAAACATCATGCTATGCAGGCGGAGGATACACCAGATTTTGGTCAGCCAGCCCGCGAATATGTATCCTCCGCCTGCACAGCATGATTTTTTCCTTGTTTACGACTTTTTAGTTCGCTTTTGAAGCAGTCGGGATTTTTGATTTTTTTAATTAAGTTTTTTAAGGTGACTTTATCGAGAGTGTTCTTACCTATGTTTGATAAAACGGTTCAGCCATTCTAAAGTTATGGGCGTTTCACTGTTTGAATCGGGGTGTTTTCGCAAGATATCTTGCCATTATAGTCAATAGGTTTTCGAACGAAGCGTGTCTACTACTAGATAAATTATATAGCATGAAGTAAAAAAAAATCGAGGGTTTATTAAAGTTTTAAACTTTAGTCAATTAGTGATCAGAAACTAAGTGTTACTTCTTACGCGCGTTTTACCTACCCGCAGCCTAATTGCGTAAGTAAATTCGGCAACGGAAACAATCTGGTTCTTTCCCAAAAACACACACATACACAAAAAAGTTGAATCTTTTGTTGAATGTTGTTGTATCTTTATTCAACTTTTTTGTGTATGTGTGTGTTTTTGGGAAAGAACCAGATTGATACCGTTGCCGAATTCACTTACACAATTAGGCTGCCGGTCCCAAAAGGAAGTAATTCGTAAATGTTAACGTTTTTCTATTGATTTTATCAGGAATTGTCAGGCAGCGTTACCGCGGGTGGTTCGGAGCCGGATCTGAACGCGGTGCCGTCGACTGTGCCATCTATCGACGCTAGCGCCACCTCCAGCGAAGATGATAAACCTAAGGATAAGGATAAGGGCAGTAAGTAGATAGAAATGTTTTGTTACCTGAGTAAACTATTACAGTTATAACTCTACATAATCCGGGGAATGCAGTAGTGAAATTAAAAATATATAGAACAGAGAACATTTATTCGACACAGACATAACAACAGCAACATTCTCAGAGTAACCGAAAGAATAGTAAAAAAACTTAATAAAAAATAAAAAAAACCCGACTGCTTAAGAAGCAAAATAAAATACGTATACAAGAAGAAAATCATGCTGTGCAGTCGGAGGATACTAAGAAATGCTTTATGTGGTCGGTCCGTGGATGGGAAACCGTCTTCACATAACGGGTTCCTCTGTGCCTCGGAAAGCACGTTAAGCCGTTGGTCTCGGTTGTCATTTGAAGATCGTTGACAGTCGTTACGGGTAGTCAAAAGCTTGAGATCTGATACTTGTCTGGCCAAGGCGTGGGTTGTGGAGGTCGGATTGGTAGTCGTTCCATTCTAAACACTGGTACTCAGCTGAATCCGGTTAGACTGGAAGCCGACACCAACATAGTTAAAGGCTGGGCAGATTGAATGTGGGGTAGATACCCACTTCAGTTATTTTTTCTTTAGCGGTACTTTTAAAATGGATGATGTTTCTCAGATTGGTTTTAATAAACTTGTAACTTCACAGGTCGTTCCCGAGCCAAAGCAGCTCTAGTGAAACGCGTCCGCTCGGTGGCAGTGTTCTCGCTGGGACTGCGCCGCGCTCGCGAGGCGGCCGCGCAGTCCGACAAGCACGCACACACGCCGCACACGCCCGACAAGTCGCACGTGAGTGGATTTTGAAATGGACTGCATTTTCGTTATCAGCACCCTCCCTCAACAACCTTTAAAATGACAAAAATTACGAATTGTCTCAGCTGCCTTGTTGGAATTTTGTTGTGTTTTCAGTGTAGATATAGATAGAGAATGGACTGAACCTTACCTCCAAGTCAAAAGTTGATACGGGCAGAAAGGGCTAGAGAAATCGAAGAGCTAGTTGTATTTTTCTATAATTCGTCACTAAAAAGTATCCACACAGTGTCACCTTCGTCACTAAAAACCTACTGAAAAGAGATGGGCCGCCATATTGGCTGCAGTCTCGTCGTCTCTATAATACCCAGTCCATTTTCTATTCAGCAGCATTCTCTATGGATTTCAGCAAAAACCACAGACATAAATCTAACTGGAATCCGAAATCTAGAAAAATGCCTATTAATGTCATATTGAGCTGTAAAGAATTTATAGAAAACGTTGGTCGAGGCATTGGAAATGTTTTCTTTCATTGGTAAGTAAATTGGTAAGTTAAAGTTAATTGTTTGTGAAAAAGTCGCACGCTTGATTTTCATACAGATGGAGGGGCTTGCGTTATCTAGTTAGATTTACGTCTGTGGCAAAAACTATAACAATGACAATAGGGATGATGACGGGGTACGAAAAAGCAAATTCTATTTAGTCCGTCGGTTAAATTATCAAAATATATTGGACACATATTTTTTATTAATCAATAAAAAATCGCCAAGATAAAGCGCATCAAAGATCGGAAGAGGGGGGCTAATGACGTAACTCCTCAGTAAAAATTGTACCAAGTCTTGACGTCACACGAAATTTCAACGCACTGTATCGACACAGTATAAATATACAAACAGTACGGAAACTACCTACAAACGCTCGAAACGGCACACTCATACAAACATGCACACCGACGAGACCCGCAGATAAGCAGCGTCCGCGGTGCTGTCAGTAGTGCGAGCCGCTTAGGATAGGGTCTATTAGTGTTATTTATACTGTGGTATCGTCGTAATTTTTTGTTTACGTGGCACAAGAAAAAATACGTATCCAATATTTTCAGGTAATCTAACTGACGGACTTAATAGATGCTTTAGTCATCATCCCTATTATTTCGAACAAACTAAATACAATTTATACCATTCCCCCTCTAAAAAGCTTATTTTATTCACTGAAAACACGAATAAAAAGCACTTTTACTCACTGTTTTGGTGTTTGAATTTGGAACACACCAATGTATTAGACCTCCATCTGAATGCTATATAACCTCCTTGCGCCTTCTTGCGCAAAAAATACTCTATACAAACTTCTTGTGCAGAGAACTCTCGACTTTCAAACTCCTTCTCCAATTTTGAGTTTGTTATTTAGGATTTTAATAATGATTTTGATTTTAGTCTAGGATATTTATTGAATACTTATTTAGATTGTAATTCTAATACTAATTGCAATGGTATTTAATTAATTATAATTATGTAACGTAACGGAGGTGGTCACTGGCCCCTGAAACACAGGCGCTGTTACCTAGCTCAGGGGTCAGGGTTTCACATTTTATGTAAACTTTGAAGGTAATAAACCATTTATTTATTTATTACTCGTAATATTCCTTGTGCTTTTCGCTTAAATCTTTCTTTTTCTCGAAGTCATGGTATAAAATATAGTATGCAACTCTTGAATAAAACGGATTTATATCGAGGGCCATGAATCACTCGCGCCGCTCATGATTCTAACACTTGAATCACTCGCTATGCTCGTGATTCAGTCTTTAGAATCCTTCACTTGTTCGTGATTCATCTATGGCCCTCGCTTTAAATCCGTCTTTTATTCACTAGTTGCATAATATACTATTTTCCATAGACTTTAACCAACCGTATGAATAACTTGACTTATTGTTTTTGGTCGTTTCCAGCTGCCAGCGCCGATGCTAGGCGGCGAGCTGTCGCTGATCCCGATCGAGCAGCTCATACAAGTGGAAGACGTGAAGCCGCGCTCCACGTAGAATGGTACTAACTCCTTTTATACATGCTCCCCTGGTACTTTTGGTGATCAAGTTGTTGAATACACGCGAATTTTTAGGAATGTTTCCGTATGAACATTTGGTTGTTACTTCATTTAATCATTAGAATAATGACATTCTGGTAAGCCTGTTGGTATTCTTAAAACAAAAGTTGCATAGCAACAAAGTAAAAAAAAAATTGCTGGCAACATTTCAAATCGTGTTAAATGTTTCCACCAACACAAAATCGTATTGCTTTAAACAAGAAAATAGAATTTTATTTGATCTGTTTTATAACGGGTCCTTTAATACATTCCAAGTAGTTTTATTGAGAGGAACGGCACTAATTTTCTGTCCTAATATCTAGTTCTCGATAATTTAGATTCAGTATCACTCATGAGGTCTGGATTTGTGCCACATTGTTGGCAAAAGCACAGATAATATAATACTAGCATACAGATGCGTCACCCCAT